>CM031939.1:25999518-26368062 GCA_018703725.1 Brassica juncea | reverse complement strand
GACCTTCCAACAATTGTTTGAACATAGCTTCCATAGATAATCTGGAGCTTTAGCTTGGGAGGAGCTACCTTGAGCTTGAGTAGATTGATTGCCATGGTTTGCAAAACCAGGAGGAGGATTCTGCCTAGGCTGGTAGCTCCCTTGTTGAGTGTTTTGCTTTGGTTGATAACCTCCTTGCTGGTTGTTGGGGTAACCTCCTTGCTGGTTGTTGGGGTAAGACCTTTGCTGGTAATTGTTGTACTGAAAGTTAGGCTCCTTCCTGTACCAAGAACCATTGTTGTTGATGAAGCAAAGCTCTTCTTGCCCTTCTAACCCTTCAACTTCATTAACCTTAGGAGGAGTTTCTTGATTTGGACCACCCACAAAGTGAATCTGCTCCTGCTTGGCTTGGTTAGCAATCAGCAAGTCTATCTTCTCTTGCAAGGATTTTATTTCCTTCTTGGTCTGGTTGTCATCAGCTCTGGTTGTTTATCAGCCCTGTCATGTTCTCCACTGTAGACTGAATCACTCTTGACCATGTTGTCCACCAGCTCCTCAGCATCTTCTTCAGACCTGCCCAGGAAGAAACCATTGCTTGCTGTATCCAATCTTGCTCTAAACTCAGGAAGGGCACCTCTATAGAATGTGCTCAGTAAACTCTCCTTTGAGAAGCCATGGTGTGGGCACTTAGCTTGATATCCCTTGAACCTTTCCCATGCTTCACTAAAGCTTTCCAAGTTCTTCTGCTGGAAACTAGAGATCTCATTCCTCAGCTTGGCTGTCCTTGATGTGGAGAAAAATTTCTCCAAGAAGGCCTTCTTACAATCATCCCAAGTAGTGATGGAGTCACTAGGTAGAGATTTCTCCCATTGGCGTGCCTTGTCTCCTAGAGAGAATGGAAACAACTTGAGCTTGAAGGCATCTTCTGACACACCATTGGTCTTGGACAAGCCACAATAGCTATCAAACTTGTCCAAGTGATCAAATGTGTCTTCTACAGCCAAGCCATGGTACTTGTTGTTCTCAATCACATCACACAACAAGCCTGACTTGATCTCAAAGTTATTAGCTTCCACAGCTGGTGCACGGATGCCCGTCCTGTTGCCATGAATGTGAGGACGGTCATATGTGCCAATGGCTCTAGCTGGCCGCTGTGGGTGTTGTTGTTGCTGGCGCTGTGGTCTAAGGTTTGTCAGCTCCTTGACCATTGCCATCTTGGGGGTGATGATCATCCATCTCAAACCCCAATCTCTGAATGTGAGCCTGTTGCTCCTCTTCTCTTCTCCTTCTTGCTATTTCCCTCTCAAGTGTAGCTATCTCTTCAACAGTGGGAACCAGGTTAGTTTGCACCCCTGCTTCTTGTGTTCATACACCTAAAAATCAAAGGAAAATGCAAAAGGAGAATCAATATCACAAGAAAAGAAAAATGATTTAGTCTCAAGCAAGTGACTAAATCCCAATGTCACAATCAACTTAGAATTTGGCAACGGCGCCAATTTGTGATAGAACTTTTCAGAGTTCTAATCAAATTATGTAGTATATAAGATTGTCGAACCAGTCCTAAGTGACAATGAAACAGAAGGGAATGCAAAGCCTATGCTCAATCTAAATGCAACCATTTAGAGAGAATGATGATTAAACTAGAACAATAAGTAAAACACAACAAAAAGCAAACTTTCTTTCTTATGAGGAGAATGAGACCCATGGTGTTAGGGACTTGATATCAAATGATTAAGTTTCAATCCAAGATGCTAACTTTTCAATCAATCTAATCCTTATGCCTAGACAACTAACTAAGCAAGCTCTATCCCTAGATGAATGCTCTTTTGCTATGATCACCCAAGTACACCAAATCCCTTTGGCTGTAATGATCAAAGCAAACAATGAGAATGAGTCTAATAGCAATCCTAGCCTCTAAGACAACTAATCCCTTAGGCAAAGAAAGCTAAAAGCATAGATGAGTTGGTTCAGGCATTTCATAGAACACCTTCCGGGCATGAAATGCCTATAGCTCTATGTTTGAGAGGCCAACTCAAATATAGCTTTAAAAACACCAAATCTATGCAAGGAAATGATAGATCTAATACTAGACACCTTGGATCTAACTTAATCACTCTCTATCACCCTAACCCATGGATCTTAGAAGAATCTACTCACTAATCCACATGCTTATTCTTAAACCCATGAGAGATTCAAGCATAAACATATAGAGAAAGAAAGGAGATGAGATAAACAATCAAGAACACAAGATGAGAAGAGATTAATAAATCAAAGATGAAGCTTTACTCAAAGGTTTTTGTTCTTAGATCATAAATAACATAAGTCTCAAACTTGAGTTTATGAGAGTATTTATAGTGGGCTTAAAAACCCTAAAACACATAGAATAAAAATGACTAAAAAGCCCTTAGAAGATTAAAGGTCTAAACCAATCAGAATGCTCCAAAAGGAAGAAGCCTCGGATACCCTGGTCGGATGACCTTCTTTCTAGGCCGGGTATGGCTGGCCGGGTATGAACTTGCGTCTGTCGTCCAACAGGCCATCAGGCCGTGCGGGTCTTCTTGGCCGGGTGAGGGAGGTCGCGTCCTGAGCTCATCTCTTCAGTCCAACCCGTGCGGGGTAGAAGTGGCCGGGTGAGGGAAGTCGGGTGTCTGCTGGTACGCGGGCTGGAATGGCCGGATGGGGGCGTCCGAGTGATCTGGACCGCGTGTGTCTTGGCGTCAGCACCATCAGGACGTGCGGGTCCTTCAGGCCTTGTGTGCCTGCCCGGGTGACTCCATGCGCGGGTGTGGTGTGACCGGGTGGGACGTCCAGCGTCCATCCTCATACGCGGCTTCATCCTCGGGTTGGTGCTGACCGCGTCCGAGCTCGTCCTCTTCAGCAGGACGTGCGGGTCGTTCTAGGTCGGGTTGAACTGTCCGCGTCCGTCCTAAGCTTCCAGCACAATCAGGACGTGCGGGTGATTGTCCCCGGGTCGTCCTGGCCGCGTCCTGAGCTCGTCCAAGCAAGGTTTGATGGTGGCCTCGGGTTGTCTTCAACCGGGTGGCTTGACATGCTTCAACTCAATGGATCATAACTCCTCAATATTGCTCCAAATGTCTTGAAACCACTTTCATTGGAAAGTTAACTCAGAAAGCCATGTCCTCCACCAAATATAAACATCAGAAGATACTTCTAAGGCCTTTGTCCATGTTTATCTTTTAAACCTCTCTTTTTCATCACCAAACTCCCAAACATCTTCAATATCTCCAAAGTGTGCTCCAACACCTAATAGGGACTTATGAATGCAAAATGAGCCTAAAGATGCCTAAAGCCTAATCTAAATGAGCAAAAAATGCATAAGATATGATAACTAAAAACATGTAAATATGCAAGACATCAGACAGCGTCCCTTTCCGCCTGGAGCTCAGCCTTCTCCTTCTCCAGTTGGGCGTTCGCCTTCTCCAAGGCCGCCTTTTCACGCGCGAGCTCCTTCTTAGCCGCGTGATCAGCCCTGAGTGCAGCCTCCAGGCCCTCGAACTTCACTTTGAGAGCTTCCTTCTCCTCGAGGGTCTTCTTGCCGATCCGTTCCTGGTCGGCTCTGAGCCTCTCGATCACCCGAGCCTTACCTTTGCGAGCTTCGCCGAGGCGCCTAGCTCGGTCATCGTCTGCTTTAACGCAGTATCGTATTTCTCCACAAGGACGTTCATGCATCCATCGGCCTAGCAAAAAAAAAACAACAAGGCCAATATGTTAATTCAAAGGAAAAGGAAGGACGGCTAAACGCGTCCAAAGTACAAAGGTTAGAAGCATACCTGCCTGCTCGCCAGTGCGACGTCGATATAGTCATCTTTGAAGAAGAGATCCCCAACGAAAGGCATCTCCCTAGGGCTACCTCGGATTTAGCGAGAAAGCTCGGCACACTGACCGGGGTTGCACACCAGCGGGGTCTGCTCGTGATATATGAACTCCACATGATCGGAGAAGTCGATTCTCGGTCTCTTCCCAAGGGATCCTTCAGACGAGCTGACACGTGGGGGGACAGTCCCTTGATCTTTGACAAGAAGGACGCGAGGTCCGCCAGGCGACTCCATTCTTACTAGAGCGCCCTCGGAGGATGCCTTCTCCTGCGAGTCGCGCTCCACGACCTCCTCTCCAACACGAGGAGACCCCTGCGCGACGGGTGCCTCCTCGAGACCTGGGGATTGCTGCGCTTTCTTGGAGGGCCCCTCCTTCTTAGACTTCTTCTTCTTTTTCGGGTTTTCTTCCGAAACTTCTTTAGATAAGGCATTGTCGGGACCCTCGTGGCCACCGTGTTCCTCGCGCGACCTCTTCGTTTTCTTCGTCTTCTTCTTCTTTAAAGAAGAATCATTCGTGGACCCTTTAAAGGCGGAAACCTTTCCCCCGGAAGCAGCGTCTCCATTTGAAGGGGTCTCCGTACTCTTCTTCTTCTTGTGAGATTTCTTCTTCGGATTGGGACCCGGAAGATCAGGATCAACAGTTTGGTCGATCGGGCAGGAACGATCGAATTCTTGAGAGATGCTACCGCCGGTCGGGTTAGTCGACGTAGCCTCGGTAGTCGACTTCTTTAGGAGCTGAAGCTTCCCCTTGAGCAAAGCACTCAGATCCGGGGTCCCGTCCATCTCACGTGCTTTTTTAAGAATCTTCTGCTGCTTTCGCGTGAAAAGGTTCAACCGGGATTTCCTTGGGCCGAGTATCAGCGGTTGCCTCGACTCCCAATCGACTGTGTGCGTAACACGAGAGGCCGATCAGTACGTTAAAACACTTGAATATTCAAAGTGACGGGTAAGGAAGTACCTCTAGCAATTCGAGCCTGCTGCCGACGTATCCACTCACTACTCAAGTCAGGCCAACGAAGATGACTGTGTGTGGCTATGATCTGCGCGCTCTCAAAAAAGTTCTCCGGGTATGCGATTGTGTTCGGATGGCGACCTGCCAAAAACAAAAAAAACGGTCAGAAGACGACAAAGGTAGCAAGGTGGCGGCTATCGTTCTCTACCAATATTTTTAGTCCACAACACAGGAAAATCGTCTTCCAGCGACTCGGCGAAGGCATGTTCGTCCGCCTTGACGTAGAAATATGGACGCTGCCAGTTCTTCGTCTTCCTCGGATCCCCAGTCAGAACGTTATAACTGGGGCGCATCTTCACCGAGAACAAACCGTTCGGCTCAGCTTTGGTGGTCGTCAGCTCCTCGAAAACTCTCACTGACATTGAGACGTCGGTATTCGCTCCCATTACCAACAACATTACCGCGTTACGTATCGAGCCGATCTTCAGCTGACTAATCGCGATCCCACGTCTCCTGACGTACGACGTGATTAGCCGAGGAATCGGGAACCACAGTTTAGCGTCATCCTCAAAGTATGACTCGTACAAGCACTGGTAGCCGACCGGAGGGGACCAAGGCCTCTGTTCGTCGGACGGGATGATGTAGGTCACGCCGGCCCCCCTGTAGCGCCGTAAGAGACCTCTCACGGAACTGTGAGTGGAGCATGTCCTGAACACGTTCCCCCAACGCTGACCCTCCATCCACGGATCCCGTAGAAGCTCTGCAGGGAGCGCGGGCAACTCTTCGAAGATCCCGCCAGGATGATAGACAGTCGGCCTACAGTCGATCTGATCGAATCGAACGCGCCTGTGCCTCTCCCATAGCTCTTGTTGGCTTGGGACGTAAGAGTCGGAATCATCGCTCTCCTCACCAACAGACCGGTTACCCGCGCTACTAGAGCCGTCCTCATCGCTCTCTCAGTTAGACCGACTAGCCGCGGGACTAGAACGGTCCGTTTCACTCTCATCATCGGAGACTGACCCGCCTTCTCGAAGCAATCGATGCGCATCAGCAACCAAGAGGCGCTGTGACATATCGAGATTCACAGTATCTCGCATCGCGTCGCGGTGAATAAGACTAAAGTCGTCGAGCGGACTCACACGACCCCGTGATGTCCTCAGCCGGACTGGAAGGGACTGCGACGGCTTTCCCTTTCTCCTCTCGGGACAATCGATTCCCCGGCGACATAACACAAAAGACGGCTAACCAAATATCTAAGGATTCCGGCTACCTAATCACAGATCTAGAGAGAGAAAGTAGAGAGAAGGGAGAGAAGAGAGATACCTGAGATGCGGAGAAGAATGAACGGAAGTGATGGGAAACCGCCTATTTATAGCAAAGATTAAGGCACGCTTCCCAGCGCATTAATTACACTTAAAAGGGCCTAATTGGGCTTCTTTGCGGTGGTTCACCTTCTCGCCTCAACTAGAATCCGGTTATCGTCAAACCAAGATTCTGATTCAAATCAAACCGGTTCACCTTCCCGACCCGCACGGCTATGCCCGCCCGAGCGACCGACTAAACTCGCTACTGAAGATCAATGCCTTATCATGGCGGCTAAACGCGCTCCTGGAATAGACTTGTTATATGGCCGGATAGACATGCCCCCAGGAGAGACCTGATAAGTTCTCGAAGACCAACGTCCGAATCGAACGACTGATCACGTCCTGGCGGGCGATTGAGCAAGCTCCTATAAACCCTCGCCTTAGCCTACGAACCGGCACCCTAGTCTCACGACTAGACACGCTCTGGCGATGAGCTAAACGTGTTCGCCACAAACAGAACAGACGCGGCCGTTTAGGTTCCATCATTTGACTAAACCTGGTTATAAATTTACTTAGAGTCATGGGTGACTCGCAAGTAAACTGGGGGACTTATTGTGGGAGATGGGTTGTACCCTCCCTGCAAGGCCCATCAAATGAGGAAACCTAACTCGCTAAGACGGCTTACGCGACCCCTAAAAGAGAAAGGAACGGCTCGGCTTCGGAACATCTTTAGCCACGTGGCTAGAGTGGCTCGTTTGGAACCGACTGGCAAAGACGTCTAATAGGCCAATTCTAAGCCCGTTTAGGAGGAAAACCCAACGAGACTCAAGACGAGTTAGGGCGAACAACATGACAGCCTAGAAAAGGAGGGAAGACAGCATTGAGGTGGGGATCCAGACTTTTACATACTAACTTGAGCGGCTAGATCTAGGGTTTCGATATGTTCATAGATACTCGCCGCCTTGTACTTCTCCGACTGTTTAGTCACTCTTTTCATCCATTTGTAATCACATATCTCAGATCTATAAAACGTCTTTGTTCGCCCCGCTTCTCTCTTTGTATTGTTCTTGAACCAGTTTACACTCAAACACCTATCACCCTCAAACAAGTGGCCAAGTGGAGGTCTCCAACAAGCAAATCAAAGGCATCTTGGAGAAGGTTGTGGGAACAAAAAGGAAGGATTGGTCAGACAAGCTTAATGATGCTCTTTGGGCATATAGAACAGCCTTTAAGACTCCTCTGGGCACTACTCCTTTCAACCTTGTCTATGGGAAATCTTGCCATTTGCTAGTTGAGCTTGAAGACAAGGCATTGTGGGCTGTGAAGCTTCTAAACTTTGACATCAAGAATGCAAAGGAGAAGAGACTTCTTCAACTCAATGAACTGGATGAGATAAGGATGGATGCCTTTGAGAATTCAAGGATTTACAAGGAAAAGACTAAGGCCTTCCATGACAGGCACATCCTCAAGAGAGAGTTCAAGGCTGGAGATCAAGTTCTTCTCTACAACTCTAGACTGAAGTTATTTCCAGGGAAGCTTAAGTCAAGGTGGTCTGGTCCGTTTGAGAAGCAAGAGCGTGCAGCAAGACACACTGCTCAGTTTGGGAAATCTTTGGGTTCACAGCCTGGTTCAGAAGAGGAGCGCCGCCAGCAAGCTTTGGCAATGCTAAGGAAGAAAGCACAAGCCAAGAAAGATGGGAAGAGAGTTGTTGCTGATAAGGGTGTGGCTGATGGTGCTCACAAGCAAGCCAAGAGGATGGAAAGAGATCAGCTGTTGGGGACAGTGTAACTGATGGTGCTAACAAGCAGGCTCCTCCCAAGAGAGCTATGTTGGTGTCAAAATCGGTCGCGACGAAATCAATGACTGAAAGTCTCTAGAAAGTATTTCTTGAAACAAAAAAGTCTCGGATAATTTCTAAAAGGAGTTATACGAGATTTTCTCAAATTAGAATATCCACTCTCTGTGAGATTGGAAGACTACGGGCGTGCGCGGACGAGAGTCCCCGGAAAGATCGGTCCGCTCGCCCAAGGACATCAAGATTCGATCACCACAAAAACCCTAAACATAAAAGAATCTGCCTCGAAACTTCGAAGAGGTCGTTCTCTCAAACCGTGAGGAACCAGAAAACGATCAAGATATCAAATCGAAGCCCTCGCCGAGATCTACAGCCTGGCGCCGGCGGCACCCCGGCCTGGCGCCGGCGGCACGCGCTACGCAGGCCGGACTGGCGCCGGCGGCACCCGACACGCGGGCTGGCCTGGCGCCGGCGGCACCCGTGACGCGGGCCGGCCTGGCGCCGGCGGCACCCGGCCTGGCGCCGGCGCACCCGTCGCACGGGCTGGCCTGGCGCCGGCGGCACCCGGCCTGGCGCCGGCGGCACCCGTCACCCGGGCTGGCCTGGCGCCGGCGGCACCCGTCGCACGGGCTGGCCTGGCGCCGGCGGCACCCGGCCTGGCGCCGGCGGCACCCGTCGCACGGGCTGGCCTGGCGCCGGCGGCACCCGGCCTGGCGCCGGCAGCACCCGTCACCCGGGCTGGCCTGGCGCCGGCGGCACCCGTGACGCGGGCCGGCCTGGCGCCGGCGGCACCCGGCCTGGTGCCGGCGGCACCCGTCGCACGGGCTGGCCTGGCGCCGGCGGCACCCATCGCACGGGCTGGCCTGGCGCCGGCGGCACCTGGCCTGGCGCCGGCGGCACCCGGCCTGGCGCCGGCGGCACCCGTCGCGCGGGCTTGCCTGGCGCCGGCGGCACCCGGCCTGGCGCCGGCGGCACCCGTCGCGCGGGCTGGCCTGGCGCCGGCGGCACCCCGGCCTGGCGCCGGTCGACGGCCCTCGTCCTGGTCTCGGTCCCATCGTGTTCGGTCTGATCCCATCTTGGCTTGTTTGGATCAATCATCATGAGTTTGGGACGATCACGGCTACGGAATAAACATCCTACGACTCGATTGGAATCGTCCTCGATGTTTTACGACAAAAACTAGAAGGATTGGATTTCTCGTAGAAGATATCGTATAAAACAAGGTCGATTAACTTGAACATCGATCCTTTAGGTTATACGGTTTATTTTACGAGAAAGATAGTCTTTCCGAGAAATCGTTTAAAACGTTTAACGACTTAAGATAAGTCCACGGACTAACTTACGAATTTAGGAATTCAGGCCCAATCAGGCTATGACGGTTTGTCCGATATCCCGAACATCGGATAAACATCAAGTCACCGAAAACTCGAGGATAATTACAAAGATCGACGAAAATGGAATACTTCCTGAAGAGATAAGCTTGGGCCCAAAGGCGAGGTCCATCATCCTAAGGCAAACCGACCTTGGAGTGGATATATAAGGAGAGCAAGGGCAGAAGAGAAGAAGATCCGAAAATCCTAGATTGGAGACTTAGAGCATCCTGCTAGCTTAGAGAACTTAGAACTTAGGCGGTTAGGCCAGCGAGGCAGGACTCAGAACGTCTGGCCGCCTCTTGTTCTAGTTTTATCTTCTCCGCAGACCCACGTTCCTCTCGGAATGATCTAGCTATACTTTTACTCAGAGCTCCGCACATAGAAACCCTAGGCATTACCTTCGACATGCCCGCTTCTATGACCAACGCTCATACTAGACGAACCAGGCCCTAGAACGTCTGGCCGCCTCCTGCTCGCAAATCTCCGCTCCTCTCGGAAGGATCGGACAATTCTTTTACCTAAGAGCTCCGCACATAGAAACCCTAGGCATTAT
Source organism: Brassica juncea (assembly GCA_018703725.1). Classification (NCBI taxonomy): domain Eukaryota; kingdom Viridiplantae; phylum Streptophyta; class Magnoliopsida; order Brassicales; family Brassicaceae; genus Brassica; species Brassica juncea. The sequence continues at coordinate 26,358,270 of CM031939.1, read as the reverse complement.
CTTCGACATGCCTGTTTCTATGACAAACGCTCATACTAGACGAACCCGCCCAGACGGTTCGATCTCTTGTTCAATTCTTTCTAACTGAACTACGTCCGACTTGATCCTCGAAAGGGGTACGTAGGCAGCCTTTCTTAAGGTCCAGTCCCAAAACTTAACAAATCTTTTTCCGCATTTATTCGGTCACTTGTCGTTGGCTGTCGCAGAGAATCCGGACCTTCAAGGAAAGTCGGGTTAACTTGACTTTCCTCCGCAATCTTATTCATTAAAATTGACGGTGTGAATTTCGGTTCCCACAGTTTGGCGCTAGAAGGAGGGGGGGGACGGATTACTCTTACTCATACGGCCGCAAAGCGCTTGATCGAACCGATGTCCGGAAATATGAAAGAAAAAGTTGCAGTTTGCGTCGACGATGGTAAAACAACTCCAGCAGCGACTGTTCCTACGGCCAACGCTTACGCAAACGCCACGGTGCTCGAGCAAATCAAAAACCTAGCCGCGGCTTTCCGCCACAGGAAGAGCACGAAAACGAGCTCGCAATTTCTCTATCTAAACAGAAAGGGCAACGATAAAATCTATCAAACCCCAAAAATTCGTCTTGTTACCAAGTTAGAGAAATCGCAACGAGCAAGGTTTCTACGAAAAACGTTTCTTTCGAGAACCTCTCGGAAAAATAAAACTTATTCTCCTTGAAACCTTGGGGAAACCCTATATTACTCGCAGAACAGAAGCACGGCAAATCGGTTCACCGATTCCCACTGCCGTACTTCTTACAAACAACTCTCGAGGAATAAACGGGAAAACGAAAGGAGGTCGAAGCTTAATCTTACTAGGACGACTTACCATAGGGTAAGATCAGTCTTCCCAGTCTGCCTTAGTAGGATCCCACTTTGTTCTCCTTTGTGTCTAGGTTAAAATGGCTTTCGTTTCATCTCAATCGAAGTTTCCGTTGAAATTTTACGAAGAGAACAAAGTCACTGTCCTGGCCACCTCGCCGTGGGCAAGGACAAACATTACCGAGGCCACCTCACCCTCCGACATGGCTACCTCGCCACAGGGCGAACTCACCTTCGTTATCCTTTGAGTTTAGATCAAAGCGGCTTTCGTTTCGTCTCAATCGGAGTTTCCGTTGAGATTTTACGAAGGGAACAAAATCACTCTCCCGGCCACCTCGCCCGTGGACGAGAACAACCATCACCAAGGTCACCTCGCCCATGGCCACTTCGCCTGTGGAAACCTCACTATGCTCTCCTTTGAGTCTAGGTCAAGATGGTTTTCGTTTCGTCTCAATCGGAGCTTCCGTTGAGATTTTACGAAGAAAACAATGTCACTGTCTCGACCACCTCGCCCATGAGAAGGATCTCTCTGTCCCGTCATAGGACGAGACCGGTCCTGTCTCAGTACCATGCATCTTTGCCAGAGTTTTCGTAACTCGATCTTTGAGTCCGTGGAGCCCCGGGATCAACGAAGGCGAGCAACAGCAGCATCGGCGGACGCGGGACACGGCGCCGGCGGCACGCGACACGCGAGCTGGCCTGGCGCCGGCGGCACCCCGGCCTGGCGCCGGCGGCACGCGACACGCGGGCCGGCCTGGCGCCCGGCGGCACCCCGGCCTGGCGCCGGCGGCACGCGACACGCGGGCCGGCCTGGCGCCGGCGGCACCCCGGCCTGGCGCCGGCGGCACGCGACACGCAGGCTGGTCTGGCGCCCGGCGGCACCCCGGCCTGGCGCCGGCCGCACGCGACACGCGGGCCGGCCTGGCGCCGGCGGCACCCCGGCCTGGCGCCGGCGGCACGCGACACGCGAGCCGGCCTGGCGCCGGCGGCACCCCGGCCTGGCGCCAGCAGCACGCGACACGCGGGCCGGCCTGGCGCCGGCGGCAAGGGTCCTGGCGCCCATCCGTGCAGTCGTCTCGTGATCTCGGGCAACGGCAACATCTTGGTCCCTTAAACCCATGTTCGGATTGTTCGAGAAACACGACGATTCTTCCGCAAAGCCTTCTCGATTTTTTAACAAAGTTCGTATTCTAAAATCTAAGTTCGAAGCCTCATTGCTCAAACCCTTGAAGACGGAAAGTCTACGAATCTAAGTCCATCTCAATCCCGATACTCGAGGAGCCTCGTTGGATTAGAAACGATTATCTCGAAATCTACGGCTAAAGATCCTCCCAAACTCAAAGATTTCCCGCACGAACGACTAATGAGGGAAAGATCGAACAACGGAAAACCCATGGACGGCAAGATGGCCTGGCACCGGCAGCACGCGCCACGCGAGCCGTCCTGGCGCCGGCGGCACCCCGGCCTGGCGCCGGCGGCACCCGTCACGCGGGCTGGCCTGGCGCCGGCGGCACCCCGGCCTGGCGCCGGCGGCACCCCGGCCTGGCGCCGGTCCACGGCCCTCGTCCTGGTCTCGGTCCTATCGTGCCCGGTCCGATCCCATCTTGGCTTGATCGGATCAATCTTTGTAAGTTTGGTACGATCACGGTTATTCTAAACACCAATCGTCTCGACTATACGAGGAAATGGGATTCCTTCGGAAATGCCGAATCCTTCAAAAGACTATTTTCTCGAAAAATTTGGTAAAGGTTTTAATTCTTTGTAGGACAGGAACAAAAACGTCTTGAAAAACTGCCGTAGAATTTAGGGAACTTAGGACCTAGGTGGATAGTCTAGCAAGCTAAGTCTTAGGCAAAATTTCTAGTCTTGTTCCATCGTTCCTTGATTGTCCAGGCAGAACATGCAAGCCGATCTAGTCTCTCGAAAAACCGACAAACGATCGCCACGCGTTCTTAAAGCATACTCATCCCGCTTCCTAAAAGAAAGAAAAAACGTACACAAGCCTTCGGAAGAACGGCTAACCCGTTTTCTTTCGTAAAAAAAAAGGGGAAGTAGGTACGTATACTATATCCGTATAATCCCATCTTCGAAAACTTTTTGCTTCAGCATCAAGACAACGCTTTTGACAAAGAAAACTCTCGCAGCAATAAGATTCATCTTAAGAACGCTAGCGGCATAGCCCAACCGTTACAAACATAGTCCTGAAAACTCTATGTCACCTCTCGTTGCAAACTCGCAACTAAAAACGTGTACCGACGTCAGACTAATAGCACGACGGTGAACTACGAAAATAACGAAATAACCTTCGGTAAAACTCCACGAGTAGTTCGAAGCAGCTTTCGTCCAAAGGTCGAAATCATAGCGGAAACATCTCCCGTGTAATCCGCGGAAACATCGCTACTTTAATAATCTGCGATTTTCTATCTCCATGAAACCGGTCATCCATTACTTTCGTATAACAAAAAAATTTTTATACGAACCATTCATCGTGTAACTGAAACCTAAAGTGGAAGATCGTTTCTAAAAGCCATCAGCCGTAACTCAGAAAACTCCGCTATGCTTGGCATGTCTATCTCGGCAAACGCTATTTGGCCCTCGGCCAACTACGCCCTTCCGTAAAGCCCGGACCTAAATTCGGCATCCCCATTAAGGACAATCGTAAACTAACATGACCTTAATAAGGGTCATGGTCTGATCGTTTACCAAACAACTTCCTTGGCGATACGGCTGAATCTAGCCTCCATGCCAATCCAAAGCTACTGAGCGACCACCGCTTCAATCACTTAACGGCTAAAAACAACAATCCACGATTTGTTCATAGAACGCTAAGTGACTATTACGCAAGCAATTTGTCGCATAACCCAGAATCGGAAATCATACGATAAACTCTCCATACCAAAACTCAGTCCTAACAACCATATGGTTAACGGAAGATTCAAACTCATCGTCAATCGATTAAGTTCTATACGCCCCGTAAACACTGCATGAAAAGAAACACTCGTGACAAGGCTCCAAGAGTTATACGAGTCATCCTTAATAAATACAAACAAATCCCGGAAGGCCAACACTTCACGAAGCACTGTGAATGTAGACGCTTCTCCCTGGGTCGAACTTACGCGACCTCTTGGTCCTGCGTCTAAACCGAAACAACAGTTTCTGGCTGCGAACATTCGCAAAATATCTCCAAAGCCCGCGACCATTTCAACCACGAAATGCGGCACAAGGGAAACTCGACCTTCAGCACTGCGAGACGTCGCTAACGCTCGAAGGACATTCTTTTCCTCAAAACGTTCCAGACGAAATCCTCGTCTCTAGAACTCAAAACATACAAACACACCTCTAAACGATAACATGCCTCTAAACTGGCATCATTTCGTTGTTGCTGATCACAACAAACGAACTCTAACGTCCTAAACAGACAAATAGCCGCCCTTCAAGGGGTAGGCTCTCTTGCATCCGACAAGGATAAACATAGCGCGCTATACAAGAAATCCAAAATTTTGGTCTAGCTCTTCGTAAAGGAAGTAGCTCGACTCACGCCCAGACAAATCATATAAGCCGACAACAATTCGCGGATTTTAAACGGTACGAGTCAGGTTAAAATCGCAAACAGGCAAAACGAAAGCCGATTTGTCATCGCAAAGCCTCAGTCCGAGAGTAAACCTAGGTCTTGCCCTAAACCCAGCCACGCTGGATCTTGACATCTCACAGACATAGTATGGTATACGAGATCCAAAAATTTGTCTCTTCACTTAAGCCTATTCGTTTCACGAACTTTCCGCGTAAATCGGTAAACCGCGGAAAATCTCGCTTTATGCAAACAATAGGTACGGTGATCATCAGGGAACTAGGAATGAGACGACAACTCACACCCTCTTTCTCATACTTCGAAAAAACTGAAGTTCATAAATAATCGAAAAACAAATACATCAACAGCATCATGCTCGAAAGTCTCTCATGACACATAACCAGACCATATAAGTCTCGCCGGAAAACAGATCACAAGGGTCTTAAACTCCAAAACGAACTACGGAAGGCTTGATCCCTACAACAAGGGTACGTAGGCAGCCTTCGAAAGGCGCAGCCCCAATCTTACCACTTTCAACGGAGCCTTTCAACCATTGATTCCGCCTATCTTGCCTGACATGTCTTATCGCTCGCAAGAACATCACGAAGGTTCTAACGAGCTGGGGGGCTAACTGTTGGTGTCAAAATCGGTCGCGACGAAATCAATGACTGAAAGTCTCTAGAAAGTATTTCTTGAAACAAAAAAGTCTCGGATAATTTCTAAAAGGAGTTATACGAGATTTTCTCAAATTAGAATATCCACTCTCTGTGAGATTGGAAGACTACGGGCGTGCGCGGACGAGAGTCCCCGGAAAGATCGGTCCGCTCGCCCAAGGACATCAAGATTCGATCACCACAAAAACCCTAAACATAAAAGAATCTGCCTCGAAACTTCGAAGAGGTCGTTCTCTCAAACCGTGAGGAACCAGAAAACGATCAAGATATCAAATCGAAGCCCTCGCCGAGATCTACAGCCTGGCGCCGGCGGCACCCCGGCCTGGCGCCGGCGGCACGCGCTACGCAGGCCGGACTGGCGCCGGCGGCACCCGACACGCGGGCTGGCCTGGCGCCGGCGGCAACCGTGACGCGGGCCGGCCCTGGCGCCGGCGGCACCGCCTGGCGCCGGCGGCACCCGTCGCACGGGCTGGCCTGGCGCCGGCGGCACCCGGCCTGGCGCCGGCGGCACCCGTCACCCGGGCTTGGCCTGGCGCCCGGCGGCCACCCGTCGCACGGGCTGGCCTGGCGCCGGCGGCACCCGGCCTGGCGCCGTCGGCACCCGTCGCACGGCTGGCCTGGCGCCGGGCGGCACCCGGCCTGGCGCCGGCAGCACCCGTCACCCTGGCTGGCCTGGCGCCGGCGGCACCCGTGACGCGGGCCGGCCTGGCGCCGGCGGCACCCGGCCTGTTGCCGGCGGCACCCGTCGCACGGCTGGCCTGGCGCCGGCAGCACCATCGCACGGGCTGGCCTGGCGCACGGCGGCACCTGGCCTGGCGCCGGCGGCACCCGGCCTGGCGCCGGCGGCACCCGTCGCGCGGGCTTGCCTGGCGCCGGCGGCACCCGGCCTGGCGCCGGCGGCACCCGGCCTGGCGCCGGCGGCACCCGTCGCGCGGGCTGGCCTGGCGCCGGCGGCACCCCGGCCTGGCGCCGGTCGACGGCCCTCGTCCTGGTCTCGGTCCCATCGTGTTCGGTCTGATCCCATCTTGGCTTGTTTGGATCAATCATCATGAGTTTGGGACGATCACGGCTACGGAATAAACATCCTACGACTCGATTGGAATCGTCCTCGATGTTTTACGACAAAAACTAGAAGGATTGGATTTCTCGTAGAAGATATCGTATAAAACAAGGTCGATTAACTTGAACATCGATCCTTTAGGTTATACGGTTTATTTTACGAGAAAGATAGTCTTTCCGAGAAATCGTTTAAAACGTTTAACGACTTAAGATAAGTCCACGGACTAACTTACGAATTTAGGAATTCAGGCCCAATCAGGCTATGACGGTTTGTCCGATATCCCGAACATCGGATAAACATCAAGTCACCGAAAACTCGAGGATAATTACAAAGATCGACGAAAATGGAATACTTCCTGAAGAGATAAGCTTGGGCCCAAAGGCGAGGTCCATCATCCTAAGGCAAACCGACCTTGGAGTGGATATATAAGGAGAGCAAGGGCAGAAGAGAAGAAGATCCGAAAATCCTAGATTGGAGACTTAGAGCATCCTGCTAGCTTAGAGAACTTAGAACTTAGGCGGTTAGGCCAGCGAGGCAGGACTCAGAACGTCTGGCCGCCTCTTGTTCTAGTTTTATCTTCTCCGCAGACCCACGTTCCTCTCGGAAGGATCTAGCTATACTTTTACTCAGAGCTCCGCACATAGAAACCCTAGGCATTACCTTCGACATGCCCGCTTCTATGACCAACGCTCATACTAGACGAACCAGGCCCTAGAACGTCTGGCCGCCTCCTGCTCGCAAATCTCCGCTCCTCTCGGAAGGATCGGACAATTCTTTTACCTAAGAGCTCCGCACATAGAAACCCTAGGCATTATCTTCGACATGCCTGTTTCTATGACAAACGCTCATACTAGACGAACCCGCCCAGACGGTTCGATCTCTTGTTCAATTCTTTCTAACTGAACTACGTCCGACTTGATCCTCGAAAGGGGTACGTAGGCAGCCTTTCTTAAGGTCCAGTCCCAAAACTTAACAAATCTTTTTCCGCATTTATTCGGTCACTTGTCGTTGGCTGTCGCAGAGAATCCGGACCTTCAAGGAAAGTCGGGTTAACTTGGCTTTCCTCCGCAATCTTATTCATTAAAATTGACGGTGTGAATTTCGGTTCCCACAAGCTAGGGCACCAAGAAACTCTAGTGTGGGAGTTCTTGTGGTAGAGAAGACCAACAACAAAGGTGATCATGCCCTTGCTCACACTATGATGGCTATGACTCCACCTAGGAAAGCACCAGACCCTGTGCAAGAGGTTGTAGAAAACCTTAACCAGCACAACAAGGAACAGAAGTTGGCAAGGGCTAGAGCAAAGAAGCAAGGCAAGAAGCCAATGGTTGCAGAAAGTGAAGGTGAAGGGGATGAGATATCTTCTAATGATGAGCATGCTTATCCTAAATCAAAGTATGACAAGAGGGATAGGTCCAAGACACCTACTGAAGATGAGCTGGTCGACCTTTTGAGGAATGGCATTGCTTGGGTCCCTACCAGATTTGTTCATAAGATGATCTTGCAAGAAATGTACTTTGATGATGATGTTTAAGCCATGCTTTAGCACATGAAGATGGGAAGCCTCTACTCAGCAGCCTACCCTACTCACAAGGAACTCTCTTGCCAATTCTTGGCTACACTAGAAGCAACCTTTCACTCTTCCAAGCATGCACAGCAAGGATGGGGAGAGATCAAATTCAATATTGAAAGTGAGGTGTACTCCATATCTTTCACAGAGATTGGTAACATTCTTGGCCTTGAGGATCAGAAACATTCTTCACTTCCCACACTCAAGAAAGCCCCTAAGGAGAAGACCATTGCTGAATCAATGTGGACCTTGTTAACAGGACAAGGGAAAGGAGGCCACAAGAAAGAGAAGAATGGTGCTATTAGGCATCCCATCATGCGCTATCTCCACAGGCTGCCCTTCCTCAAGGTGAGAGGGCAGCAAGCAAGAAGTCTGCCTATGATCAGGACCACACCAGAAGAGCCACTGCTCATCTCTTTGGTCCCCCTCGCTACAAGTTCGAGCAATGCACCAGTGTCCTGCCTCTGGGGCCCCTTCGCCAAGCTCATGACCAGATCAGCACCCTCCAGAGGTGGAACAAGGCTCAAGATAGAACCATTTTCAAGCTCACCCACCAGTGCAAGGAGCTGAAAAGAACCGTGAAGAGGCAAGCTGAAGCTTCAGCTCGGTTATTGAAGAAAGTGGCTGAGGTCCTAGCTAGGGGAGCTGTAGCTGGCTGCAAGGCTGAGGACTTTGATCTTGATGCTCTCAATGCACTCCCTCCTCAGCCACTTCATGACCCCTCTGCACCTAGAACCAAGAAGCAAGCCCTCCGCCGCTTGAGGAACCCCTACATCGCCCCATCCGAGTCCGGAAACAAGTCACCTTCCCTAGACACCACTGCTGATGAAGATGACTCTAAGGGCGAGACATCAGCCTCATCCCACGCTCCATAGAGGTACTCCAACACCCTATCATTGTATATACCGTTCATCATTTCATTTAGTTTTTATTTTTTCTATCTTTCTTTGGGCCCTTCTCCACATTTAACAAACACAAAGACTGTGTGAATTAAGTGTGGGGGAGGTGTCAAGTTGCTAATAGTCTTGTGTTTTATGTCATATGCATGCACTTGTAGATAGTTATTGCATAGAAAAACCAAAAAAATTTGAAAAATTTGAAAAGCACAAAAAGAATCATGTAGTTGCATTAGGATTGAGTCTAGATCATTCACTTGCATAAAAAAAAAAGAAAAAGAGAAAAATTGTTGGTGTCAAAATCGGTCACGACGGAATCAATGACTGAAAGTCTCTGGAAAGTATTTCTTAAAACAAAAAGTCTCGGATAATTTGAAAAGAAGTTATACGAGATTTCTCAAATTAGAATATCCACTCTCTGGTGAGGTCGAAAACGGTTATCTCGAAATCTACGGCTAAAGATCCTTCCGAACTCAAAGATTTCCCGCACGAACGGCCAACAGGGGAAAGATCGGGCAACGAAAAACCCACGGGCGGCAGAAAACCCCTGGCGCCTGCGGCAAGCCGGCCTGGCGCCGGCGGCAAGCCAGCCTGGCGCCGGCGGCACGCGTCACACGAGCCGGCCTGGCGCCGGCGGCACACGTCCCGCAAGCCGCCCTGGCACCGGCAGCAAGCCAGCCTGGCGCCGGCGGCAAGCCAGCCTGGCGCCGGCGGCACGCGTCCCGCAGGCCGGCCTGGCGCCGGCGGCACGCGTCACGTGGGCCGGCCTGGCGCCGGCGGCACCCCGGCCTGGCACCAGCGGCACGCGTCACGCGGGCCGGCCTGGCGCCGGCGGCAAGCTGGCCTGGCGCCGGCAGCACGCGTCCCGCAAGCCGGCCTGGCGCCGGCGGCACGCGTCCCGCAAGCCGGCCTGGCTCCGGCGGCACGCGTCCCGCAAGCCGGCCTGGCGCCGGCGGCAAGCCCTCTGACGCTGGTCGACGGCCCTCGTCCTGGTCTCGGTCCCATCATGCTCGGTCTGATCCCATCTTGGCTTGTTTTGATCGATCCTCGTGAGTTTGGTACGATCACGGCTACGGAATGAACATCTTTCGATTCGGTTGGAATCGTTCTCGATGTTTTACGACAAAAATTAGAAGGATTGGATTTCTCGTAGAAGATATCGTATAAAACAAGATCGATTAACTCGAACATCGATCCTTTAGGCTATACGGTTTATTTTACGAGAAAGATAGTCTTTCCGAGAAATCGTATAAAACGTTCAACGATTTAAGACAAGTCCACGGACTTACTTACGATTTTAAGAATTTAGGCTCAATCAGGCTATGATGGTTTATCCGATTTCCCGAACATCGGATAAACATCAAGTCACCGAAAAATAGGGGAAAACTCGAGGATAATTACGAAGATCGACGAAAATGGAATACTTCCTGAAGAGATAAACTTGGGCCCAAAGGCGAGGTCCATCATCCTAAGGCAAACCGACCTAGGAGTGGGTATATAAGGAGAGCAAGAGAAGAGGAGAAGGGATCCGGAAATCCTAGATTGGAGACCTAGAGAGCTCCTGTTAGCTGATAGAACTTAGAATTTAGGCAGTTAGACTTGCAAGGCAGGCCCTAGAACGTCTGGCCGCCTCCTGCTCGCAAATCTCCGCTCCTTTCGGAAGGATCGGACAATTCTTTTACTTCAGAGCTCCGTACATAGAAACCCTAGGCGTTATCTTCGACATGCCTGTTTCTATGACAAACGCTCATACTAGACGAACCCGCCCAGACGGTTCGATCTCTTGTTCAACTCTTTCTAAACTGAACTACGTCCGACTTGATCCTCGAAAGGGGTACGTAGGCAGCCTTTCTTAAGGTCCAGTCCCAAATCTTAACAAAACCTTTTCCGCATTTATTCCGTCACTTGTCGTTGGCTGTCGGAGAGAATCCGGACCTTCAGGGAAAGTCGGGTTAACTTGGCTTTCCTCCGTTTTTATTCACTAAAATCAATGGTGTGAATTTCGGTTCCCACAGTTTGGCGCTAGAAGGAGGGGGGGATGGATTACTCTTACTCATACGGTCGCAAAGCGCTTGATCGAACCGATGTCCGAAATATGAAAGAAAAAGTTGCAGTTTGCGTCAACGATGGTAAAACAATTCCAGCAGCGACTGTTACTACGGCCAACGCTTACGCAAACGCCACGGTGCTCGAGCAAATCAAAAACCTAGCCGCGGCTTTCCGCCACAGGATGAGCACGAAAACGAGCTCGCAATTTCTCTATTTAAACAGAATGGGCAACGATAAAATCTATCAAACCCCAAAAATTCGTTTTGTTACCAAGTTAGAGAAATCGCAACGAGCAAGGTTTCTACAAAAAACGTTTCTTTCGAGAACCTCTTGGAAAAATAAAACTTATTCTCCTCGAAACCTTGGGGAAACCCTATATTACTCGCGGAACAGAAGCACTGCCATACTTCTTACAAACAACTCTCGAGGAACAAACGGGAAAACGAAAGGAGGTCGGAGCTTGATCTTACTAGGACGACTTGCCATAGGGTAAGATCAGTCTTCCCAGTTCGCCTTAGTAAGAGCCCACTTTGTTCTCCTTTGTGTCTAGGTCAAAATGGCTTTCGTTTCATCTCAATCGGAGTTTCCGTTGAGATTTTACGAAGGGAACAAAGTCACTGTCTCGGCCACTTCGCCGTGGGCAAGGACAAACATTACCGAGGTCACCTCACTTACCTAGGGCGAACACACTTTGTTCTCCTTTGAGTCTAGGTCAAGATGGTTTTCGTTTCGTCTCAATCGAAGCTTCCGTTGAGATTTTACGAAGAAAACAAAGTCGCTGTCCCGACCACCTCGCCCATGGGGGAGGATTTCTCTGTCCCATCATAGGACGAGCCCGGTCCTGTCTCAGTACCATGCATCTTTGCCTGAGTTTTCGTAACTCGATCTTTGAGTCCGTGATCCCCGGGGATCGACGAAGGCGAGCAACATCAACATCGGCGGACGCGGGACACGGCACGGACGGTAGGACGCCTGGCGCCGGCGGCAGAGCGCCTGGCGCCAGCGGCAGGGCGCCTGGCGACGGCGGCAGACCGACCACGCCGCGCCTGGCGCTGGCGGCAGGGCGCTTGGCGCCGGCGGCAGGCTCGTCGTCTCCCGTCTGGCCGCGGCGGCAACGGTCCTGGCGCCCATTCGTGCAGTCGTCTCGTGATCTTGGGCAACGGCAACATCTTGGTCCCTTCCGCAAAGCCTTATCGATTGTTTAACAAAGCTCATATTCTAGAATCTAAGTTCGAAGCCTCATTACTCAAACCCTCGAAGATGGGAAGTCTACGAATCCAAGTCCATCTCGACCCCAATACTCGAGAAATCTCGGAAGACCATAAAAGGTTCGAATGATGAATGGATTTCGATTCATCGTATTAAACGATCACGGTTATTCTAAACACCAATCATCTCGACTATACGAGGAAATGGGATTCCTTCGGAAATGCCGAAACCTTCAAAAGACTATTTTCTCGAAAAATTTTGTAAAGGTTTTAATTCTTCGTAGGACAGTGATGAAAGGACTTTTCTAAGGTCCTAATCAAATGATGTAGTATATAAGATTATCGAACAAGTCCTAAGTGACCACGAAACAGAGGGAATGCAAGTCTATGCTTAATCTAAATGCAATCATTAAAGAGGATGATGATTAAGCTAAGACAATAAGCAAAATGCAACAAAAAGTAAAACTTTCTTTCTTATGAGGAGAGTGAGACCCATGGGCATAGGGACTTGATATCAAATGATTAAAATTCAATCCAAGATGCTAACTTTTCAATCAATCTAATCCCTTATGCCTAGACAACAAAACTAAGCAAGCTCTATCCCTAGATGAATGCTCTTTTGCAATGATCACCCAAGTACACCAAATCCCTTTGGCTGTAATGATCAAAGCAAACATGGAGAATGAGTCTAATAGCAATCCTAGCTTCTTTGACAACTAATCCCTTAGGCAAAGCAAGCTAAAAGCATAGATGAGTTGGTTCAGGCATTTCATAGAACACCTTCCGGGCATGAAATGCCTATGACTCTATGTTTGAGAGGCCAACTCAAATATAGCTTTAAGAACACCAAATCAATGCAAGGAAATGATAGATCTAACACTAAGCACCTTGGATCTACACTTAATCACTCTCTATCACCCTAACCCATGGATCTTAGATGGATCTACTCACTAATCCACATGCTTACTCTTAAACCTATGAGAGATTCAAGCTTAAACATATAGAGAAAGAAAGGAGATGAAATCAAACAATCAAGAACACAAAGATAAGATGAGATTATGAATCAAGATGAAACTTTACTCAAGAGGTTTATGTGTTCTTAGATAGAAAATGAGATAAGTCCCACATTAGGGATAACAAGGGTACTTATAGTTAGGCTTAAAAGCCCTAGAGACATAGATTAAGATTACTAAAAAGCCCTTAAGTTAAATGGGTCTAAACCAATAGAAAAGAGGTACAAAACTCGGTCAGGGGTGAATCAACACCTTCCAACCTGGTCCAAGCTACCCGGCCGTCCAGCTGGCCGCGTTCTTTGCTCCGTCCGGGTTCCATGCCGTCCGTCTCACCCCGGCTGCCTCACCCCGGTCATCAGCACCTTCTTCACGACCGGGTACTCCTAGCCGACAGGCCACCCCGGTCGTCCTCGGTTTGGACGCGTCTAGTTTGCCCGTCCGGATGCACGTACCCGGACGCATCTTCCCGGACGTCTCTCGGCCTGGACGCGTCTTGTTCTCCCGTCCGGGTGTACGTACCCGGACGCGTCTCCCCGGAAGTCTCCCGGCCTGGACACGTCGTGTTCTTCCGTCCGGGTGTACGTACCCGGACGCGTCTCCCCGGGAGTCCATCAGTTCCCATCGTCCGGGTGCTCCTACCCGGACGCGTCTCCCCGGCCGTCCAGCTGCTTCTTATGGTCCGGGTGCTCGAGTTTGGACGCGTCATCCCGGTCATCCGTACGAGCTGATCCGTCCTGATCCGTCCGGGTGTGTGTAGCCGGTCAAGGCTACCCGGTCTAACTCTCTTCTCTTGGTTTTACTTCTCTTCTTATAGCCAATCTTGATTCTTCACTTCTTTTTGGGTCATAAGGTTTCCAAACACCTCAAATCTCACCAAAGCATACTCCAACACCTTATAAGGACAAATGAATGCAAAATGATCCTAGACAAGCCTAAACTTCAGCCTACAACTCAAAGAATGCAATAAAAAGATGGCTAAATATATGAAAATATGCAAGACATCAACTCCCCCACACTAGTCCTTTACTTGTCCACAAGTGAACTAGTAAGGACTAAGGAGGAGAGGTTTGAAGGAGGGGACTCATAGCCAAAAGAATGCTCTTCTTAGTTCTCAACTTGATAACCTTGTATAAACATACCAAGTAGCAAGAGCAAAAACTCAATCCAACTCTAACTTAACAAGGCCTATCTTAACTCCTTTGATCCCTACACTTACTCATCATGAATCCACAATCCACAAATCCATTTGCTCTCTAACATTCATTAAGCAAACTCAAAAGACCTCTTGCAAATGGTCAAATGGTCCAAGCATTTGGTTTGGTGGAAGAAGGTTTTATGCAAGTGAAACAAGAGGTTCAAAGGGATCTTTCAAGGGTGGTTCACTCTCAAAACAAGTAGCCTTGACATTGCACATAATATATCTAAGAAAGGGATCAAATCATGCATACAATGCCCAATCTCCATTGTTCTACCCTTTCCCTAAATACATAAGTTACATCCTTATTCCCAATGCCAAAATACCACTCACATCTCTCACCCAAAGATTCCCCCCAAATACTCAAGATATTTTCTCATTTGAAACTCTTTCTTAATGAAGTCTACAAGGGATTTTTCACATTTTAAACTCTTTTCAGCTCTTTCTAAACATTTCTAGTCCCCCTTTCCATTATTCTTTTTCTCTTCTTCTTCTCTTTTTTTTTCCTTTTTTTTTTGTTTATGGGGGCCAAGACTTATTTACTAACTTAGAGCTTACAATCTTTCATTTCTCTTATCCCTTCTAGACTTAATCACTTATAACTTTAGAATCCCATGAGTCAACCTTTTCTTTCATAAACCTTTCACTTTCCCAAGATCACACCATACAACACTCACCCCCATCCTAGAAGCTAGACATTATGAGTGTCTATTCTAGCTAAAAATGGAGACCAAGCATTGTCGTTCCCAATACTCTCAACATTATGCACATGTAAAGCTTTCTAAAGAAGGCCTCACTCAACAAATAATGAAGGCTTGAAAGGAGGTAAGGGTTTTAGGGTGCGGAGTGCCACTTGAGTTTGTCCAAAAAGATAGGCAAAGAATGGGAGGGACAACTCAAGTGTTCTATCCATGACTTAGTACACAAGGGACCATGAGCAAGAGACTTAGAGTCTAAATATGACAGGAACAAACTTCAAAGAGATAGCATCAATCAATCAAATAAGCTTTAGGAAGAGATTTCAAGGCACAAAGTTTACAAGCTATCCTAAGATTGCTCAAGCTACTTACTATGATTATAAAGGTTATAAAATTAAGAACTTAGCATGAGCATCTTTACAAGGCAACTATCATCCTTGTCCCCTTATGCATGATGCAACCTATATGATGATTTTTCTCTTCTTTTTTTTATGCAAGTGAATGATCTAGACTCAATCCTAATGAAACTACATGATTCTTTTTGTGCTTTTCAAATTTTTCAAATTTTTTTTGTTTTTTTTCTATGCAATAACTATCTACAAGTGCATGCATATGACATAAAACACAAGACCATTAGCAACTTGACACCTCCCCAACACTTAATTCACACAGTCTCTGTGTTTGTTAAATGTGGAGAAGGGTCCAAAGAAAGAAAAATAAAACTAAATGAAATGATGAATGGTATATACAATGATAGGGTGTTGGAGTACCTCTATGGAGCATGGGATGAGACTGATGCCTCAACCTCAGAGTCATCTTCATCGGCAGTGGTGTTTAGGGACGGTGACTTGTTTCCGGACTCGGATGGGGCGATGTAAGGGTTCCTCAAACGGCGGAGAGCTTGCTTGCTGGATTGTGGTGCAGAAGGGTCAATAAGTGGCTGAGTAGGGGGTGCATTGAGAGCATCAGGATCAAAGTCCTCAGCCTTGCAGCCAGCTACATCCCCCCTAGCTAGAACATCAGCCACTTTCTTCAATAACCGGGCTGAAACTTCAGCTTGCCTCTTCACAGTCCTTTTCAGCTCTTTGCACTTGTTGGTGAGCTTGAAAATGGTCCTATCTTGAGCCCTGTTCCACCTCTGGAGGATTTTAATTTGGTCATGAGCCTGGCGTAGGGGTCCAGAGGCAGGACGCTGGTGCAATGCTCAAGCTTGTAACGAGGAGGGCCAAAAAGATGAGAAGTGGTGTGGCTGGTGTACTCTTCTTCATAAGCATTCTGCTTGCTTGCATCCTTATCACCTTTGGGGAGGTTCACAGGGCAAAGGGGTCCATGACTCCTAAGGACGTGCTCCTCACTGATGTCAAAGCTGATGTCTCCTGATGTGCTTAAGGAAGTGAGTTGTGGGCTAGGAAGCAACAGCTCAGCCTTCTTTCCACCCCTTGAGTAAGAGTAGACACATTTTCCATTAAACCGTCCACTTAGAAATTGAGCCTTTCTCAGGTAAGCTCCATCCAAGAAAGTAGGACTTACTCCATCATCATTCAAATCAATCCCTTGGTAAGCTAATAATGGGGTTATCCAGCCACCAATACCAATCTGAGGTCCGGAGTCACGGTTTGTCCAAGCCCAGCTCTTGTAGTGCATGAGGCGCTGTACAAGGAAGCCAACCATACCAAAATCTGAGTAGAAATCATCCGGGACACTAGGGAGCTGAGGAGAGGAAACAAAGTGTCGGGCGGTTTGGTGAAGGAATATCAACTCGTCTCCAGCAACATTCCCTACTTCCTTCTTCTGGAAGAGGGTGTGGTTAAGCAACCTGTGGAGGTAGCGCATAGTGGGATGCCTAATATCTCCATTCTTCTCCTTCTTTTGGCCCCCTTTTCCTTGTCCTGTCAATAAGGTCCACATTGATTCAGCAATGGTCTTCTCCTTAGGGGCTGTCTTGAGTGTTGGAAGTGAAGGGTTTTTCTGATCCTCAAGGTCAAGAACTTCACTAATCTCTTTGAAAGACATGGAGTACACCTCACCCTCAGTCTTGAATTTGATCTCTCCCCATCCTTTCTGTGCATGCTTGGAAGTGTGAAAAGTTGCTTCTAGTGTAGCCAAGAATTGGCAAGAGACTTCTTTGTGAGTGGGGTAAGCTGCTGAGTAGAGGCTGCCCACCTTCATGTGCTGAAGCATTTCTTTAACATCATCATCAAGGTACAGCTCTTGCAAAATCATCTTATGAACAAATCTGGTGGGGACCCAAGCAATGCCATTCCTCAAAAAGTCTAGCAGCTCATCTTCAGTAGGTGTCTTGGACCTATCCCTCTTGTCATATTTTGATTTAGGATCAGCATGCTCATCATTAGAAGATATCTCATCCTCTTCACCTTCATTTTCTGCAATCATTGGTTTCTTGCCTTGCTTCTTTGCTCTAGCCCTTGCCAACTTCTCTTCCTTGTTGTGCTGGTTAAGGCTCTCTACAACTTCTTGCACAGGGTCTGGTGCTCTCCTAGGTGGAGTCATAGCCCTCATAATGTGAGCAAGGGTATGATCACCTTTGTTGCTTGTCTTCTCAATCACAAGAGCTCCCACACTGGAATTTCTTGGTGCCTTAGCTCTCTTTGGAGGAGCCTGCATGTGAGTACCATCAGCCACATTGTCTCCAACAGCTAATCTCTTTCCATCCCTTTTGGCTTGCTTGTGAGCACCATCAGCCACACTCTTATCAACCACAACTCTCTTTCCTTCTTTCTTGGCTTGTTCTTTCTTCCTTAGCACTGCCAAGGCTTGCTGGCGGCGCTCCTCCTCTGAACCAGGCTGTGAACCCAAAGATTTCCCAAACTGAGCAGTGTGTCTTGCTGTACGCTCTTGCTTCTCAACTTCAAGATCAACTTCACTTTTTCGCCCCATTGGTACCTGAAAACTTTAGACCTTGGAAAAGAGTAAGCTTAAGAAGGAAAAAGCTTTCAATATGAGGAATATGATCAAAAGCATAAGAATTACAACTCCAATGATCAATTACTCACAAGAAACAAACTTTTAAGCAAAAGGCTTTAGAACATCCTAGAGAACTCTCATACTCAAAATATATATATATTTTTTTTTTATTATGAGCAACAAGAATCTCTAATCAAAACCACTCAATTAAGCACAATCAAGCTTAAAATAGCCTAAATTGAAGTTCTCCATCAACCTAGCATCCAATCTAACCCAAAAACAACCTAAAACAAGCACTTTATGAAAAACCCCCAAATCTCATGAACCCTAATTTTTCAAAGTTCAAATTAATCTCAATTCCACCATGAAATCAACTACCCAGCATGATATATAAGCTTTCCCTAGTCTAAATTACAAGAATCTAGCAAGAAAAGGCTCAAATTTCAAGTTCAAATTTTTAGGGTTCATGAGGGTTACGAATTTGAACTTAGAGATACCATACCTTGCTTTGGATGAAGGATAAAGATGAAAAGATTCAAGGAATTAGAGCTAGGGAAGGAAGGCTTGGATGAGGGAAAAAGAAATTTGTGATTTGGTTGATATTTGACAAAGTTATTGGGATTTATGTTCTTGGAGGCTAGAGAGGATTGTAATGTGAGGAAGAAGATGAAATGAGGAGAGAGAGGGTGGCTTAGGGTTTTTTAAAAAGTTTCTGGGTCGGGTGGATGGGTGTTCGGGTCGGTTTAGGTGGGTTTGGGTCGGTTTAGGTGGGAGGAAACTTACCTTGGGTCGCGGCCGAGTCATGCGCGGGTCCTGGTGTGTGGAGCACGACCGGGTAGGTCAACCCGGACGGTCGTCCCGGGTCAGCCCTTTGCGTTCTGCACGTCCGGGTTCTGGTATCCGGACGGTTGTCCCCGGTCCATCCATCCGATTGCTCCACGACCGGGTGCTCTTACCCGGACAATGCACCCCGGTCCGTCTGTCCATCCAAATCACGACCGGGTTCCTCTACCCGGACGTCCCGTCCCCGATCCATCCTTTCGTCCGTCCGTCCGCTTCACGACCGGGTGCTTTCACCCGGACACCGCACCCCGATCTGATGGTTCAGCACGCTGCGCGTCCGTCCGGGTAGGCGACCCCGGTCCACCCTACCCGGTCCAAACCACCAAACCATTTTTTTTTATTCAACCTCTTCTCAAAGCTTTATCCCACTCATTCCCAAGCTATCACCATTCTCCAAGTGACTTAATTGAAAAAGAACAAATCCTAATGCATATTTACAAGGATAACCATGGGACTTCCTCCCAGATGAGCTCGTTTAAAGTCACTAGCTTGACTTTGCCTCCCTTGGTACTGTGGCCATGTATTCTTTGAGTCTCTGGCCATTCACTGTGAAGTCTCCACCATCCTTGTTCCAAAGCACAATGGCTCCATAAGGTCTCACTTCTTTGATCACAAATGGACCAGACCACCTTGACTTTAGCTTTCCTGGAAACAGCTTCAGTCTAGAGTTGTAAAGAAGCACTTGATCTCCTGCCTTGAACTCTCTTTTGAGGATGTGCCTGTCATGGAAAGCCTTAGTCTTTTCCTTGTAGATCCTTGAGTTCTCAAAGGCATCCTTCCTTATCTCATCCAGCTCATTTAGTTGAAGAAGTCTCTTCTCCTTTGCACACTTGATGTCAAAGTTTTGAAGCTTCACAGCCCACAATGCCTTGTATTCAAGCTCAACTGACAGATGGCAAGACTTCCCATAGACAATGTTGAAAGGAGTAGTGCCTAGAGGAGTCTTGAATTCTGTTCTATATGTCCAAAGAGCATCATCAAGCTTGGCTGACCAATCCTTCCTCTTGGTTCCTACAACCTTTTTCAAGATTCCCTTGATTTGCTTGTTGGAGACCTCCACTTGGCAACTTGTTTGAGGGTGATAGGGTGTTGCAACCTTGTGTTTCACTCCATTCTTCTTGAGAAGACCCTCAAATACCTTGTTGATGAAATGTGAACCTCCATCACTTATGACCACTCTTGGAATTCCAAACCTTGGGAAGATATTGCTTTTGAACATTTTGACCACCACTCTTGAATCATTTGTAGGACTTGCTATTGATTCCACCCACTTTGATACATAGTCCACAGCCACCATATGTATATGTTGCCATAAGAAGAAGGGAAGGGTCCCATGAAGTCAATCCCCCAAACATCAAACACTTCCACTTCAAGGAATTGGTTTTGAGGCATCTCATTCCTCTTAGTAATGTTCCCACTCCTTTGGCAAGAGTCACATCTTGAAATGAAGTCTTGTGAGTCCCTGAACATGTGTGGCCACTAAAATCCAGCTTGTAGCACCTTTGAGACAGTCTTGAATGTAGCAAAATGGCCTCCATTCGAAGATCCATGGCAGTGTGAGAGGATTCCTTCAACTTCTTCTTCAGCCACCACTCTTCTATAAATCTGATCTTTGCATAGGGTGTAGAGATATGGTTCATCCCAATAGTATCTCTTCAAGTCTTTGTAGAACTTCTTCTTCTCATACCCTGCAAGTCCCAATGGTTCCTTCCCAGTGGCTAAGTAGTTAACCAAATCAGCATACCAAGGTCCCTTCTCTTCAGCTGCCTTAACCTCTTCAATCTTTTTTCCAGTCTCAATGACTGCCACCACTGACATGATGGCCATGACATGCTCTTCTCTAAGTCCCTCATCAATAGGGATTCCACCTTCAATCCTCAACCTGGAAAAGTGATCAGCAACTCCATTCTCAATCCCTGGCTTATCTCTAATCTCCAAGTCAAACTCTTGAAGCAAAAGGATCCACCTTAGTAGTCTTGGCTTGGCATCCTTCTTTGCTAGGAGGTGTCTCAAGGCTGCATGATTAGTATACACAATGACCTTGGAACCCACCAGGTAGCTTCTGAATTTTTCAAAGGCGAAGACAATGGCCAGCATCTCTTTTTCTGTTGTGGCATACCTCATATGTGCATCATTCAGGGTTTGGCTAGCATAATAAATCACATGAGTTTTGCCATCCTTCTTCTGCCCCGGGACAGCCCCAACAGCAAAATCACTAGAATCACACATTATCTCAAAAGGGAGGTCCCAATCAGGTGGCTGGACAATGAGAGCACTAACAAGGTCACCCTTTATCTTCTTGAAAGCCTCAAGACAATCTTCATCAAAGCTGAAAGCAGCCTCCTTGCACAGCAACTTGGTCATGGGTCTAGCAATCTTTGAGAAGTCTTTGATGAATCTTCTATAGAACCCAGCATGGCCAAGGAAGCTCCTGATGTCTTTCACTGTCTTTGGTGGTGGCAAGCTTACCATCACCTCAATCTTAGCCTTGTCCACTTCAATACCCTTTTCTGAAATCTTGTGTCCAAGCACAATCCCCTCTTTAACCATGAAATGACACTTCTCCCAATTCAGCACTAGGTTGGTGTCTTCACATCTCTGTAGGACCCTGCACAAGTTGGACAAACAAGCAGAAAACGAAGATCCGTAGACAGAGAAATCATCCATGAATACCTCCACTATATCCTCAATGAGATCCGAGAAGATAGACATCATGCACCTTTGAAAGGTTGCTGGAGCATTACATAACCCAAATGGCATCCTTCGATAAGCAAAGGTGCCATAGGGGCATGTGAATGTTGTCTTCTCTTGATCATTGGGATGTATGGGGATTTGGAAGAACCCTGAATACCCATCAAGAAAACAATAGAAAGGATGATTTGCAAGTCTCTCAAGCATTTGATCAATGAATGGCAATGGAAAATGATCCTTTCTAGATGCTGAGTTGAGCTTTCTATAATCAATACACATCCTATGGCCAGTTATGGTTCTAGTTGGTATCAATTCATCCTTGTCATTTTTAACCACAGTGATACCACCTTTCTTTGGAACTACATGCACAGGAGATACCCATTTAGAATCTGAAATAGGGTAGATAACACCAGCATCTAAGAACTTAAGAATCTCCTTCTTTACAACATCCTTAAGGTTAGGATTCAACCTTCTTTGATGCTCTATAGAAGTCATTGATTCATCCTCTAGATTTATCCTATGCATGCACAAAGAAGGTGATATCCCCTTAATATCATCTAGTGAGTATCCAATTGCTTTTCTAAACTTTTTAAGTGCATTTAAAAGTTGAGAAAGCTCAAGTTCAGTAAGTTCACTACTCACAATGACAGGATATGACTCATTAGGGCCTAGAAATGCGTACCTTACACCATGGGGAAGAGGTTTTAGCTCCACTTTTGGTGCCTTGAGCTCACTCCAATCATCTTGTTGGGTGTCCTCTTGTTGAGTGGCTGCAACAGCTTGGTTCACCTCTTGGTTGAGCTCCTCATACTGGCCTTTATCAACAATCTTCTTCCGAGAATCCAGCATGGCTGCAATAGCATCACTCTCTTGGTTCTCAAACACTTGGACCTCTTTATCCATTGTCAAAGCATGCTGCAAAGGGTCCTCTATTGTCAACTCTCCAAGTGCCATATTCCTCAAGGAGTTCATCAGCAAGAGCTTCCATCTCCTCTATGTAAAACACATGGCCTTGCACAGTTGACCTCTTCATTACCTCATTGATGTCAAAATGGAGAGTGTGCTCTTTCCCCAAATGAAGATCAATCTTGCCTTCCTTCACATTGATAAGGGCTCCTGCTGTGGCTAAGAATGGTCTTCCAAGGATCAAGGGATCTCTAGCTTCTTCATCCATCTTAAGAACAACAAAATCAGTAGGAATTTCACAATTTCCCACCATCACAGGGAGGTCTTCAAGGATACCAATGGGGAATTTGACTGAGCGGTCAGCAAGCACCAAAGAGAGTTTGCACTTCTTGTATTGGCTGAACCCAAGCTTCTTGGCAACAGATAGAGGCATGAGACTGACACTAGCTCCCAAATCACATAGACATCTCTCAAACATCAAAGGACCAATGGCACAAGGTAGGGTAAAGCAGCCTGGATCCTCTAGCTTCTTAGGGATTGCCAATCTCTGGATGATGGCACTGCACTCATGAATAAGAACCATCATGCCTTCCATTTCCTTCTTCTTGGCAGCCACAGCATCCTTCAAGAACTTGCTGTATTGAGGGACAAGCATGAAGGCATCAATGATTGGCATTGTGACTTGAACTTCGCTCATTTGCTTCTCAAAGAGTGCTTTGTACTTTTCCAAAAGTTGCTTCTTGAATCTTCCAGGAAATGGCAGCTTAGGTTCATAGGGAGGAGGAACAAAAGAAGACTCTTTTGTTGGAGTGGCAACTTCACCATGCTTTAGTGTTTTCTTCTCTTCTCCAACCTTTCCTTTACCCTTATCTTCAACAATCTTTTCTAGAATCTCCTCATCAACTTTCTCATCTACAATCACAACATCATCATCAATGTTGATAGCCACCCCCCCCCCCCCCACTTAGTGTCTCACCATCCTTGGGGAGAGTTCTAGGAGGTAGCTCTCTACCACTTCTCAAAGTGATTGCCTTCATTGGTTCTTTGGGGTTTTGCTCAGCCTTTCCTGGTAGTGTTCCTTGTTGGCGACTTGGCTGAGAGTTCATAGAAGCAAACTGATTCTCCAAAGCTCTAATCTTGTTGTTTAGCTCAGTGTAGCTGCTATCAATCTTGGAGTGAACAGTCCATAACTCATGGCCAATGTCTTTGGCTGCTCTAGCTTGACCTTCCAACAATTGTTTGAACATAGCTTCCATAGATGAATCTGGAGGTTTAGCTTGGGAGGGGCTACCTTGAGCTTGAGTAGATTGATTGCCATGGTTTGTAAAACCAGGAGGATGATTCTGCCTAGGCTGGTAGTTCCCTTGCTGAGTGGTTTGCTTTGGTGGATAGCCTCCTTGCTGGGTTTTGGGATAAGACCTTTGCTGGTAGTTGTTGTACTGAAAGTTAGGCTCCTTCCTGTACCAAGAACCATTGTTGTTGATGAAGCAAAGCTCTTCTTGCCCTTCTAACCCTTCAACTTCATTAACCTTAGGAGGAGTTTCCTGACTTGGACCACCCACAAAGTGGATCTGCTCCTGTTTGGCTTGGTTAGCAATCAGCAAGTCTATCTTCTCTTGCAAGGATTTGATTTCCTTCTTGGTCTGGTTGTCATCAACTCTGGTTGTTCTATCAGCTCTGTCATGTTCTCCACTGTAAACTCAATCACTCTTCACCATGTTGTCACCAGCTCCTCAGCATCTTCTTCAGACCTTCCCAGGAAGAAACCATTGCTTGCTGTATCCAATCTTGCTCTAAACTCAGGAAGGGCACCTCTATAGAATGTGCTCAGAAAGCTCTCCTTTGAGAAGCCATGGTGTGGGCACTTAGCTTGATACCCCTTGAACCTTTCCCATGCTTCACTAAAGCTTTCCAAGTTCTTTTGCTGGAAACTAGAGATCTCATTCCTCAGCTTGGCTGTCCTTGATGTGGAGAAGAATTTCTCCAAGAAAGCCTTCTTACAATCATCCCAAGCAGTGATGGAATCACTAGGTAGAGATTTCTCCCATTGGCGTGCCTTGTCTCCTAGAGAGAATGGAAACAACTTGAGCTTGAAGGCATCTTCGGACACACCATTGGTCTTGGACAAGCCACAATAGCTATCAAACTTGTCCAAGTGATCAAATGGGTCTTCTACAGCCAAGCCATGGTACTTGTTGTTCTCAATCACACTCAACAAGCCTTACTTGATCTCAAAGTTGTTAGCTTCCACAGCTGGTGCGTGGATGCCCGTCCTGTTGCCATGAATGTGAGGACGGTCATAGGTGCCTATGGCCCTAGCTGGCCGCTGTGGGTGTTGTTGTTGCTGGCGCTGTGGTCTAAGGTTGTCAGCTCCTTGACCATTGCCATCTTGGGGTTGATGCTGGTGATCATCCATCTCAAACCCCAACCTCTGAATGTGAGCCTGTTGCTCTTCTTCTCTTCTCCTTCTTGCTATTTCCCTCTCAAGTGTAGGTATCTCTTCAACAGTGGGAACCAGGTTAGTTGCACCCCTGCTTCTTGTGTTCATACACCTGAAAATCAAAGGAAGATGCAAAAGGAGAATCAATATCACAAGAAAAGAAAAATGATTTAGTCTCAAGCAAGTGACTAAATCCCAATGTCACAATCAACTTAGAATTTGGCAACGGCGCCAATTTGATGAAATAACTTTTCTAAGGTCCTAATCAAATGATGTAGTATATAAGATTGTCGAACCAGTCCTAAGTGACCACGAAACAGAGGGAATGCAAGTCTATGCTTAATCAAAATGCAGTCATTAAAGAGGATGATGATTAAACTAAGACAATAAGCAAAATGCAACAAAAAGTAAAACTTTCTTTCTTATGAGGAGAGTGAGACCCATGGATATAGGGACTTGATATCAAATGATTAAGATTCAATCCAAGATGCTAACTTTTCAATCAATCTAATTCCTTATGCCTAGGCAACAAAACTAAGCAAGCTCTATCCCTAGATGAATGCTCTTTTGCAATGATCACCCAAGTACACTGAATCCCTTTGGCTGTAATGATCAAAGCATGGAGAATGAGTCTAATAGCAATCCTAGCTTCTTTGACAACTAATCCCTTAGGCAAAGCAAGCTAAAAGCATAGATGAGTTGGTTCAGGCATTTCATAGAACACCTTCCGGGGATGAAATGCCTATGACTCTATGTTTGAGAGGCCAACTCAAATATAGCTTTAAGAACACCAAATCAATGCAAGGAAATGATAGATCTAACACTAAGCACCTTGGATCTACACTTAATCACTCTCTATCACCCTAACCAATGGATCTTAGATGGATCTACTCAATAATCCACATGCTTACTCTTAAACCCATGAGAGATTCAAGCTTAAACATATAGAGAAAGAAAGGAGATGAAATCAAACAATCAAGAACACAAAGATAAGATGAGATTATGAATCAAGATGAAACTTTACTCAAGAGGTTTATGTGTTCTTAGATAGAAAATGAGATAAGTCCCACATTAGGGATAACAAGGGTACTTATAGTAAGGCTTAAAAGCCCTAGAAACATAGATTAAGATTACTAAAAAGCCCTTAAGCTAAATGGGTCTAAACCAATAGGAAAGAGGTACAAAACTCGGTCAGGGGTGAATCAACACCTTCCAACCCGGTCCAAGCTACCCGGCCGTCCAGCTGGCCGCGTTCTTTGCTCCGTCCGGGTTCCATGCCGTCCGTCTCACCCCGGCCGCCTCACCCCGGTCATCAGCACCTTCTTCACGACCGGGTACTCCTAGCCGGACAGGCCACCCCGGTCGTCCTCGGTTTGGACGCGTCTTGTTCGCCCGTCCGGATGCACCTACCCGGACGCATCCCCCCGGACGTCTCTCGGCCTGCACGCGTCTTGTTCTCCCGTCCGGGTGTACGTACCCGGACGCGTCTCCCCGGACGTCTCTCGGCCTAAACGTGTCGTGTTCGTCCGTCCGGGTGTACGTACCCGGACGCGTCTCCCCGGGCGTCCATCAGTTCCCATCGTCCGGGTGCTCCTACCCGGACGCGTCTCCCCGGCCGTCCAGCTGCTTCTTATGGTCCGGGTGCTCGAGGTTGGACGCGTCATCCCGGTCATCCGTACGAGCTGATCTGTCCTGATCCGTCCGGGTGTGTGTAGCCGGTTAAGGCTACCCAGTCTAACTCTCTTCTCTTGGTTTTACATCTCTTCTTATAGCCAATCTTGATTCTTCACTTCTTTTATGGTCATAAGGTTTCCAAACACCTCAAATCTCACCAAATAATACTCCAACTCCTGATAAGGACAAATGAATGCAAAATGATCCTACACAAGCCTAAACTTCAGCCTACAACTCAAAGAATTCAATAAAAAGATGGCTAAATATATGAATATATGCAAGACATCAGACAGGAACAAAAACGTTTTCAAAACTGCCGTAGAATTTAGGGAACTTAGGACCTAGGTGGATAGTCTAGCAAGCTAAGTCTTAGAAAAAATTTCCAGTCTTGTTCCATCGTTCCTTGATTGTCCAGGCAGAACATGCAAACCAATCTAGTCTCTTGAAAAACCGAGAAACGATCACCACGCGTTCTAAAGCATACTCATCCCGCTTCCTAAAAGAATGAAAAAACGTACACAAGCCTTCGAAAGAACGGCTAACCCGTTTTCTTTGTAAAAAGAAAAGGGAAGTAGGTACGCATACTATACCCGTATAATCCCATCTTCTAAAACTTTTTGCTTCAGCATCAAGACAACGCTTTTGACAAAGCAAACTCTCGCAGCAATAAGATTCGTCTAAAAAATGCTAGCGGCATAGCCCAACCGTTACAAACATAGTCCTGAAAACTCTACGCCACCTCTCGTCGCGAACTCGCAACTAGAAACGTGTACCAACGTCCAAATAACCTTCGGTAAAACTCCATAAGTAGTTCGAAGCAGCTTTCGTCCAAAGGTCGAAATCATAGCGGAAACATCTCCCGTGTAATCCCCGGAAACATCGCTACTTTAACAATCTGCGATTTTCTATCTCCATGAAACCGGTCATCCATTACTTTCGTATAACAAGAAAATTTTAAAACAAAACAGCCTATGGAAAAAACATGATCGGTCTCATGCAAAACGACTTTGCAGTACGCAAAAGTGAATGAGGAAAACATAATCCGTGGCCGCAAATATCGCAAGTAATTTGCGAGAAACACTCTCCAGTTACCTTTTCGAAAACCCCCTCTTACATCGCTTTACGAAAAATCCTCTGTATGGTCGAGTCAATTCATACAAAGAAACTTTCGTAAAATAAACATAATGGGTCCAACGGGTAACTGTCATAGACAGTTTTTGCTCCACAAGGTTTCTGGCTCCTGCTTTCACTCCCCGCGGTTACGTCCGAGCAGGAAATAATCACGCAGGCGAACCCGCACGTGTCCTGCGTCGATCCCTTAAACTTTTTCCCCCGGATAAAATGAAACGATTTTCATGCAACAAAAAAAAATTTATACGAACCATTCATCGTATAACTGAGACCTAAAGTGGAAGATCGTTTCTAAAAGCCAACAGCCATAACTCAGAAAACTCCGCTATACTCGGCATGTCTATCTCGGCAAACGCTATTTGGCCCTCGGCCAACTACGCATTTCTGTAAAGCCTGGACCTGAATTCGGCATCCCCATTAAGGACAATCGTAAACTAACATGACCTTAATAAGGGTCATGGTCTGATCGTTTACCAACATCTTCCTTGGCGATACGGCTGAATCTAGCCTCCATGCCAATCCAAAGCTACTGAGCGACCACCGCTCAATCACTTAACGGCTAAAAACAACAATCCACGATTTGTTCATAGAACGCCAAGTGACTATTACGCAAGCAATTTGTCGTATAACCCAGAATCGGAAATCGTACGATAAACTCTTCATACCAAAACTCAGTCCTAACAACCATATTGTTAACAGAAGATTTAAACTTATCGTCAATCGATTAAGTTCTATACGCCCCGTAAACACGGCATGAAAAGAAACACTCGTGACAAGGCTCCAAGAGTTATACGAGTCATCCTTAATATATACAAACAAATCCCGGAAGGCCAACACTTCACGAAGCACTGTGAATGTAGACGCTTCTCCCTGGGTCGAACTTACGCGACCCCTTGGTCCTGCGTCCAAACCGAAACAACAGTTTCTGGCTGCGAACATTTGCAAAACATCTCCAAAGCCCGCAAACATTTCAACCACGAAATGCGGCACAAGGGAAACTCGATCTTCAGCACTGCGAGACGTCGCTAACGCTCGAAGGACATTCTTTTCCTCAAAACATACAAACACAACTCTAAACGGTAACATGCCTCTAAACTGGCATCATGTCGTTGTTGCTGATCACAACAAACGAACTCTAACGTCCTAAACAGACAAATAGCCGCCCTTCAAGGGGTAGGCTCTCTTGCATCCGACAAGGATAAACATAGCGCGCTATACAAGAAATCCATATTTTGGTTTAGCTCTTCGTAACGGAAGTAGCTCGACTCACGCCTAGACAAATCATATAAGCCGACAACAATTCGCGGATTTTAAACGGTACGAGTCAGGTTAAAATCGCAAACAGGCAAAACGAAAGCCGATTTGTCATCGCAAAGCCTCAGTCCGAGAGTAAACCTAGGTCTTGCCCTAAACCCAGCCACGCTGAAATCTTGACATCTCACAGACATAGTAATACGAGATCCAAAAATTTGTCTCTTCACTTAAGCCTATTCGTTTCACGAACTTTTCGCGTAAATCGGTAAACCGCGGAAAATCTCGCTTTATGCAAACAATATGTACGGTGATCATCAGGGAACTAGGAATGAGACGAAAACTCACACCCTCTTTCTCATACTTCGGAAAAACGGAAGTTCATAAAAAATCGAAAAACACATAATGGCCTCACAACGCCCAGACCAAAACAAATACATCAACAGCATCATGCTCGAAAGTCTCTCATGACACATAACCAGACCATATAAGTCTCGCTGGAAAATAGATCACAAGGGTCTTAAACTCCAAAACGAACTACGGAAGGCTTGATCCCTACAACAAGGGTACGTAGGCAGCCTTCGAAAGGCGCAGCCCCAATCTTACCACTTTCAACGGAGCCTTTCAACCATTAATTCTGCCTATCTTACCTGACATGTCTTATCGCTCGCAAGAACATCACGAAGGTTCTAACGAGCTGGGGGGCTAACTGTTGGTGTCAAAATCGGTCACGACGGAATCAATGACTGAAAGTCTCTGGAAAGTATTTCTTAAAACAAAAAGTCTCGGATAATTTGAAAAGAAGTTATTCGAGATTTTCTCAAATTAGAATATCCACTCTCTGATGAGGTCGAAAACGGTTATCTCGAAATCTACGGCTAAAGATCCTTCCGAACTCAAAGATTTCCCGCACGAACGGCCAACATGGGAAAGTTCGGGCAACGGAAAACCCACGGGCGGCAGAGAACCCCTGGCGCCGGCGCAAAGCCGGCCTGGCGCCGGCGGCACGCGTCACGCGAGCCGGCCTGGCACCGGTGGCACACGTCCCGCAAGCCGGCCTGGCGCCGGCGGCACGCGTCTCGAGAGCCGGCCTGGCACCGGCGGCAAGCCGGCCTGGCGCCGGGGGCACACGTCCCGCAAGCCGGGCTGGCGCCGGCGGCATGCGTCCCGCAAGCCGGCCAGGCGCCGGCGGCACGCGTCACGCTGGCCGGCCTGGCGCCGGCGGCACGCGTCCCGCAAGCCGGCCTGGCGCCTGACGCCGGTCGACGGCCCTCGTCCTGGTCTCGGTCCCATTATGCTCGGTCTGATCCCATCTTGGCTTGTTTGGATCGATCCTCGTGAGTTTGGTACGATCACGGCTACGGAATGAACATCTTTCGATTCGGTTGGAATCGTCCTCGATGTTTTACGACAAAAATTAGAAGGATTGATTTCTCGTAGAAGATATCGTATAAAACAAGATCGATTAACTCGAACATCGATCCTTTAGGCTATACGGTTTATTTTACGAGAAAGATAGTCTTTCCGAGAAATCGTATAAAACGTTCAACGATTTAAGACAAGTCCACGGACTTACTTACGATTTTAAGAATTCAGGCTCAATCAGGCTCAATCAGGCTATGATGGTTTATCCGATTTCCCGAACATCGGATAAACTTCAAGTCACCAAAAAATAGGGGAAAACTCGAGGATAATTACGAAGATCGACGAAAATGGAATACTTCCTGAAGAGATAAACTTGGGCCCAAAGGCGAGGTCCATCATCCTAAGGAAAACCGACCGAGGAGTGGGTATATAAGGAGAGCAAGAGCAGAGGAGAAGGGATCCGAAAATCCTAGATTGGAGACCTAGAGAGCTCCTGTTAGCTGATAGAACTTAGAATTTAGGCGGTTAGACTAGCAAGGCAGGCGCTAGAACGTCTGGCCGCCTCCTGCTCGCAAATCTCCGCTCCTCTCGGAAGGATCGGACAATTCTTTTACTTCAGAGCTCCGTACATAGAAACCCTAGGAGTTATCTTCGACATGCCTGTTTCTATGACAAATGCTCATACTAGACGAACCCGCCCAGACGGTTCGATCTCTTGTTCAACTCTTTCTAAACTGAACTACGTCCGACTTGATCCTCGAAAGGGGTACGTAGGCAGCCTTTCTTAAGGTCCAGTCCCAAATCTTAACAAAACCTTTTCCGCATTTATTCGGTCACTTGTCGTTGGCTGTCGCAGAGAATCCGGACCTTCAGGGAAAGTCGGGTTAACTTGGCTTTCCTCCGTTTTTATTCATTAAAATCGACGGTGTGAATTTCGGTTCCCATAAAAATCATCATATAGGTTGCATCATGCATAAGGGGACAAGGATGATAGTTGCCTTGTAAAGATGCTCATGCTAAGTTCTTAAAGTGATGACCTTTATAATCATAGTAAGTAGCTTGAGCAATCTTAGGATAGCTTGTAAACTTTGAGCCTTGAAATCTCTTCCTAAAGCTTATTTGATTGATTGATGCTCTCTCTTTGAAGTTTGCTCCTGTCGTATTTAGACTCTAAGTCTCTTGCTCATGGTCCCTTGTGTACTAAGTCATGGATAGAACACTTTAGTTGTCCCTCCCATTCTTTGCCTATCTTTTTGGACAAACTCAAGTGGTACTCCACACCCTTAAACCCTCACCTCCTTTCAAGCCTTCATTGTTTGTTGAGTGAGGCCTTCTTTGGAAAGCTTTACTTGTGCATAATGTTGAGAGTATCGGGAACGACAATGCTTGATCTCCATTTTAGCTAGATTAGACACTCATATTGTCTAGCTTCTAGGATGGGGGTGAGTGTTGTATGGTGTGATCTTGGGAATGTGAAAGGTTTTTGAAAGAAAAGATTAACTCCAAGAACTCCAAGTTAATAAGTGATTTAGTCTCGAAGGGATAAGAGAAATAATAGTTCTAAGCTCTAGTTTATAAAAAAAAAAAAAGAGAAGTCTTGGCCCCTATAATAATAATTAAAAAAAAAAGAATAATGAAAAGGGGGCTAGCAATGTTTAAGAAAGAGCTGATAAGAGTTTAGAGAGTGAAAATCCCTTGTAGACTTCAATAAGAAAGAGTTCTTAATGAGAAAATATCTTGAGTGTTTTGGGGAAATCTTTGGGTGAGAGATGTGAGTGGGTTTGACATTGGGAATGGGGATATAACTTATGTATTTGGGTAAAGGGTAGAACAATGGAGATTGAGCATTGTATGCATGAGTTGATCCCTTTCTTAGATATATTATGTGCAATGTCAAGGCTACTTTGTTTTGAGAGTAAACCACCTTCAAAGATCCTTCTTGAACTACTTGATTTGTTTTGCATCAAAGCCTTTCTCACCAAACCAAATGACTTGGACCATTTGACCATTTGCAAGAGATCTTTTGAGTTTGCTTAATGATTGTTAGAGAGCAAGTGGATTTGTGGATTGTGGATTCATGATGAGTAAGTGTAGGGATCAAAAGAGTTAAGATTGGCCTTGAGAAGTTAGAGTTGGATTGAGTGTTTGCTCTAGCTAGTTGGTATGATTATACAAGGTTATCAAGTTGAGAACTAAGAAGAGCATTCTTTTGGCTATGAGTCCCCTCCTTCAAACCTCTCTTCCTTAGTCCTTACTAGTTTACTTGTGGACAAGTAAAGGACTAGTGTGGGGGAGTTGATATCTTGCATATTTTCATATATTTAGCCATCTTTTTATGGCATTCTTTGAGTTGTAGGCTAAGGTTTAGGCATGTCTAGGATCATTTTGCATTCATTTGTCCTTATCAGGTGTTGGAGTGTGCTTTGGTGAGATTTGAGGTGTTTGGGAACCTTATGACCCAAAAAAGAAGTGAAGAATCAAGATTGGCCATAAGAAGAGAAGTGAAATCAAGAAATGAGAGTTGGACCGGGTAGCCTAGACCGGCTACACATACCCGGTCGGATCAGATTGGATTAGCACGTCCGGATGACCGGGTTGATGCATCCGGACTCGAGTAACCGTACGGGAGAAGAGACGGACAGCCGGGTATACACGTCCGGGTAGGGACACCCGGTCAGGAGGAACCCGGAGCAGACCAGTCCGGGGTGGCCAGTCCGGGTAGGAGCACCCGGACGATGAGAAGCCGACGGACGGACCGGGGAAACGCGTCCCGGTAGGAGCACCCGGACGGGAGATCAAGACGCGGCCAAACCGAGGGACGACCGGGGTGGCCTGTCCGGCTAGGAGCAACCGGTCGTGAAGAGGATGCTGAGGACCGGGGTACAACGGCCGGCTTGGTGAACCCGGACGGAGCAAGGGACGCGGCCAGCTGGACGGCCGGGTAGGGTGGACCGGGTTGGATGGTGTTGGTTCACCCCTGACCGAATTTTATGCTCCATTCCCATTAGTTTAGAACCATTTGGCTCCAAGACTTTTTAGTAATCTTGTTTTATGTTTCTAGGGCTTTTAAGCCTAACTATTAGTACCCTTGTTATCCCTAATTTGGGACTTATGTTATTTTCTATCTAAGAACACAAAACCTTTGAGTAAAGTTTCATCCTTGAATCATAATCTCATCTCATCTTTGTGTTCTTGATTGCTTGATTTCATCTCCTTTCTTTCTCTACATGTTCAAGCTTGAATCTCTCATGGGTTTAAGAGTAAGCATGTGGATTAGTGAGCAGATCCAATTAAGATCCATGGGTTAGGGTGATTGAGAGTGATTAAGTGTAGATCCAAGGCGCTTAGTGGAAAAGGGAGCTTGTCATAGGGTGACAGCTCAACCTCAGTGGTATCCTCCAGACCTCCTTCAGTTTGTTGTCAGCTCTCTTCTCAACTTGTTTCTCAGCCCTAGGCTCAGCTTTCTGCAGACACTTTACTTCAACCTTCCTGGAAGCTTCCTTCACAATCTGTGCTTCAGCTGTGGCCACAACAAATCTCTCAACTTCCCCAAGATCAGTTCCAAACACCAGTCTTTTAATCTCATCCTCCTCTTGCACATAATCACTTGACTCAGTCTCTGGAGAAGTAGTTGAGAGAATAACAATGCAAGAATCCTTGGGATTCTTCTCTGGTTTCCCTGGTAGAGATTGATATCACTCAAATTACCCTAAGGAGTGACTTTACTCTCTCAAATAAGAGGTTTAGTTGTAGTACTTAGGGATCGAATCCACAGAGAGCTAGTGTACAAATAACATGCAATCTTAATGACTATGCTGGGTTGAAAATAGTTTAAAGTAAATTGCAGGTTTGCTGAGTAAAGATAAGTTTACTCAGTTGAAAGGATTTGGTTTTGAAACAATAAAGAAAAGTAGTTAGATTCAGGGTGAATATTCAGGAATTCAGGATTATAAATACTATAAAGGCTAACAAGTTGCTTGCATGATATGTCAGAGCTCAACACTTATTAAATGAATCCTTCAGCTCTCGCATTATTTAGACCATCTATTACTTAGATGCTAAATGGTGTTGCGGTCGGCTACTCTGCCGATGGTATCGATCGATGGTTCGATAGGAATATCGATCGATACACCTCTAGCTACGTCGATCGATTACTCTATAGGAGTATCGATCAATACGGCTCTAAGCAAGCTTTATGCGTGAGTTGATACAATGCTCACCATGATCTTAGATCAGCTTTCGCATATCTCAAGAGGGTCATAGCATGTTTAGGATGTTGTCAGGTATTGCATGTAATAAACAATGCATTCCAAGTTCATGTTCTAGGTAGCTAAGCTAGAAAAAGCATTAGTGAACAATCCTAACAATAAATATCACAACTATAGCAATTATAGGTTGGGGCTAATCCCTCATATCCTATTTAAACCCTAAATCTAACAAATGAATCTACTAAGACATGACTAAGTAGTTCATAGCAACAAGGTAATAATATAAATTCATAGACGTATTAGAGGGTGAACACTTAGGTTCCAATCACAAATATATTTGGATCTCTCCTCTAGGTCTAGAATTCTATAACCTTTGTTAACAAAAGAACTGAAAAGAAATAAGTAGAAGAAGAAGAAACTCTTAGAAAACTTATGAAAACTTGTTGTAACTTGTATATCTTGTATGTAAAAGCTTGTATATCTTGCCAAAACACTTAGGCATATAAATATATGAGTTCATTAGATTAAAAAACTCGTCAGGGGCATTCTTGTAAAATGTGATATCTTGGGCTTCAAGTTCGGCCAGGTCCAACTTGTCTTTCTGCTGCCTCAGTATCGATCGATAGTACAGGGTGTACATCGATCGATTATAGTCTCGATGTATCGTCCTGCGGCTAATGTGTGTCGATCGATTGCACAGAGTGTGCATCGATTGATGTGTAACTCTGGTGTCGACCTCTGGTCTTGATCACGGGTGAACTCTTCTTTAAGCTCCAAAAAGGCACCTAAAACGTCACTTTTCTCCAAAATGCTTTTGAACCTGAAAACATACCTAATAGACTCTAAAACATAGATAATAGTAGTAAAAACACTCATATACCATGGGTAAAAACGGGTAAAATCCATGGTATATCCACTCCCCCAGAATTAACCTTATTCTGGCAGTCTTTATGAAAGAGGTTTTGAAAAGCAGGGACTAAATCAAATTCAAACTTAGAATCCTAACCTCTACTTTGTTGCAAACTACATCTAAGAGTCTGTCAATCACAGAAGCACATTATGCAATATCCTAATTAAACAACCTTGATCATCTAGCCAACAACTTAGCAATCATGTCTAAGTAACCCCTCTACTGATTTCATTTCTGTACATAAAAATAAAAGTGCTGGCTTTACCTTGGGAGTATCGATCACAGGATGCAAGGTTGCTCAAACAAGTATCTGGACCTGCAGGTAAAAATTAGTTCATATCCTCTCTCTCTACTATTTCTCTCCTAGTCAAGTCTGTTTCATTTGCAAGACATTGACCAAGATTGGAATTCTTATGAATCAAGTCTTGAGGGGGGTAACCGCCAAGCCCTGATCAAATTCCTTGCTAGTTAATAACTAACTAATCCTAGAACATAAATTTAAGATAATTTTCGATTTCGTTTTTATGAAATTAAATCTAATTTCGAAAATGAAAGAGAGAGGGTGATAAAACTATCTACACAAGGCTTTTACCTTCCAGACTTGTTTTAAGCATCCGATCCCATGTATACCAAGCCCCAAGACAAGCAAAGAATTGTCAGGTTAGGTTGGAAATCAGCTTTGGTTCCTCTAGACAATCAATGAAAGTGTTGTCATAGCTGACAGGTGATCAACTTTAGCATCTATAGTGCATTCTGCATCAACAAATCTAAGAATGGTGCCTAAAAGATTGGTTAGATAAAAAGTGAAAATTTAAATTATCATTATCCCTTTCTTGACTCAATAAAAACCATTTTGAATTTTTGGATGAAATCAAAAGGTAAAAAGCATCAGTAATCATCCCCCCAGACTTAAATCATACACTGTCCCCAGTGTATAACCAGTCCAGTGAAGGCATAGGCAATAATAAAGTACACTGATATCAAAAAAGTTGAGAACGATATACCTGACCGCGATGCGTATCGATCGATGTTGAGTCGTCTGCGTCGATCGCTTCTGTGTGGTTCATGTCGATCGATATCGACTGTGTCAGGTCTGTCGATTTCAATGGTAATCGTCTAATTGTAACTGCAAAGAAAAACAAATACGAAAAATAAAATCCTAAAGATAAAATAAGATGAAAAACTACCTAACAGTGGGTTGCCTCCCACTCAGCGCTTTGATTATAGTCATCTAGCTTGACTTTGGATGGAATGAGCTACTGAGATGAAGTTTAGGTACTTGTTGAGAAACAAGTATCCTCTGTATCTTTCTTCTCGCTGAACCATGCGTCAAATAGGCTTCTTGTGGCTTCATATTCTCTGGTTCGTTTCTTCTTTTTCTCAATCAACTCATCATTGATCCTTTGAATCCTTTCTTCATGACCTTCAATGCTGAACTCGTTCAATACTAATTTCCTGTAGGCATGTTCTGAAAGATCACTGAGCACCGCTTGCATTGAATCAAGGCGTTGGATCATTTTGTCGTGGATGGAGCTGGTATCAATCGATTCCTTTGTTGAAATGTTGGTCGATGGCTGTTGAAGTCCATCGATCGATGCGCTGGATGCTCGGTCGATCGATTCTAAGGGTGCAGGTCTGCTCGCAAGCTGCCTCTGAAGGACTTTAATTTCTTTCTGCATCCCTTCTATGCTAGATTCCATGCTTCCAACCTCGTTAACAAGCGGGAAATAAGTTTGGTCTAGACGTCTATCTTGTGAATCATCCACGCTTGTTATTGCCGTGTAGACTTCATCGGCTAATTTATCCAAATAGGCTCTGGTACAGATCTCTGAAGTATGTATATCGATCGATGCAATAGGTTGTTCATCGGTCGATTTTTGATCTGCAGATTCTCGTGAAGCTTCTCTGCAAAGAGCTTCATCTGGCCGTCGATTTCAGTCAAACGCATATCGATCGATGTGAGGTTGAGCCCGTCGATCGATGAATCGATGCAGCCTGATAATCAAGTTGACGTTGGAACTTCTCAGCCTCTTGCTGCATAATATTTATTCGTAGTGCGAGTTCCTCCACTTCTTTGTCTACTAAGAAGTGTATATCAGCAATTTTCCTCTCAACTGCTTTCAGACGAGTCAATCCTCCAAAAGGATTGCAAGGTGCAGCGGGGTTCATATCTGCATGTGCTTCATTGATAAGGCGGATAGATCTCTTCATCTCTTCTGTGCAGATGCTTAGATCCCCTAGGTTGTGGAAGATAGGTTCACAGGTTTTGGTGAGTTTGCTGCTGAGACGAGCTTCTGCTTTCTTCCATTCTTTCCAGATATCTCCAAGAGACTCATCAACCTCATTTTTTGAGTAAGTGGTCGATGATGTGGGCTCCGTATCGATCGATGTGGATGTTACTCCGTCGATCGATATTGATCTTTTCTGGCTATGGTTCTTTGTTGCGAAGATCTTCAAGTTCCAGCTCAAGACGTTGAACCTTCTTGAGTAATCCCTGGTCTGCACTGAACATCCAGTTCATCTCACTGCGAAGCTTGTCTGTGGCCTCTTCTAAACTCTTTTCCATGGAGAGCTTCTCCCATCTGCGTTCTCCAAGTAAACTGGTGAACATCTCGTTGATCTCGTCTTTGGTGTAGGTTTCTTGCACCAATTCTCTTCTTGTAAATGAACTAGCGTGCTCTGGTAGACAGATGTAGGAGAGCTCGTCCATTGAAGTTCTTTGGAGCAGTTTCTTGATGTCATCTTTAGAAATTCTGATGACGTCACCATCTATTCCTCTAGCAAAGCCATTCTCGTCTCTGTAGACCCCATACTCATCTCTCTGCTCCCAAAAGAATTTTCGAACTCCATATCTAAAGGCTCTCTTTCCGAATTCGGGACACTTGTCGATCGATGCAACACACTCTGTATCGATCGATTTTCGTTGAAAATAGGGATCCTTTCTGTTGAGATGGTTATCCTCAGCTTCCTTTGGCTCGGTTGTTGTGTCTGCCTCCTGGTGCTGATAATGGTGGTCTGGTCCATAGCGTTGTTGCTGGAATAGGTTGTGGGATCCATTGGCTAACTGTAAGACGTCTGCAATGTCTTCTCTGGATATGTGGAGTGTTCGTCCATCCATTGAGCGTGCAAAGCCTTGTGAATCTCTGAAAATACCAAACTCATCCGGGATTAGATTACCGAAATTAAGTACATTTAAATTTGTTACCTTGGATGGTTGGGTGTATGTATCGGTCGATGGCACAGGTTCTGAATCGGTCGATGGTTGTTCAGGCCTATCGGTCGATTGTAATGGTGCCGTGTCGATCGATGAGACTTCTTCGGGTTGGGTGATGTATGTTGGTGCGGCGGTCTCGACCGCGAAGCTCTCGTACTGGTAGTCGCTTGCCCATTTCCCGATTGAGTAGTCTCCGTCTCGCTTGTTGTTGACTGTGTTGTCGAATGATGCGAGGCAAGTAGTATCGATCGATGGGGATGTGGTCCCGTCGATCGATGTCGTGATTCTGAGGTTGTGGTGGAGAAGTCGATCTTCATCTTCTGGAAGGTTGTGACACTCTATAGCTCTCTCCTCCTCGTAATCATCAGTATACTCCTTAATGTGAGTAGTATTTGCAGCATGTGGTGGGATGTAGTAGTCGTTCTCCCACATGTTTATTTGGAAATCACCTTCTGGAAACTCCTCCTTGATCTGATTGAATAGTGAATCGATCGATGACCATGTGTGGCTGTCGATCGATGTCGGTTCACCAGAGATGATCGATGAGACAGTGCTACTATCGATCGATTCTGCGGTCTCTGTCTCGTACTCGCCTTGTGAGTCGTATTCATCTCCACAATAGCAAACAGCTACAAGGGCTGAGCCGGCTTGGATCTTCTTAGGGACCTTGATGACTCGTACTGGATCATAGTAGACCGCAGGGTTGATTAGGGTTAGGCACAGTTTGTTTGTCTGAAGGTTGCAGACTGCTCCAACTGTGGCTAGGAAGGCTCTTCCAAGTAGCAAAGAAGTAGGTAGGGTTATCTTGACGTCCAAGACATGGAAGTCTACTGGAATTAGGGCTTCTCCTATGGTAACCTCAAGGTTTCTTACAATTCCTCCAGAGTTCTGCTGAGAACAATCCACAAAGATGAATAATTCTTCAGTAGGCTCTATCTTTAGACCTAGATGGTCTGCTATCACCTTGGGTAAGCTGCTAACTCCAGATCCTGTGTTACATAGGGCACGTGGGAAGTTGATCCCCTATACTGAGTAAGAAACAACAAACTTTCCTGGATCACCCTTCTTCTCTAGTTTGATCCTCTTCTTCATACTTTCTCTGACTTGGTTGAACATCCTCTTGATGTCTTCTTCTGTCTCCTTAGTTTCTCTGAAAAACATCCACAATCTTTTTGAAAAGTAGGCTTCTTCAAAGGGTTTCTCTGTAGGTATCCTTAGAACTCTCTTTCTGAAACTTGCCAACTCTTTCTCATTAACTCCTCTTTTAAGGTGTTTAGGAACCTTCTCTTTCCTTTTTCTGAGAACTCTGCCATCTTTTTCCTTTTCTATCTCCATTGGATCAATAATATCCGTGGGTTTCTTCATTATGGCGGTCGGTGGGTTTCTCGAAGGCTTAGATTGCTCCCGGAGTGCATTAAATCGTGCAACATCTGTCTTGGGAAGTTGCACTCGGCGTGTGATAACTGAATATCGATCGACAGCTTCTGAAGTGTGTCGATCGATTTCTTTATCATTCGGTCGATCGATGGGACGTCTGTCCTGTCGGTCGATGTTGTAAGGGCTGGGCGGATGTGGGTGCTTTGCTGCGAACTCCTCGTGAGTAAGTATCTTCACGGTATTGCACTCGTTGGTGGATCTTTCAAGATCCATCGGTCGATGGTCGTCTTGTTCCACCGATCGATTGTTGTTGGCGTACATCGATCGATGTGGTTGTCCTGACATCGATCGATTCCAGTGGTTGCCGCCAATTCTTTCGATCTGGAAGTCTCCTTCTTGCAGCTTCTCTTGCTTTACCACTCTCCAAAAATCATCCTCTATTATAGCATGGACGTTGTGGCCTGTTGTTTCTTCTCCAATCCCTTTTCCTAAAGCTTCCTGCTTCTTAACAGCTTCTCCTGTCTGAATCACTTGAGTCTCTAGTTTCTTCACATCGGTACTCAAAGCATCAAGCTTTGTGTTCAAAGTGGTGTAGACAGCGTCGATCTTTCCATTGAAGTTCACCTCTAACTGCTGCTGGCTTTTAAGAACTTTGCTGAGCATGTCTTCTAGCTTTCCTTCTGGGGTTGGTGTGGGTGGCTTCATGTAAGATGAGTTTCCATAACTCCTGTTGTTGTTGGGGTTGCTGCTGTTGAAGTTTCCTCTCTGTCCTGCGAAGTTTCTGTTTCCTTGGTTTCAAGATCTCTGAAATCCGGTTCCACTGATCCAGTTTACTTCTGCTTCTATGTAGTCATCTTCTTCATCAGCTTCTGCATCCTCCACTGAGCAGATTTGCTTGTTTAGCAGTTTTTGAACATTGTCAAGTGTAGCTTGTACCTCATTTATCTGTTCCTTTCCAAGGAACGCTGCAGATCTTGCTCTTACAATGTTCTTTGTGCCGTTGCTCGATGCTAGGTTGTCTATTAGCTTCACAGCATCTTCAGGATTCCTTGTGGTGAAGTTGCCTTCACTCGCAGTGTCCAGAGCCATCTGATATTTCAGTGCGATGCCTCTGAAGAAAGTGCAGAGCAGCTGCACTTTGTTGAATCCATGGTGTGGGCAGTCTCGCTGGTAAGACTTGAATCTGATCCAGGTATCCTTGAATGACTCTCCAGGCTCCTGATTGAATGTGACAATTTTCCTCCTTAAGTCTTCAGCGCGCGCATCATCAAAGAAGTTACGCAAAAATGTGTTTTTGATGTCGCTCCAGGATGTAAGAGATCCTGGTGGTAGCTGCTTAAGCCCACTGTAAAGCTTCTCCAGATAAAGAGTGTTTAAGGAGCTTACAGAGAAGGTAGTCCACAGGGACTCCATTGGCTTTGATAGCAGATATGAGATCCTCGAACCTCTCCAGATGGTCCATGGGATGCTCACTGGACTGCCCATAGTAAGGTGTCTGTCCCACAAGGGTGTAGTACTGCGGCTTGAGCTCGAAATCGCCTCTCTGTATAGCAGAGGGACGAATGGCTGATCTGTTGGTGTAGAACTGATCTGGACGGTTGTAGTCATCTAGTGTTCGAGCAGCCTCTTCTACAGGTTGAACAGATCCTGTAGGTGCAGTTTCTGGCTCAGGGATTACTTCATTCTGAGCGTTGGGTTTCTGACCTGCTTCATTACGAAGGTGACCTTCTTGGTCACGCAAGTCTCCATTCTCATCTCGTGTGAGAATAATAGGCGCAACGATGACTCGCGGAGTAGTATCGATCGATATACGATTAGGGGTAACGATCGATGGCGGATGAAAGATGTCGGTCGACGGTGAAGTAGTGTCGGTCGACGTGAAGGTGCGAGTATCGGTCGACGAAGACGGTGTCTCGGTCGGCAGGGGTACGTCGGTATCGGTCGACAGGCAGTTGATGGCGTCGATCGATGCGGAACGGATTTCCTTGCGGATGGAACGTTCCAAGCTAGCAGGGTCTTCTGAGAACAAAAGTTGGGATTCCTTGTTGCTTCTGGTGCTGCTGGGCATGTACCTGAAAAGACAAGAAAAAAAAATTTTGTGTCAGAAAACAAATTAAAATAAAAATAGAAATAACCTAGACCTATTCAGATTAGATCCTATTGTATCAAAGCTCCCCGGCAACGGCGCCAAATTTGGTATCACTCAAATTACCCTAAGGAGTGATTTTACTCTCTCAAATAAGAGGTTCAGTTGTAGTACTTAGGGATCGAATCCACAGAGAGCTAGTGTACAAATAACATGCAATCTTAATGACTATGCTAGGTTGAAAATAGTTTAAAGTAAATTGCAGGTTTGCTGAGTAAAGATAAGATTACTCAGTTGAAAGGATTTGGTTTTGAAACAATAAAGAAAAGTAGTTAGATTCAGAGTGAATATTCAGGAATTCAGGATTATAAATACTATAAAGGCTAACAAGTTGCTTGCATGATATGTCAGAGCTCAACACTTATTAAATGAATCCATCAGCTCTCGCATTATTTAGACCATCTACTACTTAGATGCTAAATGGTGTTGCGGTCGGCTACTCTGCCGATGGTATCGATCGATGGTTCGATAGGAATATCGACCGATACACCTCTAGCTACGTCGATCGATTACTCTATAGGAGTATCGATCAATACGGCTCTAAGAAAGCTTTATGCGCGAGTTGATACAATGCTCACCATGATCTTAGATCAGCTTTCGCATAACTCAAGAGGGTCATATCATGTTTAGGATGTTGTCAGGTATTGCATGTAATAAACAATTCAATCCAAGTTCATGTTCTAGGTAGCTAAGCTAGAAAAAGCATTAGTGAACAATCCTAACAATAAATATCACAACTATAGCAATTATAGGTTGAGGCTAATCCCTCATATCCTTTTTAAACCCTAAATCTAACAAATGAATCTACTCAGACATGGCTAAGTAGTTCATAGCAACAAGGTAATAATAGAAATTCATAGACCTATTAGAGGGTGAACACTTAGGTTCCAATCAAAAATATCTTTGGATCTCTCCTCTAGGTCTAGAATTCTATAACCTTTGTTAACAAAAGAACTGAAAAGTAATAAGTAGAAGAAGAAGAAACTCTTAGAAAACTTATGAAAACTTGTTGTAACTTGTATATCTTGTATGTAAAAGCTTGTATATCTTGCCAAAACACTTAGGCATATAAATATATGAGTTCATTAGGTTAAAAAACTCGTCAGGGGCATTCTTGTAAAATGTGATATCTTGGGCTTCAAGTTCGGCCAGGTCCAACTTGTCTTTCTGCCGCCTCAGTATCGATCGATAGTACAGGATGTACATCGATCGATTATAGTCTCGATGTATCGTCCTTCGGCTAATGTGTGTCGATCGATTGCACAGAGTGTGCATCGATCGATGTGTAACTCTGGTGTCGACCTCTGGTCTTGATCACGGGTGAACTCTTCTTTAAGCTCCAAAAAGGCACCTAAAACATCACTTTTCTCCAAAATGCTTCTGAACCTGAAAACATACCTAATAGACTCCAAAACATAGATAATAGTAGTAAAAACACTCATATACCATGGGTAAAAAACGGGTAAAATCCATGGTATATCAGAGATCCCATTGGGCTCTTGGAGGTTGAAGGCATAGATATAAACTGAGTCTCCAAAGTTCTGATCCTCTTGCTGAGTTCATTGTAGTGGCCATCAATATTTGTGTGAATATACTTCAACTCATCTCCAATGTTCTTAGCATTTCTAGCTTGAGCTTCTAGTAGTTGCTTGAACATTGATTCCACACTTGAGTCTGGAGCTTGATTGGATTGCTGACTCGGGTTGGTAAAGCCAGGAGTGTAATTCTGCTTTGCATGGTTGCCTCCTTGCTGACAGTTGTATGGATCAGAGGAGTGTTGTTGCTGAGCCTGATAACTACCTTGTTGGTTGTTGTAGAAGGACTTTTGCTGGTAGTTGTTGTACTTAAAGTGAGATTCCTTTCTGTACCATGTCCCATTAGCATTTATAAAGCACAGCTCCTCTTGGCCCTCTAAACCAGCGATCTCATTGATCCCAACAATCTTCAATCTTTTCCTGTTTCTGGTTACCAACAAGGTTTACCTTCTCTTGCTTAGCCTTATCTGAAAGAAGCATAGGCAAGATCTTGTCCACCTTCTCTTGTAGAGACTTCAGCTCTTTCCTTGTGTACTGATAATCACCTCTGCTGCCTCTATCATGCGCCTCACTATAGACTGAGTCACTCTGAGCTATGTTTTCCACAAGTTCCTCTGCATCTTGTTCTGATTTTCCCAAGAAAAACCCATTACTAGCAGTATCAAGCTGGCTTCTATACTTGGACAGAACACCTCTGTAGAAGGTGCTGAGTATATTCTCCTTGGTGAAGCCATGGTGTGGGCATTGTGACCAATAGCCTTTGAATCTCTCCCAAGCTTCAGCAAAACCTTCAAGATTCTTCTGCTGGAACCCATATATCTCATTCCTAAGCCTTGCAGTCCTTGATTTTGAGAAGAATTTGTTGAGGAAGGTGCCTTGCACTCATCCCAAGTTGTGATAAAGTTGCTTGGAAGGTTCTTCTCCCATATGTGCGACTTG
This sequence comes from Brassica juncea, assembly GCA_018703725.1. NCBI lineage: Eukaryota > Viridiplantae > Streptophyta > Magnoliopsida > Brassicales > Brassicaceae > Brassica > Brassica juncea. The sequence goes on along the minus strand of CM031939.1, from coordinate 26,313,948 downwards.
CCTCCCAAGGAGAAGGGAAACAGCCTCAGCTTGAAAGCATCTTCAGAGACGCCATTGGTCTTTGACAAAGTGCAGTACTTGTCAAGGTTGTACAAGTGATCAAAGGGATCCTCCAAGGCAAGGCCATGAAATTTGTTGTTCTCTATCACGTTAAGCAGTCCTGACTTGATCTCAAAGTTGTTGTCTCTACAGCTGGTGCTCTGATTCCCAACCTATGACTATGTATGTGAGGTTGATCATAGGTCCCAATGGCTCTGGCTTGGCGCTGTGGATGTTGTTGTTGACGAGCTCTCTCTGGTCTAAAGTTGGCAGCTCCTAGACCGTTGCCCCCTTGGGCAACTCCATCTTGAGTTTGATGCTGATTTTGCTCCATCTAAAACTCCAATCTCTGTATATGAGCTTGCTGCTCTTCCTCTCTTCTTTTTCTTACTATCTCTCTTTCAAGTGCCCCAATATCTTCAACAGTAGGAACAAGGTTTGATGGACCTCTGCTCCTCAATTTCATTCACCTGATATTCAAAAGGAGAGTAAGAAGGAGCATTAGTAACTTGCAAAAAGAAAATAAGACTTAGTCTCAAGCAAAGACCAGATCCCAATGTCAAAATCAACTTAGAACGGGCAACGACGCCAAATTGATGTAGGATTTTTCAAGGCTCTTAAGATCAGTCGAAGTAGTATATAAGATAGTTGAATCCAATCCTAAGTTATTCTAAAGCAAAGAGACTGCATGTTCATGCTTAATCTAAGTGCATCCAGTTTTGAATGATGATAAGAACTAATAACTAGACTAGAATGCAATAAAGGAACAAACTTTAAAGCAATGTGAGTAAAGAGGACCCATGGGGCTAGGGACATTGACTTTGGGTGATTAAGATCTGATCTAAGGGTGGAAATCTATCAATCAAACAGTTTCCTTATGCCTCGACACAATACTAAACAAACTCTTTCCCAAGATGAAGGCTCATTTGTAATAATCACCCAATAAATCAAATCCCTTTGACTGTAATGACTAAGCAATCATGGAGAACAAGTCTACTAGCAATCTTAACTCCTTTAGCAACAAATCCCTTTGGTAAAGCAAGCTAAGAGCATTGAAGAGTTGGTTCAGGCATTTCATCGAACACCTCCCGGGCGTGAAAGCCTATAGATCAATTTTGGCATGGTTTGTTGGGGTCAAAATCGGTCAACGACAAAATCGTCACCCGAAAGTCCTCGAAAGAAAACTAAGTGACGATCGAAACCGAGAAACAGGTCATCACTCGGAAAAACTAAGTAACAATCGAAACCGAGAAACGAATCATCACCCGACGAACTTACGGGAAGGCACGAACGGACCGTGAGCCCCGGGGATCAACGAAGGCGAGCAACAGCGGCATCGGCGGACGCGGGACACGACACGGGCGGTAGGGCGCCTGGCGCCGGCGGCAGACGGACCACGCCGCGCCTGGCGCCGGCGGCAGACCGACCACGCAGCGCCTGGCACCGGCGGCAGGGCGCCTGGCGCCGGCGGCAGGCTCGTCCTCTCCCATCTGGTGCCGGCGGCAGGCCCGTCGTCTCCCGTCTGGCGCCGGCGGCAAGGGTCCTGGCGCCCATCCGTGCAGTCGTCTCGTGATCTCGGGCAACAGCAACATCATGGTCCCTTAAACCCATGTTCGGATTGTTCGAGAAACACGACGATTCTTCCGCAAAGCTTTCTCGATTGTTTAACAAAGTTCATATTTTAAAATCTAAGTTCGAAGCCTCATCACTCAAACCCTCGAAGACGGGAAGTCTACGAATCCAAGTCCATCTCGATCCCGATACTCGAGAAATCTCGGAAGACCATAAAAGGTTCGAATGATGAATGGATTTTGATTCTTCGTATAAAACGATCACGGTTATTCTAAACACCAATCATCTTGACTATACGAGGAATTGGGATTCCTTCGGAAATGCCGAAACTTTCGAAGACTATTTTCTCGAAAAACCGTAAAAACTCCTAAAAAGCCCGACATGACCAAAACGGCCCACTTACGATTTTCCGAAAAGGAAGGATAACTATGACGGTTTATCCTTATTCCCACATAAGAGATAAATGTCAAGTTTCCAGAAGATAAATGTCAAGTTTTCCGAAGATAAATGTCAATTTTCCCGATAAACACGAAGACGGACGAAAATGGAAAAAGCTCGATTCAGCCCGAAGGAATATAGACCGTCTTAAGAGGAGTATATAAGGAGAGCTTTGGGCGAGGAGCAGATCATCACAGAATTTCCAGAGCAATTTAGCATTTAGAGCAGATTCAGCATTTCTTTTCTGTTTTCACTAGCGAGCTGCGACTCAACTAGGGTAGATTTAGGCGGCCTGACTAGCGGACTTTTCGACAGCTCTTGTAGCCGATTTCTTCACCTGTTGTTCACGCTCAAACGCGAATTCGGAAATAAGATCTCTTTCGCTCTATTTTTACGATTTTTATTTTACAACTTAAATTCGCATTGATTGTGTCGTGTGTGGCCCAGCAGATAACCGGGACCTTCAGGGAAGGTTAAGTTTACTTGGCTTTCCTCCAAATCAAACGAAAATCGACAGTGCGAATTTCGGGTCCCACAGTTTGGCGCTAGAAGGAGGGGAGGTTATGGATCTATCTATCTCGCAACTGCACACGCTCGATCATGTCTACTGACGCCACCAAAGACCAGCCAACGCTAGACGGAACACCCGTCGATGCCAACATTGAGAAGACTCCAACTGGAGATACGTCCACAGTCACTGCTGATGCAAACACTGAGACGCTCAGACAGATGAATGAACTGTTCACCTCCGCCCAGGAGCGGGCGGAACAACAGGACAAGCTGATAACCTCGCTCGCAAAACCGGTCGGCACCTTAACTGCGAGAAGCAAGCTGCCGCGCAGATCCACCGAGGCACGGCGCGGCAGAAGACTCGACTTCGGATCTCCCAGAGAATGAGAAAAAGATGCCCCAAAAGAGTCCACTCCCGAGGAAACAGCTCCAAAAGGATAGCGAACGACCTCGCAGAACCTTCATCCCCCGGCTACGGGAAACAAGGAAAGCGACGTCGAGCGCATCGATCTGGATATCAGCAACCAATCGTATCCTTCCGATGAAGACGCTGACATCCACCCCAAGAGGACCCGAAAGGCCCATGACAGAAGAGGAGGAAAACCTCTATTGGATTGAGCAGGAAGAACTCGCGGAGGATCAAGCTCGGATCCATCGCGACCAGAGCCGACAAACTCGGAGAAACGCCGGTAGCAATAACGAGATCCATGATCTCCGCGAATCTCTCAAAAAGACCGTGGCCGAGGTGAAAGCAGTGAAATCGCAAATCCACCAGGCGACCAGTTCCGCCCCCGAGATCGATAGACTTCTCGAGGAAGCACGGAAAACGCCATTCACAGCTCGGATCACGGAAACACACATCTCAGACACAGGGAAAATCAAAATCCTGGTCTATGACGGTACTACGGATCCTAAGACGCACCTGCAGTCTTTCCAGATCGCAATGGGTAGATGCAAACTCCCGGAGCGCGAACGAGACGCGGGTCATTGTCTTCTCTTCGTCGAGCACCTTAAAGGTGCTGCGCTCAAATGGCTCTCCCGGCTCAAAAGGAACTCCATCAGAAGCTTCCGCCAATTGGCCTCGGCATTTCTCAAACAATACTCCATGTTCATGGACTGAGAAATGTCCGACGTGGACCTATGGAGTCTAGCTCGGAAGGAAGACGAGTCGCTCCGCGACTTCATGCGAAGATTCAAACTGGTGATGGCCAGAGTAACAGGCATCAGCGACAATGTCGCAATCGACGCCCTGAGGAAAACTCTCTGGTACAAGTCGAAGTTCCGAAAGTGGATATTACTGGAAAAGCCGCGGACAATCCAGGATACTCTCCACCAAGCAACAGACTTCATCATCATGGAGGAAGAGATGAAGCTTCTATCGCAGAAGCACGGATCGCAGAAAACCGCATCCAAGAAGAAACCCACTCGTAACGACAAGTATGTCCATCACGAAGGGGAAGAAGTTCAAGGCGAGCATAACTACGCCATCAATCAGGAGCAGGGTAAAACCTCTGGAAACACCTGGATCAGGAACCAGTTCAAGGATAATTCCTACTGCGAATTCCATGATACCCGAGGTCACTCCACCGCAAATTGCAAAGTTCTCGGCGCCAGGCTCGCCGCATAACTTATCTCTGGCGAGCTGTCCAAAGTCAAGAGCATCAAAGACCTGCTCCTGGACTCCGACCGCCCAAAAACCGATAGGGCCACTTCCGAAAACAACGCACCCGAAAGTCAATCGGGAGAAACGCGGAAGGAGACATGACGAACAGGGAAACAACAACAGCCGCCAGAGGATAAACATGATCACCGGAGGATCGCAGTTCTTCCAAGACTCGGTCTCGTCGATCAAAGCTTATGGGCGGAAAGCCGAGACAAGTTCTAACTGGGTCCAAAAGGATGACCTCCCCAACGACTTGATCGTTTTTGAGGAAGAGGAAACAATCGGAATCGACAAACCTCATTTCGATCCTCTCGTCATCGACTTAGTGATCCAGGATCTCGAGGTTGGCCGCATCCTTATCGATACAGGAAGTACGGTCAACATTATGTTCCGCGACACGCTCCAAAGGATGAACATCCCGCTCAGCGAAGTCGTCGCGGAACCGAGACCTCTTACGGGATTCTCAGGCGTCACCTCCATGACCCTGAGAAGAATCCGGCTCCAAGTTATGGCCAAGGAAGTCACAAAGATCGTCGAGTTCGCCATAGTCGACAACCCCGCAATCTACAACGTGATTATGGGAACCCCCTGAATCAATTTCATGAGAGCGGTACCATCCACATACCATCTCGGCATCAAGTTCCCAACTAAAAACGGAACTGCAGTAATCTGGGGAAGTCAGAAACAGTCGAGGCTCTGCCTCCTGGCCGAGCACAAACTACGGAAGAATAGGAAAGCCCCAACGGCTAACCCGAAACGAGTAAAGGAATCACGAGACATTCCTGAGAACTCGGAAAAAGGATGATCCAAAGGCATCCAAACAGGCAACGGCTGCAGACAGCGAGAACGTCTCAGAGCCCATCGCCATAGAAGCGGATAATTCAACCCTTGAACACACTACCAATCTAGCTATTACGGTCGAAGTAGCAGCACCCAAGGAATAAAAACGTCCGCAGCAACAATCAGAAGTACGAGATGGCTTGATCCTCGAAAGAGGTACGTAGGCAGCTTGTCGTATCCCGGCAAGTTCAGCTATCCCCTTCGCCAAAAAGGAGGTGGATACGTATACTCCTATACTCCCACAAAAATTCGTGCATGGACATGCACTCGAAATTTTCGAATTTTTTTCGATAAAATTCTTTCTATCTATTTTTTATGCTCACTTAATATAGAAAACGCGTAAACACTTCGGAAAAACGAAAATCGTATCTTCAAAAAGAAACGCGAGACGTCGCAACTTCTGAAAAAGATAACAAAACTCGTATCGTCAGCTAAAACAGTCCACCTGTGACTTAAAAATAACTTACGCCAGTCGATTGGCCCCGACGGACGCACACAGAAACATTTCACTCAATACAAACTCGTAGTCAGACCTATAAGGTCCTCTTACATCCGACAAGGATATCATAGCGCGCTATACAAGAAACCCAAAATTTTGGTTTAGCGTCTCGGATAATCTCCGAAGATATATCGATTCTTTTAACACAAGTCATAGAAGCCGGGGACTAGTCGCGGACTTTAAACGAAAAGAATCAGGAAGAAATCACTAACAGGCAAAACAAAAGCCGATCAGTCATCGCACAGCCTTAAAGCAGAGAGTAAGCCTAGGTCTTGCCCTAAACCCAGTCTTGCAGGATCTTGACATCTCACGGACATAGTATCGTATACGAGATCCCAAAACATGTCTCTTATCGCTTACACCTAAAACGCTCGCTAAAAAGTAGCATACGGACCAAGCGACAAAAAAGAGTTAGGATACGAAGTGACTACTCGCATTCTTTCCTCTACACTTGACAAAAGTATAAATCAAAACAAAAGACGAAATCTCGCAAATTTTTATATATTCATAAGGCCGCAAAAACGGCGGGATCCTAAGCCACCAACGGCCAGTCCCAAAAACATAAGAATGCAACCTCCAACGATCGCAAAATAAACTCCTAAAAACGGCCACACACGGCCAAACATACAACTCACAAAGAAAAGTCAACATCGAGAAATCCAGACACGGAAATCCCGAATGAACCCGCAAGCTGGTCAACTTCCTCGTTAACACCTTAGGCGTTCTCGCCACCCTCGGCGTTCTCATCAGCTCTGGCCTCCACCGTATCCTCGGAAACCTCGATAGGCTCCCATAGTCTCCGAACTCTTTCTTCAACTGGAGGAACCAAGGATTCAGCATGAGCACACTCGGCCATGAAATCCTTCATCTCAGAAATCTCGGAATCAAAGGAGAAATCCGGGTTCTGAGACTTGTAAAGATTTACGACCGAGCTCCGGCACTCGCGGAAATCGCCAACAAACTCCTGAGCATCTTTGAAACATTGAAACTCAGCAGCAAACGATTCCGCCCGTCTCGCTACCTCGGCTGCGACCATCCTCCTTCCTCTCTTTTCCGCCCGAACAAGGGCTCGAGCATGAAGCTCAGCTTGCTTTGCGTTCTGCGCCTCTACCTCTTGTCGGAATCGGAAGAGCTCTCGCTCAGCATCTTTGGTCTTGAAATTAGCAATCCTAGACTTGCGGAAACTTGAGTCAAGCGCATCGCCAAACACTCTTAGTCCCTGCATAAATTCAAGATCAATAAATATACATATATACAGATTAAAAAATACGGTTAAGAAGTTCAAGGGGAAAAACCTCGTTGATCCGCCGGGAACCCTCGGTAAAAATCCGTTGCTTCTCCTCATCCTCCAGCGACTCGTCAGTAACGAACTCCGGAGCAAGGCCGTCAAAGAAATTGTTGGGGAGTGGAATATCGCTGGCTCCGCCTTTTTCCGTTGGAACTAAACTAGGGTTTTCCCCCAACGGTGAAGGGTCTTCCAAACCTTCCCCACAGTCGATTTGTTTCCCTTTACGAGATCTCTGTCTACGTCTCCGAGTAGGAACTTCGATAACCGGTTCAGGCATGAATGAGAGAGATGAATTTTTTATGATGAAGTAAGAATGAATGAGATCTCTTACTCCATCCTTATAAAGGAGGTAAAATCACTATTTACCCCGACTTTTGGCAAACGATTACGTCTCTACACCTTCCCATACAGCTATACCGCAAACTAGCACCCGAAAGGCACTACAGTTCCTAGCTAGCTGGGGGGCTAACTGTTGGGGTCAAAATCGGTCAATGACGAAATCGTCACCCGAAAGTCCTAGGAAGAAAACTAAGTGACGATCGAAACCGAGAAATGGGTCGTCACTCGGAAAAACTAAGTAACAATTGAAACCGAGAAACGAATCATCACCCGACGAACTTACAGGAAGGCACGAACGGACCGTGAGCCCGGGGATTGACGAAGGCGAGCAACGGCGGCATCGGCGGATGCGGGACACGGCACGGGCGGTAGGGCGCCTGGCGCCGGCGGCAGACCGACCACGCCGCGCCTGGCACCGACGGCAGACCGACCACGCCGCGCCTGGCGCCGGCGGCAGACTGACCACGCCGCGCCTGGCGCCGGCGGCAGGCTCGTCCTTTCCCGTCTGGCGCCGGCGGCAGGCCCGTTGTCTCCCGTCTGGCGCCGGCGGCAAGGGTCCTGGCGCCCGTCCGTGCAGTCGTCTCGTGATCTCGGGCAACGGCAACATCTTGGTCCCTTAAACCCATGTTCGGATTGTTCGAGAAACACGACGGTTCTTCTGCAAAGCCTTCTCGATTGGTTAACAAAGTTCAAATTTTAAAATCTATGTTCGAAGCCTCATTACTCAAACCCTCGAAGACAGGAAGTCTACGAATCCAAGTCCATCTCGATCCCGATACTCGAGAAATCTCGGAAGACCATAAAAGGTTCGAATGATGAATGGATTTTGATTCATCGTATAAAACGATCACGGTTATTCTAAACACCAATAATATCGACTATACGAGGAATTGGGATTCCTTCGGAAATGCAGAAACCTTCGAGGACTATTTTCTCGAAAAACCGTAAAAACGCCTAAAAAGCCCGACATGACCAAAATGGCCACTTGCGATTTTCCGAAAAGGAAGGATAACTATGATGGTTTATCCTTATCCTCACATAAGAGATAAATGTCAAGTTTCCAGAAGATAAATGTCAAGTTTTCCAAAGATAAATGTCAAGTTTCCCGATAAACACGAAGACGGACGAAAATGGAAAAAGCCCGATTCAGCCCAAAGGAAGATAGACCGTCTTAAGAGGAGTATATAAGGAGAGCTTTGGGCGAGGAGCAGATCATCACAAAATTTCCAGAGCAATTTAGCACTTAGAGCAAATTTCTGTTTTCACTAGCGAGCTGTGACTCAACTAGGGTAGATTTAGGCGGCCGGACTAGCGGACTTTTCGACAGCTCTTGTAGCCGATTTCTTTACCTGTTGTTCACGCTCAAACGCGAATTCGGAAATAAGATCTCTTTCGCTCTATTTTTACGATTTTTATTTTACAACTTAAATTCGCATTGATTGTGTCGTGTGTGGCCCAGCAGATATCCGGGACCTTCAGTGAAGGTTAAGTTTACTTGGCTTTCCTCCAAATCAAACGAAAACTCGACAATCCGAATTTCGGTTCCGACATGGTTTAAGACCAAAATAGAATTGAGAACCCTCAACAAGCAAAGAAAGAAAGAGATCTAAAACTAAACACCCTAGATCTTCACTTAAACATCCTTATCACCCTAGCCCATGAATCCAAAGATGATCTACTCACTAATCCACATGCTTACTCTTAAACCCATGAAGGATTCAAGCTTAATCATGTAGCTAAAGAGATAAAACACTCAAAAATGCAAGAACAAGATGAGATTAAGATTCAATAATCAAACTTTCTACAAAGTGTTTTGTGTTTTAAGAGAGAATAAAACTTAGATCCAAATGTGAGGCTTACAAGTGTATTTATATGGTCCTTGGAAACCCTTAAAACATAAGGACAAATGACCAAAAGGGCCTTGGAAACACTTCATTTTTGACAAAAAGCCAGAAAAGCACCCAGGGTAGGATCAGGCCGTCCAACCCACGCACTTCTACCCCGTGTGGTTTCTTCAAATCCCCGCGGGGTAAGCTACCCCGCGGTTTTCTCCCCTGTGTGGTTTCTTCAAATCTGCACGGGGTAAACTACCCCGCGGTTTTCTCCCCCATGTGGTTTTTTCTAATCCGTATGGGTAAGCTACCCCGCAGCTTTCTACCCCGTGTGGTTTTCTTGGTCTCGACCAAAACAAAGTTAGGCTTGTCTTTGCTCGGCCAAACTTCATTCTCACAACTTTTTGGATCACAATGCTTCCAAACACCTCCAATCACTCCATGACACACTCCAACACCTAATAAGGACATATGAATGCAATATGAACCTAAAGATGCCTAATACCTAATCTACATGCTCAAAATGCACAAGATATGAAGGCTAAAAACATGCAAATATGCAAGATATCACTTTGCTGTGGAGTAAAAGTGGAAGGACTAGCTTGTTGGTGAGTAATTGGTTCCCTTTGTTGGAGAAGCCTAGAGGATAGCTCTGCTTTGCCTAGTATCCTCCTTGTTGGTTGTTGGAGGGACCTGAAGAGTAGTTCTGCTTAGGCTGGTGATGTCACTCAAATTACCCTAAGGAGTGAATTACTCTCTCAAATAAGAGGTTCGGTTGTAGTACTTAGGGATCAAATCCACAGGGAGCTAGGGAACACAAAATATATAATCCGTAGTGACTAAGCTAGGTTGATTTAGATTAACTTTAAATTGCAGGTTTGAGCAAGGCAGTTGCTCGGTGGGTTTGATATGTGGGTTTTAAACAATTAAAGAAAGTAGCAAGACCTACGGTTTCTATTCTGGTGATTAGGATTATAATCCTATATATGCCTAACAAGTTGCATGCATTATATTAAAGAGCTCAGCACTTATGAACAAATCAATCAGCTCTCGCCTTCTAGATTCGTTTGATAACTAGATCTAATGATCTCACCTCTCGGGATGATCAATTAGAAAGTGTCGATCGATGACTCTATAGGAGTATTGATTGATACACCTTTTGCTCCGTCTATCGATTATTCTATAGGAATATCGATTGACGCACTTCTAGTAAGCTTTATACGCGAGTTGAAATTAAGCTCACCAAGACTATAGATCAGCTCTCGCCTTTCTCTACTAATCTTAGCTTGCATAGGATGTATTCAGGATGAATTCAGGTTAACTAACAATCCTAGGTCAAGATTTTAGTTAGCTACTCTAGAACACAAGCATTAAGAACATCCTAACAATGAATATCACAACTTAGCAATCTATAGTTGGGGCTAATCCCTCACAACCTATTTGAACCATAAATCTAAAAATGGAATCTACTCAGACATAGCCAAGCAATTCATAGCAACAAGATAAAAGAAACTCATAGATAGATAAAAAGAGAAACAAATAATGGAGTTCCAATCACAAATCTATTTGGATCTTCTCTCCAACTCTAAGAATCTCTAAAAACCTTAAACAATAAAACCAGAACGTAATAAAAGCATGCTTTGCCTTAAACACATAGGCAAGCTATATATATTGAAATCATTAGGTTAAAAAACTCGTTAGGGGAAATCTTGTAATTTGGTGAAGAATTTGGCTTTAAGTCGGCTGGAACCATTCTGTCTCTGCGCGACTCCGTATGGATCGATGTCACAGGATGTGCATCGATCGATTGTAATCTTGATACCTCGACCTTTGGTTACTGATGTTGATCGATAGCACAGAGTGTGCATCGATCGATTGTTGTCTCCGAATATCGACCTCTGGTCTTGTTTGATGGTCAACTTGGATGAAATCTCTGTTAAGCCCCAAAATGCTCCTAAATCATCACTTTACTCCAAAATGCTCCTGAACGTGAAAACATACCTAATAGACTCCAAAACATAATAATTATATCTTAAAATACCTATATACCATGTGTAAGACTGGGTCAAATCCAAGGTATATCAACTCCCCCAGACTTATGATGAAAGGACTTTTCAAGGGTCCTAATCAAATGATGTAGTATATAAGATTGTCGAACCAGTTCTAAGTGATCACCAAGCAAAGGGAATGCAAGCCTATGCTTAATCTAAATGCAATTATTAAGGGAGATGGTTATTAAACTAACACAATATCTAAAATGCAATAAAATGTAAAGCTTTCTTTTTTTTTATGAGGAGATGAGACCCATGGGTATAGAGACTTGATCTTAAATGATTAAGGTTCAATCTAAGATGCCAACTTTTCAATCAATCTAATTCCTTATGCCTAGACACTATGCTTGAACAAACTCTATCCCTAGATGAATGCTCTTTTGCAATGATCACCCAAATACATCAAATCCCTTTGACTGTAATGATCAAAGAAAACATTGAGAATGAGTCTAATAGCAATCCTAACTTCTTTAACAACTAATCCCTTAGGTAAAGCAAGCTAAAAGCATAGATGAGTTGGTTCAGGCATTTCATAGAACACCATCCATGCATGAAATCCCTATTGCTCTATGTTTGAGAGGCCAGCTCAAATATAGCATTAAGAAGACCAAATCATGCAAGGAAAGGATAGATCTAACACTAAGCACCATGGATCTACACTTAATCACTCTCAATCACCCTAACCCATGGAGCTTAAATGGATCTACTCACTAATCCACATGCTTACTCTTAAACCCATGAGAGATTCAGCTTAAACATATAGAGAAAGAAAAGAGATGAAATCAAACATTCAAGAACGCAAAGATGAGATGAGATTATGATTCAAAGATAAAACTTTACTCAAAGGTTTGTGTTCTAAGAGAGAAAATAACATAAGTCCCAAATTAGGGATAACAAGAATATTTATACTTGGCTTAAAAGCCCTAGAAACATAAAACAAAATGACTAAAAAGTCCTTGAAAGACTAATGATCTGAGCCAATCAAATGGCTTCAAAAGGAAGAAGCTCGGATACCCTGGTCGGATGAGGCTCAACCAGGCCGGGTATGGCTACCCGGGTATGAGGGCTCGTCCAGTGTTCTCAAGCCGTGCGGGTTGTCCTGCCCGAGTGCTGAGGCCGGGTGTTGTCTCTCGTCAGGTGAGTCGAGGTCGGGTGAGGATGCTAAGCGGGTGAGGGAGGTCGGGTGGACGAGGCCGCGTATGAAAACCGTGCGGGCTGTCTAGGCCGGGCGCTCAAGGCGACGTTCTGAGCTCGTCTCTCCCTCGCCATTGAGCCGTGCGGGCTGTCAAGGCCGGGTGTGTCAAGCAGCGTCCTTGTCCTTGGTGTTCAGCATCATCGGCCCGTGCGGGTGGGAGCAGCCGGGTGTGAGAGGTCGGGTGTGTTCGTACGCGGGTCTTCTGGCCGCGCATCATCAAGCCGCGTATGTGCTGATCCGTTCTCCCATCAGGCCGTGCGGGTTGTCGTCCCCGGGTGCTCTAGCTGGGGTACATCCTTTGTCCATGTTCATCTTTTACCCTCCTCTTTGAATCAAAGTACTCCCAAACACCTTCAATATCTCCAAAGTACACTTCAAAACCTGATAAAGACTTATGAATGCAAAATGAACCTAAAGATGCCTTATGCCTAATCTTAAGGAAATAAAATGCACAAAATGGATGGCTAAAACAATGAAAATATGCAAGACATCAACTCCCCCACACTAGTCCTTTACTTGTCCACAAGTAAACCAGCAAGGACTAAGGAGGAGAGGTTTGAAGGAGGGGACTCATAACCAAAAGAATGCTCTTCTTAGTTCTCAACTTGATAACCTTGTATAAACATACCAAATAGCTAAAGCAAACACTTTATCCAACTCTAACTTCTCAAGGCATATCTCAACTCTTTTGATCCCTACACTCATTTATCATGAATCCACAATCCACAAATCCATTTGCTCTCTAACAATCATTAAGCAAAATCAAAAGATCTATTGCAAATGGTCAAATGGTCCAAGTCATTTGGTTTGGTGAAAAAGGCTTTGATGCAAAGCAAATCAAGGGGTTCGACAAAGATCTTTAAAGGTGGTTTACTCTCAAAACAAAGTAGCTTTGACAATGCACATAATATATCTAAGAAAGGGATCAACTCATGCATACAATGCTCAGTCTCCATTGTTTTACCCTTTCCCCTAATACATAAGTTACATCCTCATTCCCAATGTCAAAATAACACTCACATCTCTCACCAAAAGATTTCCCCAAAACATTCAAAGATACTTTCTCATTTAGAACTTTTTCTTATTGAAGTCTGCAAGGGATTTTTCACATTTTAAACTCTTATCAGCTCTTTCTAAACATTGCTAGCCCCCTTTTCATTATTGTTTTCCTTTTTTTTTTCTTTTTTTTTTCTTTTCCTTTTATTTTTTCTTATTTTTTTTCTTATATGGGGGCCAAAACTTTCTTATTAACCTAGAGCTTACAATTTTTCAAATCTCTTATCCCTTCTAGATTTAATGACTTATAACTTTAGAGTCCCATGAGTCACCCTTTTCTTTCATAAACCTTTCACATTCCCAAGATCACATCATACAACACTCACCCCCATCCTAAAAGCTAGACAATATGAGTGTCTAATCTAGCTAAAATGGAGACCAAGCATTTTCGTTCCCAATACTCTCAACATTATGCACATGTAAAGCTTTCCAAAGAAGGCCTCACTCAACAAACAATGAAGGCTTGAAAGGAGGAAAGGGTTTAAGGGTGTGGAGTACCACTTGAGTTTATCAAAAAGATAGGTAAAGAATGGGAGAGACAACTTAAGTGTTCTATCCATGACTCAGTACACAAGGGACCATGGGCAAGAGACTTAGAGTCTAAATATGACAGGAGCAAACTTCAAAGAGAGAGCATCAATCAATCAAATGAGCATTAGGAAGAGTTTTCAAGGTGTGGGAACCGAAATTCACACCGTCAATTTTAATGAATAAAAACGGAGGAAAGCCAAGTTAACCCGACTTTCCCTGAAGGTCCGAATTCTCAGCGACAGCCAACGACAAGTGTCCGAATAAATGCAGAAAATGTTTTGTTAAGATTTGGGACTGGACCTTAAGAAAGGCTGCCTACGTACCCCTTTCGAGGATCAAGTCGGACGTAGTTCAGTTTAGAAAGAATTGAACAGGAGATCGAATCGTCTGGGCGGGTTCGTCTAGTATGAGCGTTTGTCATAGAAACAGGCATGTCGAAGATAACGCCTAGGGTTTCTATGTGCGGAGCTCTTAAGTAAAAGAATTGTCCGATCCTTCCGAGAGGAGCGGAGATTTGCGAGCAGGAGGCGGCCAGACGTTCTAGGGCCTGCCTTGCTAGTCTAACCACCTAAATTCTAAGTTCTATTAGCTAACAGGAGCTCTCTAAGTCTAGATTCTAGGATTTTCTGATCCCTTCTCCTCTGCTCTTGCTCTCCTTATATACCCACTCCTAGGTCGGTTTGCCTTAGGATGATGGACCTCGCCTTTGGGCCCAAGTTTATCTCTTCAGGAAGTATTCCATTTTCGTCGATCTTCGTAATTATCCTCGAGTTTTCCCCTATTTTTCGGTGACTTGATGTTTATCCGATGTTCGGGAAATCGGATAAACCGTCGTAGCCTGATTGAGTCTGAATTCTTTAAATCGTAAGTAAGTCCGTGGACTTGTCTTAAATCGTTGAACGTTTTATACGATTTCTCGGAAAGACTATCTTTCTCGTAAAATAAACCGTATAGCCTAAAGGATCGATGTTCGAGTTAATCGATCTTGTTTTATACGATATCTTCTACGAGAAATCCAATCCTTCTAATTTTTGTCGTAAAACATCGAGGATGATTCCAATCGAGTCGAATCGAAAGAAGTTTATTCCGTAGCCGTGATTGTATCAAACTCACGAGGATTGATCCAAGCAAGCCAAGATGGGATCAGACCGAACATGATGGGACCGAGACCAAGACGAGGGCCGTCGACCGGCGCCAGGCTGGCTTGCCGCCGGCGCCAGGCCGGCTTGCGGAACGCGTGCTGCCGGCACCAGGCTGGCTTGCCGCCGGCGCCAGGCCAGCTTGCGGGACGCGTGCCGCCGGCGCCAGGGGTTCTCTGCCGCCCGTGGGTTTTCCGTTGCCCGATCTTTCCCCCGTTAATCGTTCGTGCGGGAGATCTTTGAGTTTGGAAGGATCTTTGGCCGTATATTTCGAGATAACCGTTTTCGACCTCACCAGAGAGTGGATATTCTAATTTGAGAAAATCTCGTATAACTTCTTTTAAAATTATCCGAGACTTTTTGTTTCAAGAAATACTTTCCAGAGACTTTCAGTCATTGATTCCGTCGTGACCGATTTTGACACCAACAGTTAGCCCCCCAGCTCGTTAGAACCTTCGTGATGTTCTTGCGAGCGATAAGACATGTCAGGTAAGATAGGCAGAATTAATGGTTGTAAGGCTCCGTTGAAAGTGGTAAGATTGGGGCTGCGCCTTTCGAAGGCTGCCTACATACCCTTGTTGTAGGGATCAAGCCTTCCGTAGTTCATTTTGGAGTTTAAGACCCTTGTGATCTGTTTTACCAGCGAGACTTATATGGTCTGGTTATGTGTCATGAGAGACTTTCGAGCATGATGCTGTTGATGTATTTGTTTTGGTCTGGGCGTTGTGAGGCCATTATGTGTTTTTCGATTTTTTATGAACTTCAGTTTTTTTCGAAGTATGAGAAAGAGGGTGTGAGTTGTCGTCTCATTCCTAGTTCCCTGATGATCACCGTACCTATTGTTTGCATAAAGCGAGATTTTCCGCGGTTTACCGATTTACGCGAAAAGTTCTAGAAACGAATAGGCTTAAGTGAAGAGACAAATTTTGGATCTCGTATACCATACTATGTCTGTGAGATGTCAAGATCCAGCGTGGCTGGGTTTAGGGCAAGACCTAGGTTTACTCTCGGACTGAGGCTTTGCGATGACAAATCGGCTTTCGTTTTGCCTGTTTGCGATTTTAACCTGACTCGTACCGTTTAAAATCCGCGAATTGTTGTCGGCTTATATGATTTGTCTAGGCGTGAGTCGAGCTACTTCCTTTACGAAGAGCTAAACCAAAATTTGGATTTCTTGTATAGCGCGCTATGTTTATCCTTGTTGGATGCAAGAGAGCCTACCCCTTGAAGGGCGGCTATTTGTCTGTTTAGGACGTTAGAGTTCGTTTGTTGTGATCAGCAACAACGAAATGATGCCAGTTTAGAGGCATGTTACCGTTTAGAGGTGTGTTTGTATGTTTTGAGTTCTAGAGACGAGGATTTCGTCTGGAACGTTTTGAGGAAAAGAATGTCCTTCGAGCGTTAGCGACGTCTCGCAGTGTCGAAGGTCGTGGTTGAAATGTTCGCGGGCTTTGGAGATGTTTTGCGAATGTTCGCAGCCAGAAACTGTTGTTTCGGTTTGGACACAGGACCAAGGGGTCGCGTAAGTTCGACCCAGGGAGAAGCGTCTATATTCACAGTGCTTCGTGAAGTGTTGGCCTCCCGGGATTTGTTTGTATATATTAAGGATGACTCGTATAACTCTTGGAGCCTTGTCACGAGTGTTTCTTTTCATGCCGTGTTTACGGGGCATATCGAACTTAATCGATTGATGATAAGTTTAAATCTTCCATTAACCATATGGTTGTTAGGACTGAGTTTTGGTATGAAGAGTTTATCGTATGATTTCTGATTCTGGGTTATGCGACAAATTGCTTGCGTAATAGTCACTTGGCGTTCTATGAACAAATCGTGGATTGTTGTTTTTAGCCGTTAAGTGATTGGAGCGGTGGTCGCTCAGTAGCTTTGGATTGGCATGGAGGCTAGATTCAGCCGTATCGCCAAGGAAGTTGTTGGTAAACGATCAGACCACGACCCTTATTAAGGTCATGTTAGTTTACGATTGTCCTTAATGGGGATGCCGAATTCAGGTCCGGACTTTATGGAAGGGCGTAGTTAGCCGAGGGCCAAATAGGGTTTGCCGAGATAGACATGCCAAGCATAGCGGAGTTTTCTGAGTTATGGCTGATGGCTTTTTAGAAACGATCTTTCACTTTAGGTCTAAGTTATACGATGAATGGTTCGTATAAATTCTTTTTTGTTGCATGAAAATCGTTTCATTTTATCTGGGGGGAAAAGTTTAAGGGATCGACGCAGGACACGTGCGGGTTCGCCTGCGTGATTATTTCCTGCTCGGACGTAACCGCGGGGAGTGAAAGCAGGAGCCAGAAACTTTGTGAAGAAAAAACTGTCTATGACAGTTACCCGTTGGACCCATTATGTTTATTTTACGAAAGCTGCTTTGTATGAATTGACTCGACCATACAGAGGATTTTTCGTAAAAGTGATGTAAGAGGGGGTTTTTGTAAAGGTAACTGGAGAGTGTTTCTCACAAATTACTTGCGATATTTGCGATCACGGATTATGTTTTCCTTATTCACTTTTGCGTACTGCGAAGTCGTTTTGCATGAGACCGATCATGTTTTTTCCATAGGCTGTTTTTTTTTTTTTAAATATTCTTGTTATAGGAAAGTAATGGATGACCGGTTTCATGGAGATAGAAAATCGCAGATTGTCAAAGTAACAATGTTTCCGCGGATTACACGGGAGATGTTTCCGCTATGATTTCAACCTTTGGACGAAAGCTGCTTCGAACTACTTATGGAGTTTTACCGAAGTTTATTTCTTTATTTTTTTGTAGTTCATCGTTGTGCTATTAGTCTGACTTTGGTACACGTTACTAGTCGCGAGTTTGCGACGAGAGGTGACGTAGAGTTTTCAAGACTATGTTTGTAACGGTTGGGCTATGCCGCTAGCGTTTTTTAGACGAATCTTATTGCTGCGAGAGTTTGCTTTGTCAAAAGCGTTGTTCTGATGCTGAAGCAAAAAGTTTTCGAAGATGGGATTATACGGGTATAGTATACGTACCTACTTCCCTTTTCTTTTTACGAAAGAAAACGGGTTAGCCGTTCTTTCGAAGGCTTGTGTACGTTTTTTCTTTCTTTTAGGAAGCGGGATGAGTATGCTTTAGAACGCGTGGCGATCGTTTTCTCGGTCTTTCGAGAGACTAGATCGGTTTGCATGTTCTGCCTGGACAATTGTTGGTGTCAAAATTGGTCACGACGGAATCAATGACTAAAAGTCTCTAGAAAGTATTTCTTGAAACAAAAAGTCTCGGATAATTTGAAAAGAAGTTATACGAGATTTTCTCAAATTAGAATATCCACTCTCTGAGAGATCGGAAGACTACGGGCGTGCGCGGACGAGAGTCCCCGGAAAGATCGGTCCGCTCGCCCAAGGACATCAAGATTCGATCACCACAAAAACCCTAAACACAAAAGAATCTGCCTCGAAACTTCGAAGAGGTCGTTCTCTCAAACCGTGAGGAACCAGAAAACGATCAAGATATCAAATCGAAGCCCTCGCCGAGATCTTCAGCCTGGCGCCGGCGGCACCACGGCCTGGCGCCGGCGGCACCCGTCACGCGGGCTGGACTGGCGCCGGCGGCACCCGTGACGCGGGCCGGCCTGGCGCCGGCGGCACCCGGCCTGGCGCCGGCGGCACCCGTGACACGGGCCGGCCTGGCGCCGGCGGCACCCGGCCTGGCGCCGGCGGCACCCGTCACGCGGGCTGGCCTGGCGCCGGCGGCACTCGACCTGGCGCCGGCGGCACCCGTGACGCGGGCCGGCCTGGCGCCGGCGGCACCCGTCGCACGGGCTGGCCTGGCGCCGGCGGCACCCGGCCTGGCGCAGGCGGCACCCGTCGCGTGGGTTGGCCTGGCGCCGGCGGCACCCCGACCTGGCGCCGGCGGCACCCGTGACGCGGGCCGGCCTGGCACCGGCGGCACCCGTCGCACGGGCTGGCCTGGCGCCGGCGGCACCCGGCCTGGCGCCGGCGGGCACCTGTCGCGTGGGTTGGCCCTGGCGCCGGCGGCACCCGACCTGGCGCCGGCGGCACCCGTGACGCGGGCTGGCCTGGCGCCGGCGGCACCCGTCGCACGGGCTGGCCTGGCGCCGGCGGCACCCGGCCTGGCGCCGGCGGCACCTGGCCTGGCGCCGGCGGCACCCGTCGC
The DNA here is from genome assembly GCA_018703725.1 of Brassica juncea. Taxonomy (NCBI): domain Eukaryota; kingdom Viridiplantae; phylum Streptophyta; class Magnoliopsida; order Brassicales; family Brassicaceae; genus Brassica; species Brassica juncea. Next base: position 26,294,806 of record CM031939.1, on the reverse strand, counting down.
ACGGGCTGGCCTGGCGCCGGCGGCACCCAGCCTGGCGCCGGCGGCACCCGTCGCGTGGGCTGGCCTGGCGTCTGCGGCACCCCGGCCTGGCGCCGGTCAACGGCCCTCGTCCTGGTCTCGGTCCCATCGTGTTCGGTCTGATCCCATCTTGGCTTGTTTGGATCAATCATCATGAGTTTGGGACGATCACGGCTACGGAATAAACATCCTACGACTCGATTGGAATCGTCCTTGATGTTTTACGACAAAAACTAGAAGGATTGGATTTCTCGTAGAAGATATCGTATAAAACAAGGTCGATTAACTTGAACATCGATCCTTTAGGTTATACGGTTTATTTTACGAGAAAGATAGTCTTGCCGAGAAATCGTATAAAACGTTTAACGACTTAAGACAAGTCCACGGACTAACTTACGATTTTAGGAATTCAGGCCCAATCAGGCTATGACGGTTTGTCCGATATCCCGAACATCGGATAAACATCAAGTCACCGAAAACTCGAGGATAATTACAAAGATCGACGAAAATGGAATACTTCCTGAAGAGATAAGCTTGGGCCCAAAGGCGAGGTCCATCATCCTAAGGCAAACCAACCTTGGAGTGGATATATAAGGAGAGCAAGGGCAGAAGAGAAAAGGATCCGAAAATCCTAGATTGGAGACTTAGAGCATCCTGCTAGCTTAGAGAACTTAGAACTTAGGCGGTTAGGCCAGCGAGGCAGCACACAGAACGTCTGGCCGCCTCTTGTTCTAGTTTTATCTTCTCCGCAGACCCACGTTCCTCTCGGAAGGATCTAACTATACTTTTACTCAGAGCTCCGCACATAGAAACCCTAGGCATTATCTTCGACATGCCCGCTTCTATGACCAACGCTCATATTAGACGAACCAGGCCCTAGAACGTCTGGCCGCCTCCTGCTCGCAAATCTCCGCTCCTCTCGGAAGGATCGGACAATTCTTTTACTTAAGAGCTCCGCACATAGAAACCCTAGGCGTTATCTTCGACATGCCTGTTTCTATGACAAACGCTCATACTAGACGAACCCGCCCAGACGGTTCGATCTCTTGTTCAATTCTTTCTAACTGAACTACGTCCGACTTGATCCTCGAAAGGGGTACGTAGGCAGCCTTTCTTAAGGTCCAGTCTCAAATCTTAACAAATCTTTTTCCGCATTTATTCGGTCACTTGTCGTTGGCTGTCGCAGAGAATCCGGACCTTCAAGGAAAGTCGGGTTAACTTGGCTTTCCTCCGCAATCTTATTCATTAAAATTGACGGTGTGAATTTCGGTTCCCACAGTTTGGCGCTAGAAGGAGGGGGGGACGGATTACTCTTACTCATACGGCCGCAAAGCGCTTGATCGAACCGATGTCCGGAAATATGAAAGAAAAAGTTGCAGTTTGCGTCAACAATGGTAAAACAACTCCAGCAGCGACTGTTCCTACGGCCAACGCTTACGCAAACGCCATGGTGCTCAAGCAAATCAAAAACCTAGCCGCGGCTTTCCGCCACAGGAAGAGCACGAAAACGAGCTCGCAATTTCTCTATCTAAACAGAAAGGGCAACGATAAAATCTATCAAACCCCAAAAATTCGTCTTGTTACCAAGTTAGAGAAATCGCAACGAGCAAGGTTTCTACGAAAAACGTTTCTTTCGAGAACCTCTGGGAAAAATAAAACTTATTCTCCTCGAAACCGTGGGGAAACCCTATATTACTCGTGGAACAGAAGCACGGCAAATCGGTTCACCGATTCCCACTGCCATACTTCTTACAAACAACTCTCGAGGAACAAACGGGAAAACGAAAGGAGGTCGGAGCTTGATCTTACTGGGACGACTTGCCATAAGGTAAGATCAGTCTTCCCAGTTCGCCTTAGTAAGAGCCCACTTTGTTCTCCTTTGTGTCTAGGTCAAAATGGTTTTCGTTTCGTCTCAATCGGAGTTTCCGTTGAGATTTTACGAAGGGAACAAAATCACTCTCCCGGCCACCTCGCCTGTGGACGAGAACAACCATCACCAAAGTCACCTCGCCTGTGGAAACCTCACTTTGCTCTTGTTGGGGTCAAAAACATAAATCTCGAAATCTACGGCTAAAGACCTTCCCAAAACTCAAAAGATTTCCCGCAAACGACTGACGAGGGAAAGATCGAACAACGAAAAAATCCACAGACGGCAAGACGGCCTGGCGCCGGCGGCACGCGGGACGCAGGCTGGCCCTGGCGCGGCGGCACCCCGGTCTGCCGCCGGGCGGCACGCGGCGACGCGGGCTGGTCCTGGCGCCGGCGGCACCCCGGCCTGGCGCCAGCGGCACGCGGGACGTGGCTGGCCTGCGACTTGCGGCACGCGGGACGATGGCGGGCCTGGCGCCGGCAGACGCGGGACGCGGGCTGGCCTGGCGCCGGCGGCACGCGGACGCGAGCTGGCCTGGCGCCGGCGGCACGCGGAACGCGAGCTGGCCTGGCGTCGGCGCACGCTGGACGCAGGCTGGCCTGGTGCCTGGCGCATGCGGGACGCGGCGGCCTGGCGCCGGCGGCAGCGGGAGCGGCTGGCCGGCGCTGGGGCACGCGGACGCGGGCTGGCCTGGCGCCGGCGGCACCCCGGCTGGCCCGGCGGCCACCCCCGGCCTGGCGCCGGCGGCACCTCCGGCCTGCGCGCGGCACGCGGGACGCGGGCTGGATGCGACGGCTGCCACGGCATGGCCCGGCGGACGCGGGACGCGGGCTGGCCTGGCGGCCGGCGGCACCCCGGCCTGGCGCCGGCGGCACGCGGGACGCGGGCTGGCCTGGCGCCGGCGGCACCCCGGCCTGGCGCCGGCGGCACGCGGGACGCGGGCTGGCCTGGCGCCGGCGGCATGGCGCCGGTGCACCCCGGCCTGGCGTCGGTCGACGTCCCTCGTCCTGGTCTCGGTCCCATCGTGCTCGGTCCAATCCCATCTTGGCTTGTTTAGATCAATCTTTGTGAGTTTGGTACGATCACGGTTATTCTAAACACCAATCGTCTCGACTATACGAGGAAATGGGATTCCTTCGGAAATGCCGAAACCTTCAAAAGACTATTTTCCCGAAAAAATTTTTAAAGGTTTAAATTCTTTGTAGGACAGGAACAAAAACGTCTTGAAAAATTGCCGTAGAATTTAGGGAACTTAGGACCTAGGTGGATAGTCTAGCAAGCTAAGTCTTAGGCAAAATTTCCAGTCTTGTTCCATCGTTCCTTGATTGTCCAGGCAGAACATGCAAACCGATCTAGTCTCTCGAAAAACCGAGAAACGATCGCCACGCGTTCTAAAAGCATACTCATCCCGCTTCCTAAAAGAAAGAAAAAACGTACACAAGCCTTCAGAAGAACGGCTAACCCGTTTTCTTTCGTAAAAAGAAAAGGGAAGTAGGTACGTATACTATATCCGTATAATCCCATCTTCGAAAACTTTTTGCTTCAGCATCAAGACAACGCTTTTGACAAAGCAAAACTCTCGCAGCAATAAGATTCGTCTAAAAAACGCTAACGGCATAGCCCAACCGTTACAAACATAGTCTTGAAAACTCTACGTCGTCTCTCGTCGCAAACTCGCGACTAGAAACGTGTACCAACGTCGGACTAATAGCACGACGGTGAACTACGAAAATAACGAAATAACCTTCGGTAAAAGTCCATAAGTAGTTCGAAGCAGCTTTCGTCCAAAGGTCGAAATCATAGCGGAAACATCTCCCGTGTAATCCGCGGAAACATCGCTAGTTTAACAATCTGCGATTTTCTATCTCCATGAAACCGGTCATCCATTACTTTCGTATAACAAAAAAATTTTTATACGAACCATTCATCGTGTAACTGAAACCTAAAGTGGAAGATCGTTTCTAAAAGCCATCAGCCGTAACTCAGAAAACTCCGCTATGCTTGGCATGTCTATCTCGGCAAACGCTATTTGGCCCTCCGCAAACGCTATTTGGCCCTCGGCCAACTACGCCCTTCCGTAAAGCCCGGACCTGAATTCGGCATCCCCATTAAGGACAATCGTAAACTAACATGACCTTAATAAGGGTCATGGGCTGATTGTTTACCAACAACTTCCTTGGCGATACGGCTGAATCTAGCCTCCATGCCAATCCAAAGCTACTGAGCGAGCACCGCTCCAATCACTTAACGGCTAAAAACAACAATCCATGATTTGTTCATAGAACGCCAAGTGACTATTACGCAAGCAATTTGTCGCATAACCCAGAATCGGAAATCATACGATAAACTCTTCATAACAAAACTCAGTCCTAACAACCATATGGTTAACGGAAGATTTAAACTTATCGTCAATCGATTAAGTTATGTACGCCACGTAAACACGGCATGAAAAGAAACGCTCGTGACAAGGCTCCAAGAGTTATACGAGTCATCCTTAATATATACAATCAAATCCCGGAAGGCCAACACTTCACGAAGCACTGTGAATGTAGACGCTTCTCCCTGGGTCAAACTTACGCGACCCCTTGGTCCTGCGTCCAAACCGAAACAACAGTTTCTGGCTGCGAACATTCGCAAAACATCTCCAAGCCCGATAACATTTCAACCACGAAATGCGGCACAAGGAAAACTCGACCTTCAGCACTGCGAGACGTCGCTAACGCTCGAAGGACATTCTTTTCCTCAAAACGTTCCAGATGAAATCTTCGTCTCTAGAACTCAAAACATACAAACACACCTCTAAACGGTAACATGCCTCAAAACTGGCATCATTTCGTTGTTGCTGATCACAACAAACGAACTCTAACGTCCTAAACAGACAAATAGCCACCTTTAAAAGGGTAGGCTCTCTTGCATCCGACAAGGATAAACATAGCGCGCTATACAAGAAATCCAAAATTTTGGTCTAGCTCTTCGTAAAGGAAGTAGCTCGACTCACGCCCAGACAAATCATATAAGCCGACAACAATTCGCGGATTTTAAACGGTACGAGTCAGGTTAAAATCGCAAACAGGCAAAACGAAAGCCGATTTGTCATCGCAAAGCCTCAGTCCGAGAGTAAACCTAGGTCTTGCCCTAAACCCAGCCACGCTGGATCTTGACATCTCACAGACATAGTATGGTATACGAGATCCAAAAATTTGTCTCTTCACTTAAGCCTATTCGTTTCACGAACTTTCCGCGTAAATCGGTAAACCGCGGAAAATCTCGCTTTATGCAAACAATAGGTACGGTGATCATCAGGGAACTAGGAATGAGACGACAACTCACACCCTCTTTCTCATACTTCTAAAAAACTGAAGTTCATAAATAATCGAAAAACAAATACATCAACAGCATCATGCTCGAAAGTCTCTCATGACACATAACCAGACCATATAAGTCTCGCCGGAAAACAGATCATAAGGGTCTTAAACTCCAAAACGAACTACGGAAGGCTTGATCCCTACAACAAGGGTACGTAGGCAGCCTTCGAAAGGCACAGCCCCAATCTTACTACTTTCAACGGAGCCTTTTAACCATTAATTCCACCTATCTTACCTGACATGTCTTATCGCTCGCAAGAACATCGCAAAGGTTCTAACGAGCTGGGGGGGCTAACTGTTGGTGTCAAAATCGGTCACGACGGAATCAATGACTAAAAGTCTCTAGAAAGTATTTCTTGAAACAAAAAGTCTCGGATAATTTGAAAAGAAGTTATACGAGATTTTCTCAAATTAGAATATCCACTCTCTGAGAGATCGGAAGACTACGGGCGTGCGCGGACGAGAGTCCCCGGAAAGATCGGTCCGCTCGCCCAAGGACATCAAGATTCGATCACCACAAAAACCCTAAACACAAAAGAATCTGCCTCGAAACTTCGAAGAGGTCGTTCTCTCAAACCGTGAGGAACCAGAAAACGATCAAGATATCAAATCGAAGCCCTCGCCGAGATCTTCAGCCTGGCGCCGGCGGCACCCCGGCCTGGCGCCGGCGGCACCCGTCACGCGGGCTGGACTGGCGCCGGCGGCACCCGACCTGGCGCCGGCGGCACCCGTGACGCGGGCCGGCCTGGCGCCGGCGGCACCCGGCCTGGCGCCGGCGGCACCCGTGACACGGGCCGGCCTGGCGCCGGCGGCACCCGGCCTGGCGCCGGCGGCACCCGTCACGCGGGCTGGCCTGGCGCCGGCGGCACCCGACCTGGCGCCGGCGGCACCCGTGACGCGGGCCGGCCTGGCGCCGGCGGCACCCGTCGCACGGGCTGGCCTGGCGCGGCGGCACCCGGCCTGGCGCCGGCGGCACCCGTCGCGTGGGTTGGCCTGGCGCGGCGGCACCCGACCCATGGCGCCGGCGGCCACCCGTGACTCGGGCCGCCTGGCGCCGGCGGCACCACGTCGCAACGGGCTGGCCTGGCGCGGACCGGCACCCGGCCTGGCGCCGGCGGCACCCGTCGCGTGGGTTGGCTGGCGCCGGCGGCACCCGACCTGGCGCCGGCCGGCACCCGTGAACGCGGGCCGGCCTGGAGCCGGCGGCACCCGTCGCACGGGCTGGCCTGGCGCCGGCGGCACCCGGCCTGGCGCCGGCGGCACCCGTCGCACGGGCTGGCCTTGGCGCCGGCCGGCACCCAGCCTGGCGCCGGCGGCAGCCGTCGCGCGGGCCTGGCCTGGCGTCTGCGGCACCCCGGCCTGGCGCCGGTCGACGGCCCTCGTCCTCGGTCTCGGTCCCATCGTGTTCGGTCTGATCCCATCTTGGCTTGTTTGGATCAATCATCATGAGTTTGGGACGATCACGGCTACGGAATAAACATCCTACGACTCGATTGGAATCGTCCTTGATGTTTTACGACAAAAACTAGAAGGATTGGATTTCTCGTAGAAGATATCGTATAAAACAAGGTCGATTAACTTGAACATCGATCCTTTAGGTTATACGGTTTATTTTACGAGAAAGATAGTCTTGCCGAGAAATCGTATAAAACGTTTAACGACTTAAGACAAGTCCACGGACTAACTTACGATTTTAGGAATTCAGGCCCAATCAGTCTATGACGGTTTGTCCGATATCCCGAACATCGGATAAACATCAAGTCACCGAAAACTCGAGGATAATTACAAAGATCGACGAAAATGGAATACTTCCTGAAGAGATAAGCTTGGGCCCAAAGGCGAGGTCCATCATCCTAAGGCAAACCGACCTTGGAGTGGATATATAAGGAGAGCAAGGGCAGAAGAGAAAAGGATCCGAAAATCCTAGATTGGAGACTTAGAGCATCCTGCTAGCTTAGAGAACTTAGAACTTAGGCGGTTAGGCCAGCGAGGCAGGACACAGAACGTCTGGCCGCCTCTTGTTCTAGTTTTATCTTCTCCGCAGACCCACGTTCCTCTCGGAAGGATCTAACTATACTTTTACTCAGAGCTCCGCACATAGAAACCCTAGGCATTATCTTCGACATGCCCGCTTCTATGACCAACGCTCATATTAGACGAACCAGGCCCTAGAACGTCTGGCCGCCTCCTGCTCGCAAATCTCCGCTCCTCTCGGAAGGATCGGACAATTCTTTTACTTAAGAGCTCCGCACATAGAAACCCTAGGCGTTATCTTCGACATGCCTGTTTCTATGACAAACGCTCATACTAGACGAACCCGCCCAGACGGTTCGATCTCTTGTTCAATTCTTTCTAACTGAACTACGTCCGACTTGATCCTCGAAAGGGGTACGTAGGCAGCCTTTCTTAAGGTCCAGTCTCAAATCTTAACAAATCTTTTTCCGCATTTATTCGGTCACTTGTCGTTGGCTGTCGCAGAGAATCCGGACCTTCAAGGAAAGTCGGGTTAACTTGGCTTTCCTCCGCAATCTTATTCATTAAAATTGACGGTGTGAACTTCGGTTCCCACAACAATCAAGGAACGATGGAACAAGACTGGAAATTTTGCCTAAGACTTAGCTTGCTAGATTATCCACCTAGGTCCTGAGTTCCCTAAATTCTACGGCAGTTTTCAAGACGTTTTCATTCCTTTCCTTCAAAAATTAAAACCTTGACAAATTTTCTAAGTTTGGACGTACCTTAGTCTCATCAATCGTTCAAGGCTGCCTCTTGCCCGTTCCTCTTTGTTTCGTGACTTTTAACGGTTCATTGTCAAAGGACTTTGAAAAGTTTGATACCGAACGAGAATCGGTTTTTTGATGAAATTGTGACGAGAATATTGGAGCGAAAGAGAGATATGAACGCCCAAGTTCCTGTTCTCGTTTCTTCGTACTGCTGGTTAAATTAACAATGTGTCCGAAGGAACATGACAGAATCGTTGAAACAAAGGGAGGAGAAGCAGGCGATAACTCGAAGAAGAGCCTAAGGTGGGTGCTTTAGACAAATGGAGACATTGGGCAAGACGCCACTCGAGTGAGGCTCTTAGCTCGTCAGGCTATGAGCGAACTGGTTAGGTCCTTATCATTTCATATGATCTTGTATGACTTTACGAATGGTGTTTCGTAAAATATTGCCGAGCTTGATTTTAAAATATGAACTTTGTTAAACAATCGAGAAGGCTTTGCGGAAGAATCGTCGTGTTTCTCGAACAATCCGAACATGGGTTTAAGAGACAAAGATGTTGCCATTTCCCGAGATCACGAGACGACTGCACGGATGGGCACCAGGACCCTTGCCGCCGGCGCCAAACGGGAGACGACGGGCCTGCCGCCGGCGCCAGACGGGAGAGGACGAGCCTGCCGCCGGCGCCAGGCGCCCTGCCGCCGGTGCCAGGCGCGGCGTGGTCGGTCTGCCGCCGGCGCCAGGCGCCCTGACGCCGGCGCCAGGCGCAGCGTGGTCGGTCTGCCGCTGGCGCCAGGCGCCCTGCCGCCGGCGCCAGGCACCCTGCCTGCTTTCTTGCTCTTCCTGTGGCGGGAAGCCGCGGCTAGGTTTTTGATTTGCTCGAGCACCGTGGCATTTTCGTAATCGTTGGCCGTAGGAGCAGTCGCTGCTGGAGTTGTTTTACCATCGTTGACGCAAACTGCAAGTTTTTCTTTCAGATTTCCGGACACCGGTTCGATCAAGCGCTTTGCGGCCGTATGAGTAAGAGTAATCCGTCCCCCCTCCTTCTAGCGCCAAACTGTGGGAACCGAAATTCACACCGTCAATTTTAATGAATAAAAACGGAGGAAAGCCATGTTAACCCGATTTTCCCTGAAGGTCTGGATTCTCTGCGACAGCCAACGACAAGTGTCCGAATAAATGCGGAAAAGGTTTTGTTAAGATTTGGGACTGGACCTTAAGAAAGGCTGCCTACGTACCCCTTTCGAGGATCAAGTCGGACGTAGTTCAGTTTAGAAAGAATTGAACAAGAGATCGAACCGTCTGGGCGGGTTCGTCTAGTATGAGTGTTTGTCATAGAAACAGGCATGTCGAAGATAACGCCTAGGGTTTCTATGTGCGGAGCTCTTAAGTAAAAAGAATTGTCCGATCCTTCCGAGAGGAGCGGAGATATGCGAGAGGCGGCCAGACGTTCTATAGCCTGCCTTGCTAGTCTAACCACCTAAATTCTAAGTTCTATCAGCTAACAGGAGCTCTCTAAGTCTAGATTCTAGGATTTTTGGATCCCTTCTCCTCTGCTCTTGCTCTCCTTATATACCCACTCCTAGGTCGGTTTGCCTTAGGATGATGGACCTCGCCTTTGGGCCCAAGTTTATCTCTTCAGGAAGTATTCCATTTTCATCGATCTTCGTAATTATCCTCGAGTTTTCCCCTATTTTTCGGTGACTTGATGTTTATCCGATGTTCGGGAAATCAGATAAACCGTCATAGCCTGATTGAGCCTGAATTCTTAAAATCGTAAGTAAGTCCGTGGACTTGTCTTAAATCGTTGAACGTTTTATACGATTTCTCGGAAAGACTATCTTTCTCGTAAAATAAACCGTTTAGCCTAAAGGATCGATGTTCGAGTTAATCGATCTTGTTTTATACGATATCTTCTACGAGAAATCCAATCCTTCTAATTTTTGTCGTAAAACATCGAGGATGATTCCAATTGAGTCGAATCGAAAGATGTTTATTCCGTTGCCGTGATCGTATCAAACTCACGAGGATTGATCCAAGCAAGCCAAGATGGGATCAGACCGAGCATGATGGGACCAAGACCAGGACGAGGGCCGTCGACCGGCGCCAGGCTGGCTTGCCGCCGGTGCCAGGCCGGCTTGCCGCCGGCGCCAGGCCGGCTCGCGTGACGCTTGCTGCCGGCGCCAGGCCGGCTTGCCGCCGGCGCCAGGCCGGCCCGCGTGACGCGTGCCGCCGGCGCCAGGGGTTCTCTGCCGCCCGTGGGTTTTCCGTTTCCCGATCTTTTCCCCGTTAATCGTTCTTGCGGGAAATCTTTGAGGTTGGAAGGATCTTTGGCCGTAGATTTCGACATAACCGTTTTCGACCTCACCAGAGAGTGGATATTCTAATTTGAGAAAATCTCGTATAACTTCTTTTCAAATTATCCGAGACTTTTTTTTCAAGAAATACTTTCCAGAGACTTTCAGTCATTGATTCTGTTGTGACCGATTTTGACACCAACACAAGGCTCGAAGTTTACAAGCTATCCTAAGATTGCTCAAGCTACTTACTATGCTTAAAAAGGTTATCACTTTAAGAACTTAGCATGAACATCTTTACAAGGCAACTATCATCCTTGTCCCCTTATGCATGATGCAACCTATATGATGATTTCTTTTTTTTTTTATGCAAGTGAATGATCTAGACTCAATCCTAATGCAACTACATGATTCTTTTTGCTTTTCAAATTTTTCAATTTTTTTTTTTGGTTTTTCTATGCAATAACTATCTACAAATGCATGCATATGACATTAAACACAAAAATATAAGCAACTTGACACCTCCTCCACACTTAATTCACACAGTCTCTGTGTTTGTTAAATGTAGAGAAGGGCCCAAAAGATGAAAAACTAAATGCAAAGATAAGTGGTATATACAATGACAAGGTGTTGGAGTACCTCTATGGAGCGTGGGAGGAGGCTGATGCCTCACTCTCAGAATCATCTTCATCAGCAGTGGTGTCTGATGAAAGGAGTTTTCTAAGGTCCTAATCAAATGATGTAGTATATAAGATTGTCGAACCAGTTCTAAGTGATCGCAAAGCAAAGGGTATGCAAGCCTATGCTTAATCTAAATGCAATCATCAAGGGAGACGATTATTAAACTAAGACAATATCTAAAATGCAATAAAATGTAAAGCTTTCTTTCTTTATGAGGAGATGAGACCCATGGGCTAAGGAAATTGATCTTGGGGGATCAAGCATCAATCTAAGGGTGGCAGCAAACAATCAATCTATCAACCTTAGGCCTAGGCACAATTCTAAACAAGCTCTATCTCTAGATGAATGCTCATTCACAAAGATAACTCAGGCATCTAATCTCTTAGGTTGAATATTATCTAAGCAATCATTAAGAACAAGCCTAATAGCCATCTTAACACCTTTAACAACAAATCTCTTTGGTAAAGAATGTTAAAAGCTTAGGAGAGTTGGTTCAGGCATTTCATAGAACACCTTTCGGGCATGAAATACCTAAAGCTCAACTTTGGGGTGGCCAACCCTAAAATAGCATTAAAATCACTCTACTAGCAAGGAACAAGATAGATCTACACTAAAACACCCTAGATCTAGCTTAATCACCCCTTTGTCTCCCTACCCCATGAATCCAAAGAGGACTACTCACTAATCATCATGATTACTCTTAAATCCATGAGGAATCCAAGCTTAATCCTGAAGAGAAAGAAAGGAGATGAAATCAAGCAATCAAGAACACAAAGATGAGATGAGATTATGATTCAAAGATGAAACTTTACTCAAAGGTTTTGTGTTCTTAGATAGAAAATAACATAAGTCCCAAATTAGGGATACATGAGTAATTATACTTGGCTTAAAAGCCCTAGAAACATAAAACAAAATTACTAAAAAGTCATTGAGCCAAATTGGTCTCAACCAATGGGAATGAAGCACAAAACTCGGTCAGGGGTGAACCAGCATGGTCCAACCCGGTCCACTCTACCCGGCCGTCCCATTTCTGGCCGCGTCCTTGCTCCGTCCGGGTTCACCAAGCCGGCCGTCCCACCCCGGTCCTCAGCACTAACTTCACGAACGGGTGCTCCAAACCGGACAGGCCACCCCGGTCGTCCCTTGTTTTGGCGTCGTCTTCTTCTCCCGTCCGGGTGCCCTTACCCGGACGCGTCTCCCCGGTCCGTCCGCACTCTTCTCATCGTCCGGGTCCTTGAACCCGGACTGGCCACCCCGGACTGGTCTGCTCTTTATCGTCCGAGCTCTTGAACCCGGAGTGATCTACCTGGCCTGGTCTCCTCCAGCACCTCTCAAATGACCGGGTACCTTTCCCAGGCCTAGTCATCCCGGACCACTTCTCCTTCTCATGATTTCACCTCTCACTTCAAGGCCAAACTTGAATCTTAACTTCTTTTTGGGTCATAAGGTTCCCAAACACCTCAAATCTCACCAAAGCACACTCCAACACCTGATAAGGACAAATGAATGCAGAATGATCCTAAACATGCCTAAACCTTAGCCTACAATTCAAAGAATGCAATAAAAAGATGGCTAAATCGATGAAAATATGCAAGACATCAGTGTCTAGAGAAGGTGACTGTTTTCCGGACTCGGATGGGGCGATGTATGGGTTCCTCAAACGGCGAAGAGCTTGCTTCTTGGTTTGTGGTGCAGAGGGGTCATGAAGTGGCTGAGGAGGGGGTGCATTGAAAGCATCAAGATCAAATTTCTCAGCCTTACAGACAGCTACAGCTCCCCTAGCTAGAACATCAGCTACTTTCTTCATAAACCTAGCTGAAGCTTCAGCTTGCCACTTCACCGTTCTTTTCAGCTCTTTGCACTGGTTGGTGAGCTTGAAAATAGTCCTATCTTGAGCCCTGTTCCACCTCTGGAGAGTGCTAATCTGGTCATGAGCTTGGCGAATGGGACCAAGAGGCAAAACTTGAACTTGTAACGAGGAGGACCGAAGAGATGTGCAGTGGCTCTGCTGGTGTAGCCCTGGTCAAACTTAGCCGCCTTCTCTGCTGCCTTCTTGTCCTCATGCAATATCATAGGGCCAAGGGGTCCATGACTCCTTAGGAGGTGCTGCTCACTGATATCAAACCTGATAGCCCCCGGTGTCCTCAATGTAGTGAGCTCATAGTTGGGGAGAAGCAGCTCAACTGTTGTGGGACCTCTCAAGTATGAATAAACACACTTCCGATTGAATCTTCCAGAGAAGTAATGAGCTGATTTCAGGTAGCTTAGGTCAATGAAAGAGGTACCGGATGCATCATCGCCCAAGCTGATACCCTGGTGCACAAGCAATGGTGTAATCAAGCCACCTATCCCAATCTGAGCTTCTGGATCCCTGTTTGTCCAAGCATAGTCTTTGTAGTATAAGAGGCTCTTCACAAAGAATCCAACCATACCAAACTCAGTGTAAAAATCAGTGGGGACTTCAGGTAAGTGAGGAAGTGAGGCATAGTGTTGGACAGCTTGGTGCATGAGGTTTAAGTCTTCTCCATTCACGTTACTTGGCTCTTTCCTCGGGAAGATGGTGTGGAAAATCAGCCTATGGAGGTAGCGGACTGAAGGGTGCCTGATAGAAGTGTTCTTGTCTCTGCTGGACACTCTATCCTTGCCAGATAAAAACTTGTAGGTGTAGTGTGCAAGGGTCTTTCCTCTTGGAAGCCCTTTTATCTTGGGCAAAGAAGTCTCCTTCAAGTCCTTGAGGCCAAGTACTTCCCCAATCTCTGCAAAAGTCATGAAGTAGGCTCTCTCATAAATCTTGAACGTGATTCTTCCCCAACCTTGTTCCTCATGTGGAGAGGAGTGAAATGTGGCTTCCAATGATGCCAAAAATTTGCAGGAAACTTCCCTATGTGTTGGATGAGCCATGGAATAGAAGCTGTCCATGTTCATGAGAGCAAGCAAGTCCTTCATGTCTTGATCAATTTCTAACTCTCTCATCAGTCTCTGATATCACTCAAATTACCCTAAGGAGTGATTTTACTCTCTCAAATAAGAGGTTCAGTTGTAGTACTTAGGGATCGAATCCACGAAGAGCTAGTGTACAAATAAGATGCAATCTTAATGACTATGCTAGGTTGAAAATAGTTTAAAGTAAATTGCAGGTTTGCTGAGTAAAGAGAAGATTACTCAGTTGAAAGGATTTGGTTTTGAAACAATAAAGAGGCAGTCTTTATGAAAGAGGTTTTGAAAAGCAGGGACTAAATCAAATTCAAACATAGAATCATAACCTCTACTTTGTTGCAAACCACATCTAAGAGTCTGTCAATCACAGAAGCACATTATGCAATATCCTAATTAAACAACCTTGATCATCTAGCCAACAACTTAGCAATCATGTCGGACTAACCCCTCTACTGATTTCATTTCTGTACATAAAAATAAAAGTGCAGGCTTTACCTTGGGAGTATCGATCATAGGATGCAAGGTTGCTCAAACAAGTATCTGGACCTGCAGGTAAAAATTAGTTCCTATCCTCTCTCTCTACTATTTCTCTCCTAGTCAAGTCTTCTTTTATTTGCAAGACATTGACCAAGATTGGACAGGCTTCCATGAATCAAGCCTTAATGGTTGCAGCCACCAAGTCCTGTTCACTTCTTTTTGACATATATCCTAGGATTCATTGCGAAGCAAGTCTTGAAGGGGGTAACCACCAAGCCCTGTTCGAATCCTTTACCTATAGAATTCTTATGAATCAAGTCTTGAGGGGGTAACCGCCAAGCCCTGTTCGAATTCCTTCCTAGTTAATAACTAACTAATCCTAGAACATAAATTTAAGATAATTTTCGATATTTTTCTTTTTTTTAGAAAACTTAAATCTAATTTCGAAAATGAGAGAGAGAGGGTGATAAAACTATCTACACAATCCTTTTACCTTCCAGACTTGTTTGAAGCATCCGATCCCATGTATACCAAGCCCCAAGACAAGCAAAGAATTGTCAGGTTAGGTTGGAAATCAGCTTTGGTTCCTTCAGACAATCAATGAAAGTGTTGTCATAGCTGACAGGTGATCAACTTTAGCATCTATAGTACATTTTGCATCAACAAATCTAAGAATGGTGCCTAAAAGATTGGTTAGATAAAAAGTGAAAATTTAAATGATCATTATCCCTTTCTTGATTCAATAAAAACCATTTTGAAAACATTTTTGGATGAAATCAAAAGGTAAACAGCATCAATAATCATCCCCCCAGACTTAAATCATACACTTTCCCCAATGTATAACCAGTCCAGTGAAGGCATAGGCAATAATAAAATACACTGATATCAAAAAAAAAAATTGAGAACGATATACCTGACCGCGATGCGTATCGATCCATGTTGAGTCGTCTTCGTCCATCGCTTCTGTTTGGTTCATGTCGATCGATATCGACTGTGTCATGTCGGTCGATTCCAATGGCAATCGTCTAGTTGTAACTGCAAAGAAAAACAAATACGAAAAATAAAATCCTAAAGATAAAATAAAATGAAAAACTACCTAACAGTGGGTTACCTCCCACTCAGCGCTTTGATTATAGTCGTCTATCTTGACTTTGGATGGAATGAGCTACTGAGACGAAGTCCAGGTACTTGTTGAGAAACAAGTATCCTCTGTATCTTTCTTCTCGCCGAACCATGCGTCAAATAGGCTTCTTGTGGCTTCATATTCTCTGGTTCGTTTCTTCTTTATCTCAATCAACTCATTAGTGATCCTTTGAATCCTTTCTTCACGACCTTCAATGCTGAACTCGTGCCATTCTAATTTCCTGTAGGCATGTTCTGAAAGATCACTGAGCTCCGTTTTCATTGAATCAAGGCGTTGGATCATTTTGTCGTGGATGGAGCTGGTATCGATCGATTCCTTTGTTGAAATGTTGGTCGATGGCTGTTGAAGTCCATCGATCGATGCGTGGACCGTCTGTCGATCGATTCTAAGGGTGCAAGTCTGCTCGCAAGTTGCCTCTGAATGGCTTTAATTTCTTTCTGAATCCCTTCTATGCTAGATTCCATGCTTCCAACCTCGTTAACAAGCGGGAAATACGTTTGGTCTAGACGTCTATCTTGTGAATCATCCACGCTTGTTATTGCCGTGTAGACTTCATCAGCTAATTTATCCAAATCAGCTCTGGTACAGATCTATGAAGTCTGTATATCGATCGATGCAATAGGTTGTTCATCGGTCGATTTTTTCTTCTGCAGATTCTCGTGAAGCTTCTCAGCAAAGAGCTTCATCTGGCCGTCGATTTCAGTCAAACGCCTATCGATCGATGTGAGGTTGAGCTCGTCGATCGATGCAGTCGATGCAGCCTGATAATCAAGTTGACCTTGGAACTTCTCAGCCTCCTGCTGCATAGTATCTATTCGTAGTGCGAGTTCCTCCACCTCTTTTGGTGAGTTTTCTGCTTAGACGAGCTTCTGCTTTCTTCAATTCTTTCTAGATATCTCCAAGAGACTCATCAACCTCATGTTTGAGTAAGTGGTCGATGATGTGGGCTCCGTATCGATCGATGTGGATGTTACTCCGTCGATCAATATTGATCTTTTCTGGCTATGGTTCTGTGCGTTGCGAAGATCTTTAAGTTCCAGCTCAAGACGTTGAACCTTCTTGAGTAATGCCTGGTCTGCACTGAACATCCAGTTCATCTCACTGCAAAGCTTGTCTGTGGCCTCTTCTAAACTCTTTTCCATGGAGAGCTTTTCCCATTTGCGTTCTCCAAGTAAACCGGTGAACATCTCGTTGATCTCGTCTTTGGTGTAGGTTTCTTTCACCAATTCTCTTCTTGTAAATGAACTAGCGTGCTCTGGTAGATAGATATAGGAGCGCTCGTCCATTGAAGTTCTTTGGAGCAGTTTCTTGATGTCGTCTTTAGAAATTCTGATGACGTCACCATCTATTCCTCTAGCAAAGCCTTTCTCGTCTCTGTAGACCCCATACTCATCTCTCTGCTCCCAAAAGAATTTTCGAACTCCATATCGAAAGGCTCTCTTTCCGAATTCGGGACACTTATCGATCGATGCAACACACTTTGTATCGATCGATTTCCATTGAAATATGGATCCTTCCTGTTGAGATGGTTATCCTCAGCTTCCTTTGGCTCGGTTGTTGTGTCTGCCTCCTGGTGCTGATAATGGTGGTCTGGTCCATAGCGTTGTTGCTGGAATGGGTTGTGGGATCCATTGGCTAACTGTACGACGTCTCCAATGTCTTCTCTGGATATGTGGATTGTTCGTCTATCCATTGAGCGTTGTTGGGGTCAAAATCGGTCAACGGCAAAATCGTCACCCGAAAGTCCTCGAAAGAAAACCAAGTGACGATCAAAACCAAGAAACGGGTCGCCACTCGATGGACTCGCAAGAAGGCATGAACGGACCGTGAGCCCCGGGGATCAACGAAGGCAAGCAACAGCAGGCACCGGCGGACGCAGGACACGGCACGGGCGGCAGGCTTGCCCTGTCCCGTCTGGCGCCGGCGGCAGGCTTGTCAGCTCCCATCTGGCGCCGGCGGCAAGGGTCCTGGTGCCCATCTATGTAATCGTCTCGTGATCTCGGGCAACGGCAGCATCTTGGTCCCTTAAACCCATGTCCGGATTGTCCACGAACTACAATGATTCTTCCGCCTAGCCTTCTCAGTTGTTTAAAAGTTCATATTTTAAACGTCTAAAGTTCGAAGCCTCATTACTCAAACCCTTGAAAACGGTTATCTCGAAATCTACGGCTAAAAGATCCTTCCAAACTCTAAGATTTCCCGCACGAACGACTAACGGGGGAAAGATCGGGCAACGGAGGACCCACAGGCGGCACCCCGGCCTGGCGCGGGCGGCACGCGTCACGCGGGCCGGCCTGGTGCCGGTGGCACCCTGGCCTGGCGCCGGCGGCACGCGCCACGTGGGCTGGCCTGGCGCCGGCGGCACCCCGGCCTTGGCGCCGGCGGCACGGGTCACGCGAGCCGGCATGGCGCCGGCGGCACCCCGGCCTTGGCGCCGGCGGCACGCGTCACGCGGGCTGGCCTGGCGCCGGCGGCACCCCGGCCTGGCGCCGGCGGCACGCGTCACGTGGGCCGGCCTGGCGCCGGCGGCACCCCGGCCTGGCGCCGGCGGCAAGCCCCCTGACGCCGGTCGACGGCCCTCGTCATGGTCTCGGTCCCATCATGCTCGGTCTGATCCCATCTTGGCTTATTTGGATCAATCTTCGTGAGTTTGGTACGATCACGGTTATTCTAAACACCAAAAATCTCGACTATACGAGGAATTGCGATTCCTTCGGAAATGCCGAAACCTTCAAAGACTATTCTTTCGAAAAACAGTAAAAACGTCTAAACGGCCCGACATGGCCAAAACGGCCCACTTACGATTTTTCGAAAAGGAAGGATAACTATGACGGTTTATCCTTATCCTCACATAAGAGATAAATTTCAAGTTTCCAGAAGATAAATGTCAAGTTTTCCGAAGATAAATGTCAAGTTTCCCGATAAACACGAAGATGGACGAAAATGGAAAAAGCCCAATTCAGCCCGAAAGAAGATAGACCGTCTTAAAGAGGAGTATATAAGGAGAGCTTTGGGCGAGGAGTAAATCATCACAAAAACTTCCAGAGCCCTTAGCACTTAGAGCAAACTTAGGCATTATTTTCCGTTTTTACTAGCGAGCTGCGACTCAACTAGGTTAGAACTTAGGTTGCTAGACTAGCGAACTTGTCGACAGCTCTTGTAGCCAAGGCTCTTACCTGTTGTTCACGCTCAAACGCGGATTTGGAAATAAGATCTTTTGCTCTATTCTTTGTTCTTACGATTTTATTTCGTTTTCATATTTTCTTTGTCGTACTGATTGTGTCGTGTGCAGCCCAGCAGATATCCGGGACCTTCAGGGAAGGCTTGGTTCAATTGGCTTTCCTTTAAATCAACTTAATTTGACGGTGCGAATTTCGGTTCCCACAGTTTGGCGCTAGAAGGAGGGTGGGTTACGGATCTATCTATCTCGCAACTACACACGCTCGATCATGTCTACTGACGTCACCAAAGACCAGCCAACGCTAGACGGAACACCCGTCGACGCTAACGTTGAGAAGACTCCAGCTGGAGATACGTCTACAGTCACTGCTGATGCAAACACTGAGGCGCTCAGACAAATGAAGGAACTGTTCACCTCAGCCCAGTAACGGGCGGAACAACAGGACAAGCTGATAACCTCGCTCGCAAAACAGGTCGACACTTTAACTGCGAGGAGAAATTTGCCGCGCGGATCCACCAAGGCACGCCGCGGCAGAAGACTCGACTTCGGATCTCCCGAAGCACGAGAAAAAGATGCCCCGAAAGAGCCCACTCCCGAGGAAACGGCTCCGAAAGGACAGCAAACGACCTCGCAGAACCTTCCACCCCCGGCTACGGGAAACAAGGAAAGCGACGTCGAGTGCATCAATCTGGATATCAGCGACCAATCGGATCCTTCCGATGAAGACGCTGACATCAACCCTACGAGGACCCGAAGCCAGTCCGCTCGGCAGACGGTATCCTTCGAGAGGCCCATGACAGAAGAGGAGGAAGAACTCTACTTGATGGAGCAGGATGAACTCGCGGAGGATCAAACTCGGATTCATCGCGACCAGCGCCGACAGACTCGGAGGAACGCCGGTAGCAATAGCGAGATCCATGATCTCTGCGAATCTCTCAAAAAGACCGTGGCCGAAGTAAAAGCGGTGAAGTAGCAAATCCACCAGGCGACCAGTTCCGCCCCCGAGATCAATAGACTTCTCGAGGAAGCACGGAAAACGCCGTTCACTGCTCGGATCACGGAAACACGCATCTCAGACCCAGGGAAAATCAAAATCCCGGTCTATGACGGTACTACGGATCCTAAGGCGCACCTGCAGTCTTTCCAGATCGCAATGGGTAGGTGCAAACTCCCGGAGCGCGAACGAGACGCGGGTCATTGTCTTCTCTTCGTCGAGCACCTCAAAGGCGCTGCGCTCGAATGGTTCTCCCGGCTCAAAAGGAACTCCATCGGAAGCTTCCGCCAACTGGCCTCGGCGTTTCTCAAACAATACTCCATGTTCATGGACAGAGAAACGTCCGACGTGGACCTGTGGAGTCTAGCTCAGAAGGAAGACGAGTCGCTCCGCGACTTCATGTGAAGATTCAAACTGGTGATGGCCAGGGTAACGGGCATCAGCGACAATGTCGCAATCGACGCCCTAAGAAAAACTCTCTGGTACAAGTCGAAGTTCCGAAAGTGGATACTACTAGAAAAGCCGCGGACAATCCAGGATACTCTCCACAAAGCAACGGACTTCATCCTCATGGAGGAAGAGATGAAGCTTCTATCGCAGAAGCACGGACCGCAGAAAACCACGTCCAAAAAGAAACCCTCTCGTAACGACAAGAACATCCATCACGAAGGGGAAGACGCCCAAGGCGAGCATAACTACGCCATCAACTCGGAGCAAGGCAAAACCTCCGAAAACACCTGGACCAGGAATCAGTACAAGGATAATTCCTACTGCGAGTTCCACGAAACCAGAGGTCACTCCACGGCAAACTGCAAGGTTCTTGGCGCCCGGCTCGCCGCAAAGCTCCTCACTTGCGAACTATCAAAGGTCAAGAGTATAAAGGACTTGCTCCTGAACTCTGACCGCCCAAAGACCAACAAAACTGTCTCCGAGGACCGCGCGACCGAAAACCAATCGGGTGAAAAACGCGGAAGGAGACAGGACGACCAAGGGAACAACAACAGTCGCCAGAGGGTAAACATGATCATCGGAGGATCACAGTTCTACCAAGACTCAGTCTCGTCAAAAAAAGCCTACGGGCGAAAGGCCGAAACAAGTTCCAACTAGTTTCCGGATAGCGATATTCCTAACCAGACGATCACTTTCGAAGAACAGGAAACTGTCGGAATCGACAAGCCTCATTGCGATCCTTTGGTTATCGACCTGGTAATCCAGGATCTCGAGGTCGGCCGCATCCTCGTCGATACAGGAAGTACGGTCAATGTTATCTTCCGCGACACCCTCTACAGGATGAAGATCCCACTTGGGGAAGTCGTTCCTGAGCCAAAACCTTTGACTGGGTTTTCGGGCGTCACTTCCATGACCCTCGGGAAAATTAAGCTCCCGTCATGGCGAAAGAAGTCACAAAGGTCGTCGAGTTCGCAGTAGTCGACAACCCGGCCATCTACAATGCCATCATGGGAAACCCTTGGATCAACTCCATGAAGGCAGTACCATCCACATATCACCTCGGCATCAAATTTCCGACTCCCACCGGAACCGCAGTCATCTGGGGTAGTCAGAAACAATCGAGACTCTGTTACCTAGCCGAGTTCAAACTGCGAAAAGATTGGAACGCCCCAGCGGCCAACCCAAAACGAGTAAAGGAATCACACAACATTCCTGAAAACTCGAAAAAGATGATCCAGAATCATCCGAACAGGCAACGATTCAAGACAGCGACAAAGCCTCTGAGTCCACCGCCGTAAAAGCAGACAACTCGACACCCGCACAAACCGTCGATCCGACCAGCACGATCGGAATGGCAACGCACAGGGAGTAAAAACGTCTGCGGCAACTATCAGAACTACGAGATGGCTTGATCCTCGAAAGAGGTACGTAGGCAGCTCGTCGAAACCCGGCGAGTTCAGCTATCCTCCTCACCAAAAAGGGGTGGGGTGGGTACGTATACTCCTATACTCCCACAAAAACGCGAAATATCCGCACATGTACTCGAACTTTTCGAAATTTTTAATAAAATTCTTTCTATCTTTTATGCTCACTTAACGCATAAACACTTCGGAAAAAAGAAAATCATATCTTCGAAAGACACGCGAGCTGCGCAACTTCTGAAAAAGATAACAAAACTCGTATCATCCGCCAAAACAGTTCACCTGCGACTTAAAAAACAACTTATGCCCGTCGATTGGCCCCGACGGACGCACACAGAAACGTTTCACTCAATACAAACTCGTAGTCAGACCTACAAGGTCCTCTTACATCCGACAAGGATATCATAGCGCGCTATACAAGAAACCCAAAATTTTGGTTTAGCATCTCGGATAAACTCCGAAGATAGCTCGATTCTTTTAACACAAGTCATATAAGCCGGCGACTAGTCGCGGACTTTAAACGAAAAGAATCAGGAAGAAATCACTAACAGGCAAAACGAAAGCCGATCAGTCATCGCACAGCCTTAAAGCTGAGAGTAAGCCTAGGTCTTGCCCTAAACCCAGTCCTGCTGGATCTTGACATCTCACAGACATAGTATCGTATACGAGATCCCAAAACATGTCTCTGACCGCTTACACCTAAAACGCTCGCTAGAAAGTAGCATACGGACCAAGCGACAAAAAAGAGTTAGGATACGAAGTGACTACTCGCATTCTTTCCTCTACACTTGACGAAAGTATAAATCAAAACAAAAGACGAAATTTCGCAAATTTTCATATTTATAAAGTCTGCAAGGACAACGGGATTCAAAGCCACCAACGGCCAGTCCCAAAACATAAGAATACAACCTCCGACGGTCGCAAAATAAAACTCCTAAAAAATGGCCACACACGGCCAAAACATACGATTCACAAAAGGAAGTCAACATCGAGAAATCCAGATGCGGAAATCCCGAATGAACCTGCAGGCTGGTCCACTTCCTCGTTCACACCTTGAGCTTTCCCACCACCCTCGGCGTTCTCATCGGCTCCGGCCTCCACCGTATCCTCGGAAACGTCGATAGGTTTCCATAGTCTCCGGACTCTTTCCTCGACTGGAGAAACCAAGGACTCAGCATGAGCACACTCGGCCATGAAGTCCTTCGTCTCAGTAATCTCGGAATCAAAGGAGAAATCCGGGTTCTGAGACTTTGATGATAGAACTTTTCAGATTCTAATCAAATGATGTAGTATAAAAGATTGTCGAACCAGTCCTAAGTGACAATGAAACAGAGGGAATGCAAGCCTATGCTCAATCTAAATGCAACCATTAGAGAGAATGATGATTAAACTAGAACAATGAGTAAAACACAACAAAAAGCAAACTTTCTTTCTTATGAGGAGAGCAAAACCCATGGGTGTAGGGACTTGATATCAAATGATTAAGCTTCAATCCAAGATGCTAACTTTTCAATCAATCTAATCCTTATGCCTAGACAACTAAACTAAGCAAACTCTATCCCTAGATGAATGCTCTTTTACTATGATCACCCAAGTACACCAAATCCCTTTGGCTGTAATGATCAAAGCAAACAATGAGAACAAGCCTAATAGCAATCCTAGCTTCTGAGACAACTAATCCCTTAGGCAAAGCAAGCTAGAGGCATAGATGAGTTGGGTCAGGCATTTCATAGAACACCTTCCGGGCATGAAATGCCTATAGCTCTATGTTTGAGAGGCCAACTCAAATATAGCTTTAGAAACACCAAATCTATGCAAGGGAAAGATAGATCTAATTCTAAACACCTTGGATCTAACTTAATCACTCTCTATCACCCTAACCCATGGATCTTAGAAGAATCTACTCACTAATCCACATGCTTATTCTTAAACCCATGAGAGATTCAAGCATAAACATATAGAGAAAGAAAGGAGATGAGATAAACAATCAAGAACACAAGATGAGATGAGATTAATAATTCAAAGATGAAGTTTTTACTCAAAGGTTTTGTTCTTAGATCATAAATAACATAATCCCCAAACTTGGGTTAATGAGAGTATTTATAGTAGGCTTAAAAGCCCTAAACACATAAAAGGAGAAAGTCTAAAAAGCCCTTGGTCAAATGATTTTCGACCAATGAGAAACAAGGAGAAAGGAAGAAACTCAGCCACCCGGGTCAGCTTGTGCTTGTCCAGGTCGGGTATGCCCAGGTCGGGTATGGCTTGCTCGTCCGGCGTCCAGGCCGTGCGGCCTCTCTAGGTCGGGTGTGTCCGGCCGCGTGGTGGGTGTCCAGCAGCTAGCAGGACGTGCGGGTGTGCGTGGCCGGGTGGTGTTGGTCGGGTGTGCAGGCTGGTACGCGGGTGAGGCATTGTGGACCGTCCGAGTGTCCTGGTCCGGGTGTGTTCGGTCGCGTCCGGAGCTCGTCTAGCATCAGATCGTGCGGGTAGTCCAGGCCGGGCAGGTGCTGTCGGGTGTCTGCTGGTACGCGGGTGAGGTAAGGTCGGGTGCGTCCTGAGCTCGCGTCCAGTCCGTCCGTCCCGTGCGGGTCCTTGTGCTCGGGTGGTATGGACCGCGTCCGTTCTAGGCGTTCAGCACAATCGGGACGTGCGGGTGCTTGTCCCCGGGTCGTCCTGGTCGCGTCCTGAGCTTGTCCAGGCGAGGAAGGATGGTTAGACTCGGGTGTGCTCAACCGGGTTGCTTGACATGCTTCCACTCAACTGATCATAACTCCTTCAATATGGCTCCAAATGTCTTGAAACCACCTCCATTGGAAAGCTAACTCAGAATTCCATGTCTCCACCAAATATTAGCCTCAGAAGGTATTCCTAAGGTCTCTGTCCATGTTCATCTTTAAACCCTTCTTTTTCATCACAAAACTCTCAAACATCTTCAATATCTCCAAAGTGTGCTCCAACACCTAATAAGGACTTATGAATGCATAATGATCCTAAAAATGCCTAAAGCCTAATCTAAATGAGCAAAAATGCATAAGATATGATAACTAAAAACATGTAAATATGCAAGACATCAACTCCCCCACACTAGTCCTTTACTTGTCCACAAGTAAACTTGCAAGGACTAAGGAGGAGAGGTTTGAAGGAGGGGACTCATAGCCAAAAGAATGCTCTTCTTAGTTCTCAACTTGATAACCTTGCACAAGCATACCAAGTAGCAGGAGCAAAAACTCAATCCAACTCTAACTCAACAAGGCCTATCTTAACTCTTTTGATCCCTACACTTACTCATCATGAATCCACAACCCACAAATTCATTTGCCCTCTAACAATCATTAAGCAAACTCAAAAGACTTCTTGCAAATGGTTAAATGGTCCAAGTCATTTGGTTTGGTGGTAGAAGGTTTTATTCAAGTGAAACAAGGGGTTTAAAGGGATCTTTCAAGGGGTGGTTCACTCTCGAAACAAGTAGCCTTGACATTGTACATAATATATCTAAGAAAGGGATCAACTCATGCATACAATGCTCAATCTCCATTGTTCTACCCTTTCCCAAAATACATAGATCACATCTTTATTCCCAATGCCAAAATACCACTCACATCTCTCACCCAAAGATTTTCCCCAAATGCTCAAAATATTTTCTCATTTGAAACTCCTTCTTAATGAAATCTACAAGGGAATTTACACATTTTAAACTCTTTTCAGCTCTTTCTAGATATTGCTAGCCCCCTTTCATTATTATTATTTTTTTTTTTTCTTCTTTTTTTTTTTTTTATATTTTTATTTCTCTTTTTTTTTTTTTTTTTATGGGGGCCAAGACTTTTCAAACTATTTGGAGCTTACAATCTTTCATTCCTCTTATCCCTTCTAGACTTAATCACTTATAACAATGGAGTCTCATGAGTCAACTTTTCTTTCATAAACCTTTCATTTCCTCAAGATCATACCATACAACACTCACCCCCATCCTAGAAGCTAGACATTAATGAGTGTCTAATCTAGCTAAAAATGGAGATCAAGCATTGTCGTTCCCAATACTCTCAACATTATGCACATGTAAAGCTTTCTAAAGAAGGCCTCACTCAACAAATAATGAAAGCTTGAAAGGAGGTAAGGGTTTTAGGGCTTGGAGTGCCACTTGAGCTTGTCCAAAAAGATAGACAAAGAATGGGGGGAACAGCTCAAGTGTTCTATCCATGACTTAGTACACAAGGGACCATGAGCAAGAGACTAGAGTCTAAATATGACAGGAGCAAACTTCAAAGAGATGGCATCAATCAATCAAATAAGCTTTAGGAAGAGATTTCAAGGCAAAAAGTTTACAAGCCATCCTAAGATTGCTCAAGCTACTTACTATGCTTATGAAGGGTATCACTTCAAGAACTTAGCATGAGCATCTTTTCAAGGCAACTATCATCCTTGTCCCCTTATGCATGATGCAACCTATATGATGATTTATTTATTTTTTTTTTTTTATGCAATTGAATGATCTAGACTCAATTCTAATGCAACTACATGATTTTTTTTTTTTTTGCTTTTCAAATTTTTCAAATTTTTTTTTGGTTTTTCTATGCAATAACTATCTACAAATGCATGCTTATGACATAAAACACAAAATGATCAGCGACTTGGCACCTCCCCCACACTTAATTCACACAGTCTCTGTGTTTGTTAAATGTTGAGAAGGGCCTAAAGGAAGAAAAATAAAGCTAAATGAAATGATGAATGGTATATACAATGGTAGGGTGTTGGAGTACCTCTATGGAGCATGGGAAGAGGCTGATGCCTCACCCTCAGACTCGTCTTCATCAGCAGTGGTGCTTAGGCTTGGTGACTTGTTTCCGGACGCGGATGGGGCGATGTAGGGGTTCCTCAAGCGGCGGAGGGCTTGCTTCTCGGTTTGTGGTGTGTTTGGGTCGAGAATGGGTAGAGGAAGTGGTGCAAGGAAGGTCTCAAGATCAAAGTCCTCAGCCTTGCAGCCTGCTACAGCTCCCTTAGTCAGAACATCAGCAACCTTTCTCATGAACTTAGCTGAAGCTTCAGCTTGTCTCTTTACAGTTTTCCTCAATTCTTTGCACTTCTTGGTAAGCTTGAAGATGGTCCTATCTTGAGCTCTGTTCCACCTCTGCAGTGTGCTAATCTGGTCATGAGCTTGGCGAATGGGACCAAAAGGCAAAGCACCTGTGCATTGCTCAAACGTATAACGAGGAGGACCAAAGAGATGAGCTGTGGCTCGGCTTGAGTATCCCTGATCAAACTTAGCTGCCTTTGCTGCTGCTTTCTCATTCATCTTCAATGTCATAGGGCCAAGAGCTCCATGACTGCCCAGGAGGTGCTGCTCACTGATATCAAAACTCATAGTACCCGGTGTGCTCAAAGTAGTGAGCTCATAGTTAGGGAGAAGCAGCTCAACTGTGGTGGGGCCTCTCAAGTACGAGTAAACACACTTCCCATCGTATCTTCCAGAGAAGTAATGAGCTGACTTTAAGTAGGTGAGATCAATGAAAGAGGGACCGGATGCATCATCTCCCAAATCAATACCCTGGTGCGCAAGTAAAGGTGTGATCAAGCCGCCTATTCCAATCTGAGCCTCTGGATCCCTGTTTGTCCAAGCATACTCCTTGTAGTACATAAGGCGCCTCACAAAGTAACCAACCATACCAAACTCAGCGTAGAAATCAGTGGGAACTTCAGGTAGGTGAGGAGGTAAGGCAAAGTGTTGGATGGCTTGGTGCATGAGGTTCAAGTCTTCTCCATTCACGTTGCTTTGCTCCTTCCTTGGGTAGATGGTGTTGACAATCAGCCTATGAAGGTAGCGGACTGATGGATGTCTGATAGATGCATTCTTGTCTCTGCTGGACACCCTATCCTTGCCTGATAAGAACTTGTAAGTGAAGTGGGCAAGTGTCTTTCCTTTAGGTAGTCCTTTCAGCTTAGGCAAAGATGACTCCTTCAAATCCTTGAGGCCTAGCACCTCTCCAATCTCAGTGAAGGTCATGAAATAAGGCTTCCCATCTATCTTGAAGCTGATTCTTCCCCACCCTTGTTCCTCATGTTGAGAAGAGTGGAAAGTGACCTCCAAGGATGCCAAGAATTGGCAAGATACTTCTTTAAATGTTGGGAAAGCCATTGAATAGAAGCTGTCCATGTTCATGAGAGCAAGCAAATCCTTTATGTCTTGGTCAATTTCTAGCTCCCTCATTACCTTCTCATCAGCAAATCTGGTTGGAGGCCAAGATACTCCTTGCCTCATCTGCTCCAATAGTTCAACTTCAGTCGGCTTCCTTTGTCGATCTCTACGAGGGTTGAAACCTAACTTTTCGAAAGTTTCTTGCTCAGCCTCACTTTCAATTGGAGAGGATGCTTCTTCAACAGGTGTATCTACTGGCACCAAGGATGGAGGTGCCAATGGCTGTGGGTTTGGTGCTTTGATTCTGATCTTTGTGGGAAGTTTGGGTTTCTCAGCATCTTTCTTTGTGTTCTTCTCCAAAACAAGAGGTCCCACACTTTGAGATCTTGGAGCTCTAGCTTTCTTTGAAGGAGTGCTCTTATCATCACCAACAGCCACCCTCTTGCCATCTTTCTTGGCTTTCTTGTAAGCATCATCAAGCACTCTCTCATCACTAGCCAACCTCTTGCCATCCTCCTTGCTAGTCTTATTACCAACATCAGCCACTCTTTTTCCTTCATCCTTGTGTTTCTTTGCTGCCCCATCAACCAATCTGTGCCTAGCCTTCTTGGCTTGTGCCTTCTCTCTCAACATAGCCAGGGCTTGTTGTCTACGCTCTTCCTCGGATTCAGGCATAGAGCCCAATGCTTTTCCGAACTTAGCAGTGTGGTTCTTAGCAGCCTCGGCCTTCTCTTGTGCCATCAGTTTCTCATCTTTCCTTCCCATTGGAACCTTGCTTTGGATGAAGGATAGAGATGAAAGGGTTCAAGGAATTAGGTCTAGGGGAGGAAGGTCTTGATGTGGGAAGAAGAAACTTGTGATTAGGTTAAGATTTGGCAAAGTTATGGGAATTTTTGTTCTTGGAGGCTAGAGAGGATTTTGATGTGAGGAAGAAGATGGAATGAGGAAAGAGGGGGGTGGCCTAGGGTTTTAAAATGTAACTGGGTCGGGTGGGGTTGGTTCTGGGCGGGCTTAGGTGGGTTTGGGTCTGAAATAAGGGAAGGAGCACTTACCTGGGCCGGGCGGGTCGCGGTCGGGTGGGATTACGCGTGTGAAAGTGGGACGCGGGTGCTGGGTCGTTCGGACTGGCTCGGGTACGGACACCCGCGTGTGCTCGATCATCCCGTGCGGGTGGCGCATCCCGCGTAGGTCCACCCGGGTGCTCGTCCGTCCCGTGCGGCCGTTGCGTCCCGAGTAGGTCCACCCGGGTGTGTCCGTCCGTCCCGCATCGACCGTCCGTGCGGGTGCTGCGTCCCGGGTAGCACAACCCGGGTGCTTCCGTCCGTCTACCCGTCCGTTCGTCTTGATCCACCCGTGCGGGTACCGTGTCCCGGGTAGCACAACCCGGGTGCTTCCGTCCGTCTACCCGTCCGTTCGTCTTGATCCACCCGTGCGGGTACCGTGTCCCGGGTAGCACAACCCGGGTGCTTCCGTCCTGCTTCCAAGTCTGAATTTCACCTAGTTCAACCCACTTCCTTTCATGCCTCTTCCATCTCAAAACCGCAGTGAACTCATCTCCAAAACTCCCAATCTAGCCCCATCATCATTCAAAGGACTTTTTGATGAAAAATAAAAAGAATCCTAATGCAATATGTACAAGGATAACCATGGGACTTCCTCCCAAGTGAGCTTGTTTAAAGTCACTAGCTTGACTTTGCCTCCTTTGAGGTTAGGCAAGGGGAGCATCAGAGAGTGGGGTTGAAGTCCCATCCTCCTTTGGTACTGTGGTCATGTATTCCTTGAGTCTTTGGCCATTCACTGTGAAGTCTCCACCATCCTTGTTCCAAAGCACAATGGCTCCATAGGGTCTCACTTCTTTGATCACAAATGGACCAGACCACCTTGACTTTAACTTCCCTGGAAATAGCTTAAGCCTAGAGTTGTAAAGAAGCACTTGATCTCCTGCCTTGAACTCTCTCTTGAGGATGTGCCTATCATGGAAGGCCTTTGTCTTTTCCTTGTAGATCCTTGAGTTCTCAAAAGCATCCATCCTTATCTCATCCAGCTCATTTAGTTGAAGAAGTCTTTTCTCCTTTGCACACTTGATGTCAAAGTTTAGAAGCTTCACAGCCCACAATGCCTTGTATTCAAGCTCAACTGGCAGGTGGCAAGATTTTCCATAGACAATGTTGAAGGGAGTGGTGCCTAGAGGAGTCTTGAATGCTGTTCTATATGCCCAAAGAGCATCATCAAGCTTGGCTGACCAATCCTTCCTCTTGGTTCCTACAACCTTTTCCAAGATCCCCTTGATTTGCTTGTTGGAGACTTCCACTTGGCCACTAGTTTGAGGGTGATAAGGTGTTGCAACCTTGTGCTTTACTCCATTCCTCTTGAGAAGACTCTCAAATACCTTGTTGATGAAGTGTGAACCTCCATCACTTATGACCACTCTTGGAACTCCAAATCTTGGGAAAATAGTGCTCTTGAACATTTTGACCACTACTCTTGAATCATTTGTAGGACTTGCTATTGCTTCCACCCACTTTGATACATAGTCCACAGCCACCAAGATGTATTTGTTGCCATAGGAGGAGGGGAAAGGTCCCATGAAATCAATCCCCCAAACATCAAACACTTCCACTTCAAGGATTGGGTTTTGAGGCATCTCATTTCTTTTAGTAATGTTCCCACTCCTTTGGCAAGAGTCACATCTTGAAATGAAGTCTTGTGAGTCCCTGAACATGTGTGGCCACCAAAATCCAGCTTGTAACACCTTTGAGACAGTCTTGAATGGAGCAAAATGGCCTCCATAGGGAGATCCATGGCAATGTGAGAGGATTCCTTCAACTTCTTCTTCAGCCACCACTCTTCTATAAATCTGATCCTTGCATAGGGTGTAGAGGTATGGTTCATCCCAATAGTATCTCTTGACATCCTTGTAGAACTTCTTCCTCTCATACCCTGCAAGTCCCAATGGCTCTTTTCCAGTGGCTAAATAGTTAACCAAATCAGCGTACCAAGGTCCGTTCTCTTCAGCTGCCTTAACTTCTTCAATCTTTTTTCCAGTCTCAATGGCTGCTACCACTGACATGATGGCTAGGACATGCTCTTCTCTGAGGCCCTCATCAATAGGGATTCCTCCTTCAATTCTCAACCTGGACAAGTGATCAGCAACTCCATTCTCAATCCCTGGCTTGTCTCTAATCTCCAAGTCAAACTCTTGAAGCAAAAGGATCCACCTTAGTAGTCTTGGCTTGGCATCCTTCTTTGCTAGGAGATGTCTCAAAGCTGCATGGTCAGTATACACAATGACCTTAGAACCCACCAGGTAACTTCTGAATTTCTCAAAGGCGAAGACAATGGCCAGCATCTCCTTCTCTGTTGTGGCATACCTCATCTGCGCATCATTCAATGTTTGGCTAGCATAATAAATGACATGAGTTTTGCCATCCTTTTTCTGCCCCAGGACAGCCCCAACAGCAAAATCACTAGCATCACACATTATCTCAAAGGGGAGGTCCCAATCAGGTGGTTGAACAATGGGAGCACTAACAAGGTCACCCTTTATCTTCTTGAAAGCCTCAAGACAATCTTCATCAAAGCTGAAAGCAGCCTCCTTGCACAGCAACTTGGTCAT
The DNA here is from genome assembly GCA_018703725.1 of Brassica juncea. NCBI lineage: Eukaryota > Viridiplantae > Streptophyta > Magnoliopsida > Brassicales > Brassicaceae > Brassica > Brassica juncea. The sequence goes on along the minus strand of CM031939.1, from coordinate 26,263,507 downwards.
TGGTCTAGCAATCTTTGAGAAGTCCTTGATGAATCTCCTATAAAATCCAGCATGGCCAAGGAAGCTCCTGATGTCTTTCACTGTCTTTGGTGGGGGCAAGCTGACCATCACCTCAATCTTAGCTTTGTCCACTTCAATACCCTTTTCTGAAATCTTGTGTCCCAGCACAATTCCCTCTTTGACCATGAAATGACACTTCTCCCAATTCAGCACTAGGTTGGTGTCTTCACATCTCTGTAGGACCCTGCACAAGTTGGACAAACAAGCAGAAAACGAAGATCCGTAGACAGAGAAATCATCCATGAATACCTCCACTATATCCTCAATGAGATCCGAGAAGATAGACATCATGCACCTTTGAAAGGTTGCTGGAGCATTACATAACCCAAATGGCATCCTTCGATAAGCAAAGGTGCCATAGGGGCATGTGAATGTTGTCTTCTCTTGATCATTGGGATGAATGGGGATTTGGAAGAACCCTGAATACCCATCAAGAAAACAATAGAAAGGATGGTTTGCAAGTCTCTCAAGCATTTGATCAATGAATGGCAATGGAAAGTGATCTTTTCTAGATGCTGAGTTGAGCTTTCTATAATCAATACACATCCTATGGCCAGTTATGGTTCTAGTTGGTATCAATTCATCCTTGTCATTTTTAACCACAGTGATACCACCCTTCTTTGGAACTACATGCACAGGAGATACCCATTTAGAATCTGAAATAGGGTAAATAACACCAGCATCTAAGAGCTTAAGAATCTCCTTCTTTACAACATCTTTAAGGTTAGGATTTAACCTCCTTTGATGTTCTATAGAAGTCATTGATTCATCCTCTAGATGTATCCTATGCATGCACAAAGAAGGTGATATCCCCTTAATATCATCTAGTGAGTATCCAATGGCTTTTCTAAACCTTTTAAGTGCATTTAAAAGTTGAGAAAGCTCAAGTTCAGTAAGTTCACTACTCACAATGACAGGATATGTCTCATTAGGGCCTAGAAATGCGTACCTTACACCATGGGGAAGAGGTTTTAGCTCCACTTTTGGTGCCTTGAGCTCACTCCAATCATCTTGTTTGGTGATCTCCTGTTGAGTGGCTGGAACAGCTTGACATGCCTCTTGTTTAAGCTCCTCATACTGGCCTCTATCAGCAATCTTCTTTCGAGAATCCAGCATGGCTGCAATAGCCTCACTCTCCTTGTTCTCAACCACTTGGACCTCTTTATCCACTGTCAAAGCATGTTGCAAAGGGTCTTCTATTGCCAACTCTCCACGTGCCAATTCCTCAAGGAGCTCATCAGCAAGAGCTTCCATCTCCTCTATGTAGAACACTTGGCCTTGCACAGTTGACCTCTTCATTACTTCGTTGACATCAAAATGGAGAGTGTGCTCTTTCCCCAAATGAAGATCAATCTTGCCTTCCTTCACATTGATAAGGGCTCCTGCTGTGGCTAAGAATGGTCTTCCAAGGATCAAGGGGTCTCTAGCTTCTTCATCCATCTCAAGAACAACAAAATCAGTGGGGATTTCACAATTTCCCACCATTACAGGAAGATCTTCAAGGATACCAATGGGGAATTTGACTGAGCGGTCAGCAAGCACCAAAGAGAGTTTGCACTTCTTGTATTGACTAAACCCAAGCTTCTTGGCAACAGATAGAGGCATGAGACTGACACTAGCTCCCAAATCACATAGACATCTCTCAAACATTAAAGGACCAATGGCACATGGTAGAGTAAAGCAGCCTGGATCCTCTAGCTTCTTAGGGATTGTCAATCTCTGGATGATGGCACTGCACTCATGAGTAAGAACCATCATGCCTTCCATTTCCTTCTTCTTGGCAGCCACAGCATCCTTCAAGAACTTGCTGTATTGAGGAACAAGCATGAAGGCATCAATGATTGGCATTGTAACTTGAACTTCACTCAATTGCTTCTCAAAGAGTGCTTTGTACTTCTCCAAAAGTTGCCTCTTGAATCTTCCAGGAAATGGCAGCTTAGGTTCATAGGGAGGAGGAACAAAAGAAGACTCCTTTGTTGGAATAGTAACTTCACCATGCTTTGGTGTTTGCTTCTCTTTTCCAACCTTTCCTTTGCCCTTAGCTTCAACAATCTTTTCTAAAATCTCCTCATCAACTTTCTCATCCACAATCACAACATCATCATCAATGTTGATAGCCACCCCCCCACTTAGTTTCTCACCATCCTTGGGGAGAGTTCTTGGAGGTAGCTCTCTACCACTTCTCAAAGTGATTGCCTTCATTGGTTCTTTTGGGTTTTGCTCTGGCTTTCCTGGTAATGTTCCTTGTTGGCGACTTGGCTGAGAGTTCATAGAAGCAAATTGATTCTCCAAAGCTCTAATCTTGTTGTTTAGCTCAGTGTAGCTGCTGTCTATCTTGGAGTGAACAGTCTTGAACTCATGGCCAATGTCTTTGGCTGCTCTAGCTTGACCTTCCAACAATTGTTTGAACATAGCTTCCATAGATGAATCTGGAGCCTTAGCTTGGGAGGAGCTTCCTTGAGCTTGAGTAGATTGATTTCCATGGTTTGCAAAACCAGGAGGAGGATTCTGCCTAGGCTGGTAGCCCCCTTGTTGAGTGTTTTGCTTTGGTGGATAACCTCCTTGCTGGTTGTTGGTGTAGCCTCCTTGCTGATTGTTGGTGTAGCCTCCTTGCTGGTTGTTGGGGTAAGACCTTTGCTGGTAATTGTTGTACTGAAAGTTAGGTTCCTTCCTGTACCAAGAACCATTGTTGTTGATGAAGCAAAGCTCTTCTTGCCCTTCTAACCCTTCAACTTCATTAACCTTAGGAGGAGCTTCTTGATTTGGACCACCCACAAAGTGAATTTGCTCCTGCTTGGCTTGGTTAGCAATCAGCAAGTCTATCTTATCTTGCAAGGATTTTATTTCCTTCTTGGTCTGGTTGTCATCAGCTCTGGTTGTTCTATCAGCCCTGTCATGTTCTCCACTGTAGACTGAATCACTCTTGACCATGTTGTCCACCAGCTCCTCAGCATCTTCTTCAGACCTGCCCAGGAAGAAACCATTGCTTGCTGTATCCAATCTTGCTCTAAACTCAGGAAGGGCACCTCTATAGAATGTGCTCAGTAAACTCTCCTTTGAGAAGCCATGGTGTGGGCACTTAGCTTGATATCCTTTGAACCTTTCCCATGCTTCACTAAAGCTTTCCAAGTTCTTCTGCTGGAAACTAGAGATCTCATTCCTCAGCTTGGCTGTCCTTGATGTGGAGAAAAATTTCTCCAAGAAGGCCTTCTTACAATCATCCCAAGTAGTGATGGAGTCACTAGGTAGAGATTTCTCCCATTGGCGTGCCTTGTCTCCTAGAGAGAATGGAAACAACTTGAGCTTGAAGGCATCTTCTGACACACCATTGGTCTTGGACAAGCCACAATAGCTATCAAACTTGTCCAAGTGATCAAATGGGTCTTCTACAGCCAGGCCATGGTACTTGTTGTTCTCAATCACATTCAACAAGCCTGATTTGATCTCAAAGTTATTAGCTTCCACAGCTGGTGCACGGATACCTGTCCTGTTGCCATGAATGTGAGGACGGTCATATGTGCCAATGGCTCTAGCTGGCCGCTGTGGGTGTTGTTGTTGCTGGCGCTGTGGTCTAAGGTTGTCAGCTCCTTGACCATTGCCTTCTTGGGGTTGATGATCATCCATCTCAAACCCCAATCTCTGAATGTGAGCCTGTTGCTCCTCTTCTCTTCTCCTTCTTGCTATTTCCCTCTCAAGTGCAGCTATCTCTTCAACAGTGGGAACCAGGTTAGTTGCACCCCTGCTTCTTGTGTTCATACACCTGAAAATCAAAGGAAAATGCAAAAGGAGAATCAATATCACAAGAAAAGAAAAATGATTTAGTCTCAAGCAAGTGACTAAATCCCAATGTCACAATCAACTTAGAATTTGGCAACGGCGCCAATTTGATGATAGAACTTTTCAGATTCTAATCAAATGATGTAGTATAAAAGATTGTCGAACCAGTCCTAAGTGACAATGAAACAGAGGGAATGCAAGCCTATGCTCAATCTAAATGCAACCATTAGAGAGAATGATGATTAAACTAGAACAATGAGTAAAACACAACAAAAAGCAAACTTTCTTTCTTATGAGGAGAGCAAAACCCATGGGTGTAGGGACTTGATATCAAATGATTAAGCTTCAATCCAAGATGCTAACTTTTCAATCAATCTAATCCTTATGCCTAGACAACTAAACTAAGCAAACTCTATCCCTAGATGAATGCTCTTTTACTATGATCACCCAAGTACACCAAATCCCTTTGGCTGTAATGATCAAAGCAAACAATGAGAACAAGCCTAATAGCAATCCTAGCTTCTGAGACAACTAATCCCTTAGGCAAAGCAAGCTAGAGGCATAGATGAGTTGGGTCAGGCATTTCATAGAACACCTTCCGGGCATGAAATGCCTATAGCTCTATGTTTGAGAGGCCAACTCAAATATAGCTTTAGAAACACCAAATCTATGCAAGGGAAAGATAGATCTAATTCTAAACACCTTGGATCTAACTTAATCACTCTCTATCACCCTAACCCATGGATCTTAGAAGAATCTACTCACTAATCCACATGCTTATTCTTAAACCCATGAGAGATTCAAGCATAAACATATAGAGAAAGAAAGGAGATGAGATAAACAATCAAGAACACAAGATGAGATGAGATTAATAATTCAAAGATGAAGTTTTTACTCAAAGGTTTTGTTCTTAGATCATAAATAACATAATCCCCAAACTTGGGTTAATGAGAGTATTTATAGTAGGCTTAAAAGCCCTAAACACATAAAAGGAGAAAGTCTAAAAAGCCCTTGGTCAAATGATTTTCGACCAATGAGAAACAAGGAGAAAGGAAGAAACTCAGCCACCCGGGTCAGCTTGTGCTTGTCCAGGTCGGGTATGCCCAGGTCGGGTATGGCTTGCTCGTCCGGCGTCCAGGCCGTGCGGCCTCTCTAGGTCGGGTGTGTCCGGCCGCGTGGTGGGTGTCCAGCAGCTAGCAGGACGTGCGGGTGTGCGTGGCCGGGTGGTGTTGGTCGGGTGTGCAGGCTGGTACGCGGGTGAGGCATTGTGGACCGTCCGAGTGTCCTGGTCCGGGTGTGTTCGGTCGCGTCCGGAGCTCGTCTAGCATCAGATCGTGCGGGTAGTCCAGGCCGGGCAGGTGCTGTCGGGTGTCTGCTGGTACGCGGGTGAGGTAAGGTCGGGTGCGTCCTGAGCTCGCGTCCAGTCCGTCCGTCCCGTGCGGGTCCTTGTGCTCGGGTGGTATGGACCGCGTCCGTTCTAGGCGTTCAGCACAATCGGGACGTGCGGGTGCTTGTCCCCGGGTCGTCCTGGTCGCGTCCTGAGCTTGTCCAGGCGAGGAAGGATGGTTAGACTCGGGTGTGCTCAACCGGGTTGCTTGACATGCTTCCACTCAACTGATCATAACTCCTTCAATATGGCTCCAAATGTCTTGAAACCACCTCCATTGGAAAGCTAACTCAGAATGCCATGTCTCCACCAAATATTAGCCTCAGAAGGTATTCCTAAGGTCTCTGTCCATGTTCATCTTTAAACCCTTCTTTTTCATCACAAAACTCTCAAACATCTTCAATATCTCCAAAGTGTGCTCCAACACCTAATAAGGACTTATGAATGCATAATGATCCTAAAAATGCCTAAAGCCTAATCTAAATGAGCAAAAATGCATAAGATATGATAACTAAAAACATGTAAATATGCAAGACATCAGACTTGTAAAGGTTTACGACCGAGCCCCGGCACTCGCGGAAATCGCCAACAAACTCCTGAGCCTCTTTAAAACATTGAAACTCAGCAGCAAACGATTCCTCCCGTCTCGCCACCTCGGCCGCGACCATCCTTCTTCCTCTCCTTTCCGCCCGAACAAGAGCTCGAGCATGAAGCTCAGCTTGCTTTTCGTTCTGCGCCTTAACCTCTTGTCGGAATCGGAAGAGCTCTCGCTCAGCTTCCTTAGTCTTGAAGTTGGCAATCCTAGACTTGCGGAAACTTGAGTCGAGCTCATTGCCAAACACTCTTAGTCCCTGCACAAAGTCAAAATCAATAAACATACATGCGGATTCAAGAATACGGTTAAGAAGTTCAAAGAACAAAACCTGATTGATCCGCTGGGAACCCTCGGCAAAAATCCATTGCCTCTTCTCATCCTCCAGCGACTCGTCAGTAACAAACTCCAGAGGAAGACTTTCAAAGAAATTGTTGGGAAGCGGAAGATCGCTGGCTCCGCCTTTTTCCGTTGGAACAAAACTAGGGTTTTCCCCCAACGGTGAAGGATCTTCCGAACCTTCCCCACCATCGATCTCTTTCCCTTTAGGAGATCTCTGTTTACACCTCCGAGTCGGGGCTTCGATAACCGGTTCGGCATCATATGTTGGGACAGGGTCTCGGGACCGGTAAAGCCTTACTGCGTCACGAATCCGTTCAAAAGTGAAGGACTTCCAGAAAAACGGTCTTTGACGAAGGAGGTCCCTCTTGACGAAAAGCTCGCCATGCAAATGCGCAACAGCCCCGTTCTCTACAAAGCGAAACTTTTTCATTAAAAACTCGCACTTCCGGAATAACAAAATAGACAACAAGTTTTCATCATATTACCTCGGTTGAAGTTCCATGCATGCGGAAATAGATGGAGGCAGCTCTCCTCGACAGATTCACCATCTATTCGGACATAGAAGAAACGTTCCTGCCACGACTTAGGGTTCGAAGTAGTCCCCTGAATTATGGCCATATCCTTCTTAGGCAGCATGGAGTAGTAACCATCACTCCCCGTCGGCCGAGTGCTACAAAGGCCTTCGAAATCGCCAGGACTGAGATCGATCCCGAGGTCGTAACTTGATATCACTACGCCAAGCCAACTCTCTAAGGCAGGGACGCTGAGCTGGCTGATCGAGAGTTCGAAGTGACGAAGCGCACAAACAATGGTGCCGGGGATCGGGAACCACATGCGGCAATATGTAAAGAAGGACTCGTAACATGTAAAGAAACCTTCCGGAGGTTTCCTCGCACGCTCATTACCGACAGGAATTCGGAATTTGACTCCTTCAGGAACCTGGTAAAAATCTCGAAGAACCTTGAGATATTTACGAGAAACCAAGCTCGGCGTAAAAGGATCACCAGGCTGCCTCAGAGGTCTCCTCGGAACAGGGATATCTGGCAGTGATGGGGGCGAACCCACAAGGGCTCGGTAATACGCATTCTTCGCTTCCTCCTCGACAAACTCCTCTTGCTTCACCATCACATGGGCAGGAGAATCACCCGAGGATGAATGGGAACAAGAATTTCTCTTTGAAGATCTTGAAGACATTATTCTTAGAGAGAGAAAGGATTCTTGAGAGAGAATAATTTTTTATGATAAAATGAGAGTAAATGAGATTTCTTACTCCCTCCTTATAAAGGAGGTAAAATCACTATTTACCCCGACTTTCGGCAAACGATTACGTCTCTACACCTTCCCATTCGGCAATACCGCAAGCCAGGACCCGAAAGACATTACGATTCCTAGCTAGCTGGGGGGCTAACTGTTGGGGTCAAAATCGGTCAACGACGAAATCGTCACCCGAAAGTCCTCGAAAGAAAACCAAGTGACGATCAAAACCAAGAAACGGGTCGCCACTCGATGGACTCGCAAGAAGGCATGAACGGACCGTGAGCCCCGGGGATCAACGAAGGCAAGCAACAGCAGGCACCGGCGGACGCAGGACACGGCACGGGCGGCAGGCTTGCCCTGTCCCGTCTGGCGCCGGCGGCAGGCCTGTCGTCTCCCGTCTGGCCGGCGGCAAGGGTCCTGGTGCCCATCTATGCAACCGTCTTGTGATCTCGGGCAACGGCAGCATCTTGGTCCCTTAAACCCATGTCCGGATTGTCCGCGAACTACAATGATTCTTCCGCAAAGCCTTCTTGGTTGTTTAAAAGTTCATATTTTAAACGTCTAAAGTTCGAAGCCTCATTACTCAAACCCTTGAAAACGGTTATCTCGAAATCTACGGCCTTAAAAGATTCCTTCCAAACTCTAAGATTTCCCGCACGAACGACTAAAGGGGGAAGATCCGCTGCAACGGAGGACCCACGGGCGGACCCCGGCTGGCGCGGGCGGCAGCGTTCACGCGGGCGGGACTGTTGCCGGTGGCACCCCGGCCTGGCGCGGGCAGCACGGACGTCACGCGGGCTTGGCCTGGCGCCGGTGGCACCCCCGGCCTGGCGCCGGGGCCACGCGTCACCCCAGCAGGCCTGACCCGGGGACCCCGGCCTGCGGCACGCGTCATGCGAGCCGGCCCTGGGCGCCGGCGGCACCCGGGCTGGCGCCGGCGGGCACGGTCACGCGGGCCGGCCTGGCGCCGGCGGCACACTGGCATTGGCGCCGGTGGCACGTGTTCAGCAATACGGCCTGGCCGAGGCGGCAAGCCCCCTGACGCCGGTCGACGGCCCTCGTCCTGGTCTCGGTCCCATCATGCTCGGTCTGATCCCATCTTGGCCTGTTTGGATCAATCTTCGTGAGTTTGGTACGATCACGATTATTCTAAACACCAAACATCTCGACTATACGAGGAATTGGGATTCCTTCGGAAATGCCGAAACCTTCAAAGACTAAACTTTCGAAAAACCGTAAAAACGTCTAAACGGCCCGACATGGCCAAAACGGCCCACTTACGATTTTTCGAAAAGGAAGGATAACTATGATGGTTTATCCTTATCCTCACATAAGAGATAAATGTCAAGTTTCTAGAAGATAAATGTCAAGTTTTCCGAAGATAAATGTCAAGTTTCCCGATAAACACAAAGATGGACGAAAATGGAAAAAGCCCAATTCAGTCCGAAAGAAGATAGACCGTCTTAAAGAGGAATATATAAGGAGAGCTTTGGGCGAGGAGCAAATCATTACAAAAACTTCCAAAGCACTTAGCACTTAGAGCAAACTTAGCCATTATTTTCCGTTTTTACTAGCGAGCTACGACTCAACTAGGTTAGAACTTAGGTTGCTAGACTAGCGAACTTGTCGACAGCTCTTGTAGCCAAGGCTCTTACCTGTTGTTCACGCTCAAACGCGGATTCGGAAATAAGATCTTTTGCTCTATTCTTTGTTCTTACGATTTTATTTCGTTTTCATATTTTCTTTGTCGTACTGATTGTGTCGTGTGCGGCCCAGCAGATATCCGGGACCTTCAGGGAAGGCTTGGTTCACTTGGCTTTCTTTCAAATCAACTTAATTTGACGGTGCGAATTTCGGTTCCCACAAGCGTGCAAAGCCTTGTGAATCTTTTAAAATACCAAACTCATCCGGGATTAGATTACCGAAATTAAGTACATTCGAATTTGTTACTTGGGATGGTTGGGTGTATGTATCGGTCGACGGCATGTTGGGGTCAAAATCGGTCAATGACGAAATCGTCACCCGAAAACCCTCGAAAGAAAAGCCAAGCGACGATCAAATCCAAGAAACGGGTCGTCGCTCGATAAAACTCACGGAAGGCTCGTCCACTCCCATCTGGCGCCAACGGCGAGGGTCCTGGCGCCCGTCCATGCGATCGTCTCATAATCTCGGGCAACGACAGCATCTTGGTCCCTTGAAACCCATGTCTGGATTGTCCGAGATCTACAATAAGTCTTCCGTAAAACCTTCCCGATTGTTTAAAAGATTCATCTTTTAAAATATCTAAAACTCGGAGCCACATTGCTCTCATCCTCGACGACGGAAAATCTGCAGATCTAAGTCCATCTTCAAAATCCCGATACTCGCGGAATCTCGTTGGAAACAATTATCTCGAGATCTACGACTAGAGACCCTCCCAAAACTCGAAAGATTTTCCAACTGACGAGGGAAGAATCGAACAAACCCACAGACGCAAGACGGCCTGGCAAGACGGCCCTGGCACCGGCGGCACGCGGAGGGAATGAGCAGGAGTACGACAGGCGGAAACCGGAATGGAGAGGAGGCACGAGGGAGAGGGTGGAATGGAGACGGCAGGGGGGAAAAAAGGCCTTGGAGACGGAGGAAAAAAGGAATGGAGAAGGCGGAAAGAGGGGACATGGGAGGATTGCGAGGAGGCAAATACAAGGATAGGGAGAGGAGGAAAAAGAAATGGAAGAAGCGAGGGAAAGAGGTTTGGAACGAGGGATCGGAATGGAATCCTGGTCTCTAGAGAATCGGAGGAAACAGAATGGGAGAAGGAGGGAACGCGGGCAAGAGGGACCGCGGGCTGGCATGGAAGCCGGCGGGCAAAAAAAGGCTTCCGGCGCCGGCGGCAACCCGGCTGAGCCGGCGGCACGAGGGACGCGGGCTGGCCTTGCGCCGGCGGCACCCGGCCTGGCGCCGGCGGACGTCACGCGGGCCGGACTGGAGCCGGGGCACCCGTCGAGCAGGTCGGCCTGGCGCCGGCGGTACCCGGCCTGGCGCCGGCGGCACCCGTCACGCGGGCCGGCATGGCGCCGGCGGCACCCGTCGCGCAGGTCGGCCTGGCGTCGGTCCACGGCCCTCGTCCCGGTCTCGTTCCTATCTTGCCCGGTTCGATCCCATCTTAGCTTGTTCGGATCAATCTACGCAAGTTTGGTATGATCACGGTTACTCTAGAACGCCACTTCCTCGACTAAACAAGGAATTGAGGTTCCTTCGGAAACACCGAGACCTTCAAAGACTGTCCTTTCGAAAAACCGTAAAAACGCCTAAACGGCCCAACGCGGCCAAAACGGCCCACGTACGATTTTCCGAAAAGGAAGGATAACTATGACGATTTATCTTTATCCTCACATAAGAGATAAATGTCAAGTTTCCATAAGAGATAAATTTCAAATTTCCAGAAGATAAATGCCAAGATTTCCGAAGATAAATGTCAAGTTTCCCGATAAACACAAAGATGGACGAAAATGGAAAAAGCCCGACTCAGCCCGCGAGAAGATAGACCGTCATAGGAGGAGTATATAAGGAGAGCTTTGAGCAAGAAGCAAACCAGATCACAAACGTCCAGAGCACTTAGAGCAACTTAGGCATTATTTTCCGTTTTTACTAGCGAGCTGCGACTCAATTAGGTTAGAACTTAGGTTGCTAGACTAGCGAACTTGCCGACAGCTCTCGTAGCCAAGGCTCTTACCTGTTGTTCACGCTCAAACGCGAATTCGGAAATAAAATCTTTTGCTCTATTCTTTTTTCTTACGATTTTTATTTCGTTTTCATATTTTCTCTGTCGAACTGATTGTGTCGTGTGCGGCCCAGCAGATATCCGGGACCTTCAGGGAAGGCTTGGTTCACTTGGCTTTCCTCCAAATCAACTTAATTTGACGGTGCGAATTTCGGTTCCCACACTGCCTACGTACCTCTTTCGAGGATCAAGCCATCTCGTAGTTCTGATAGTTGTCGCAAACGTTTTTACTCCCCGTGCGTTTGCGTTCCGATCGTGCTGGTCGGATCGGCGGTTTGTGCGGGGGTCGAGCTGTCTGCTTTTATGGCGGTGGACTCAGAGGCTTTGTCGCTGTCTTGAATCGTTGCATGTTTGGATGATTCTGGATCATCTTTTTTCGAGTCTTCAGGAATGTTGTGTGATTCCTTTGCTCGTTTCGGGTTGGCCGCTGGGGCGTTTCGATCTTTTCGCAGTTTGAACTCGGCTAGGTAACAGAGTCTCGACTGTTTCTGACTACCCCAGATGGCTGCGATTCCGGTTGGAGTCGGAAATTTGATGCCGAGGTGATATGTGGATGGTACTGCCTTCATGGAGTTGATCCAAGGGGTTCCCATGATGGCGTTGTAGATGGCCGGGTTGTCGACTACTGCGAACTCGACGATTTTTGTGACTTCTTTCGCCATGACCGGGAGCTTAATTCTTCCGAGGGTCATGGAAGTGACGCCCGAGAACCCAGTCAAAGGTTTTGGCTCAGGAACGACTTCCCCAAGTGGGATCTTCATCCTGTAGAGGGTGTCGCGGAAGATGACGTTGACCGTACTTCCTGTATCGACGAGGATGCGGCCGACCTCGAGATCTTGGATTACTAGGTCGATAACCAAAGGATCGCAATGAGGCTTGTCGATTCCGACAGTTTCCTGTTCCTTGAAAGTGATCGCGTGGTTAGGAATATCGCTATCCGGAAACCAATTGGAACTTGTCTCGGCTTTTTGCCCGTAGGCTTTTATCGACGAGACTGAGTCTTGGTAGAACTGTGATCCTCCGATGATCATGTTTACCCTCTGGCGATTGTTGTTGTTTCCTTGGTCGTCCTGTCTCCTTCCGCGTTTTTCACCCGATTGGTTTTCGGTCGCGCGGTCCTCGGAGATAGTTTTGTTGGTCTTTGGGCGGTCAGAGTCTAGGAGCAGGTCCATTATACTCTTGACCTTTGACAGTTCGCCGGTGAGGAGCTTTGCGGCGAGCCGGGCGCCGAGAACCTTGCAGTTCGCAGTGGAGTGACCTCTGGTTTCGTGGAACTCGCAGTAGGAATTATCCTTGTACTTGTTCCTGGTCCAGGTGTTTCCAGAGGTTTTGCCTTGCTCCGAGTTGATGGCGTAGTTATGCTCGCCTTGGGCGTCTTCCCCTTCGTGGTGGACGTTTTTGTCGTTACGAGAGGGTTTCTTTTTTGAGGACATTTTCTGTGGTCCGTGCTTCTGCGATAGAAGCTTCATCTCTTCCTCCATGATGATGAAGTCCGTTGCTTTGTGGAGGGTATCCTGGATTGTCCGCGGCTTTTCCAGTAGTATCCACTTTCGGAACTTCGACTTATACCAGAGAGTCTTCCTCAGGGCGTCGATTGCGACATTGTCGCTTATGCCCGTTACTCTGGCCATCACCAGTTTGAACCTTCGCATGAAGTCGCGGAGCGACTCGTCCTCCTTCTGAGCTAGACTCCATAGGTCAACGTCGGACGTCTCTCTATTCATGAACATGGAGTATTGTTTGAGGAACGCCGAGGCCAGTTGGCGGAAGCTTCCGATGGAGTTCCTTTTGAGCCGGGAGAACCATTCGAGCGCAGCGCCCTTGAGGTGCTCGACGAAGAGAAGACAATGACCCGCGTCTCGTTCGCGCTCCGGGAGTTTGCACCTACCCATTGCGATCTGGAAAGACTGCAGGTGCGACTTAGGATCCGTCGTACCGTCATAGACAGGGATTTTGATTTTCCCTGGGTCTGAGATGCGTGTTTCCGTGATCCGAGCGGTGAACGGCGTTTTTCCGTGCTTCCTCGAGAAGTCTATCGATCTCGGGGGCGGAACTGGTCGCCTGATGGATTTGCGATTTCACCGCTTTCACTTCGGCCTCGGTCTTCTTAAGAGATTCGCGGAGATCATGGATCTCGCTATTGCTACCGGCGTTCCTCCGATTTTGTCGGCGCTGGTTTTGATGGATCCGAGTTTGATCCTCCGCGAGTTCTTCCTGCTCCATCCAGTAGAGTTCTTCTTCCTCTTCTGTCATGGGCCTTTCGAAGGATACCGTCTGCCGAGCGGACTGGCTTCGGGTCCTCCTGGGGTGGATGTCAGCGTCTTCATCGGAAGGATCCGATTGGTCACTGATATCTAGATCGATGCGCTCAACGTTGCTTTCCTTGTTTCCCGTAGCCGGGAGTGGAAGGTTCTGCGAGGTCGTTTGCTGTCCTTTCGGAGCCGTTTCCTCGGGAGTGGGCTCTTTCGGGGCATCTTTTTCTCGTGCTTCGGGAGATCCGAAGTTGAGTCTTCTGCCGCGGCGTGCCTTGGTGGATCCGCGCGGCAACTTGCTCCTCGCAGTTAAGGTGTCAACCTGTTTTGCGAGCGAGGTTATCAGCTTGTCCTGTTGTTCCGCCCATGCCTGGGCGGAGGTAAACAGTTCCTTCATCTGCCTGAGCGCCTCAGTGTTTGCATCAGCAGTGACTGTGGACGCATCTCCAGCTGGAGTCTTCTCAACGTTGGCGTCGACGGGTGTTCCGTCTAGCGCTGGCTGATCTTTGGTGACGTCAGTAGACATGATCGAGCGTGTGCAGTTGCGAGATAGATAGATCCGTAACCCCCCCCCTCTTTCTAGCGCCAAACTGTGGGAACCGAAATTCGCACCGTCAAATTAAGTTGATTTGAAGGAAAGCCAAGTGTATGATCTGCCTCAGATTTCACAAAGCCCCTTCCATTGAGTGTGGTGCTGAGCTTGTGGTACCATGCTCTAGGTGATTGTTTCAATCCATAGATAGCCTTCTTGAGTCTAAGGACATTTCCAGGTTTCACTAGGTGTTCTAGGCCAGGAGGTGGCCTCATGTAGACCTCATCTTCTAGTTCTCCTTGTAGGAAAGCATTCTTCACATCCATTTGCCATAAATCCCACTCTAGGTTGACAGCCAAGGATAGGATTATCCTTATGGTGTGAAGTTTAGCAACTGGTGCAAAGGTATCTAGATAATCCTCTCCATATGTTTGAGTGAAGCCTCTTGCTACTAGCCTTGTCTTGCGCCTCTCTACTGTCCCATCAGCATTGTACTTGATGGTGAAGATCCAGCGGCTTGTTACAGCTCTCTTGCCTTTAGGTAGTTCAGCTTCATACCATGTATCATTGATGATCATGGCATTAGTCTCACTGCCCACTGATTCTTTCCATTTCTCATGCTCCATAGCTTCCTCATAAGACCTTGGAATGTATTCCTGATCCAACTCTCCAATAAACACCACATGTTCTTGGGGATAATGAGCTAGAGAGCACACTCCTTGTATGGGATGAACCACAGCTTGAGCATTGAAGTAGACCCTATTGTTCTTCCAATTTAGGTCCACCGGCTGTCTGATCCTAGAACTTCTTCTTGGACCCGGCTGTGAGCTACTTTCCTCAGTTGCAGCTTGATCAATATTAGGCTGAGGCTGGCTTGCAATCACTACTGGCTCCTCTTGAGTCATGTGATGATCCTGCTCCTCTTGTGTATAATGCTCAGCTTGCTCCTCTTGTGTATGATGCTCAGCCTGATCATGACTTGCTGAATCATCTTGATAGTGTTCAGCTTGATTGTCCCCCTCAGGATCAAGGTGAGGAATCTCAATCACATCAGTATCAACCTCAGTAGATGGCGTGGCTTCAGGTGTAATGGCTCCTTGATCTTGTTGTATACTGATTCCAAGTCTTTCCATTACTCTCCTTAGGTTGTTAGCTCTATCCGAGGCTGAGTGGGACAGGTTCTCTAACTCTTCCCAACTCTTTCCATCATAGTAGCCTCTAGATTCCACAAATTTCACATCTCTTGAGACTAAGACCCTCCTGGTCTCTGGTACATAACACTTATAGCCCTTCTGGTGAGGAGAGTATCCAATAAAGATTGCCTTTGTGCTCTTGGCTGACAACTTATCTCTTTGTGCTCCTGGTATCAAAACAAAACAAAGACACCCAAACACATGCATATGATCTATAGATGATTTGTTTTTGTTAAGTACCTCATAAGGGGATTGATCTTGAAGGACTTTTGTAGGGATCCTATTGATTAGATAGCATGCTGTTAGGACTGCATCTCCCCAAAAACGTTTGGGAACACTTGTGTGAAACATCATACTCCTTGCCACCTCCATGAGATGTCTATTCTTTCTCTCAGCTATACCATTTTGTTGTGGAGTATATGGGCAGCTAGTCTGGTGGATCATCCCATGTTTGGCTAAGTGTTCTTTGAAAGCATTGC
This sequence comes from Brassica juncea, assembly GCA_018703725.1. NCBI lineage: Eukaryota > Viridiplantae > Streptophyta > Magnoliopsida > Brassicales > Brassicaceae > Brassica > Brassica juncea. Next base: position 26,247,873 of record CM031939.1, on the reverse strand, counting down.
TTGTGTATTCTCCTCCATTATCTGATCTCAAAATCTTAATCTTGGCATTAAAGTGATTAGATACATGGTTTTGAAAATTTATGAAAGCTTCTAAGACCCTATCTTTAGATTGTAATAATGTGATCCATGTATATTTTGATTTTTCATCTATAAAGGTCACAAAATACTTATGATGTTCTCTAGATATGCATGGAGCTGTCCATACATCAGAGTGGATTAAGTCAAAGCAATTTTCATAAATAGTACTTGATCTAGGGAATACACTCTTGCAATGTTTTCCTAGGATACAAGCCTCACAATCACTTTTAAAGGAAATACTAGGAAGCATGATGCTCAAAGCACGAGAATGGGGATGTCCTAATCTAGCATGCCATAATACATCTTTAGGTAAAGTAGAAATGGAATTTAAAGCATAAGATAAATCAGCTGAGAGCTTAGTGTCTTCAAGTAAGTACAAGTCTCCCTTGGTTACACCTTTGCCAAGCAGCCTACTAGTTTCAATATCCTGAAAGTAGACATCATTAGGAGTGAAAGTAACACTACAATTCAAGTCATTAGTGGCTCTTTTAACTGATAACAAGTTAGAGGTAAAACTAGGCATGTAGAAAGCTTTAGAATCTTTATCAAATAGCCTAAGATCACCTACACCTTTGATTGGTACTTTCTCTCCATTAGCTATCATAACATTTCCTAGGGCAGGAACAATATTTTTAATTAAATTGAGATCACTAATCATGTGGTGACTTGCCCCTGAATCTATAACCAATGGTTTTGTAATTTTAGGTTCAGTTAAAGCATTCAGCAAGATACCACAAGTGGAGGCATGTAAAGAGGTACCAAGTGTGTTACCAGAGTTGTCTTTGAGGAGTTTGATGAGAGCTTCAATGTCAGAGCACCTGATGACTTCATCTTGATTGTTCCTGAAGGTCAGGTTGCCACTAGAAGCCATTGCTTTGCCTTCACCACCTGCTGGAGCTGGGCGCATGCTTGCTGGAGTAGATGGCTCTCCCATGTTACCAGAGAAGTTGGCTCTTGTATCATTGTAGTTGGTTCTGAACTTCTGTGGCTTGAGGTGAGGGTGGAGGATCCAGCACTTGTCCTTTCCATGGCCTCTCTTCTTGCAATGATCACATGTCCACACCTTCTTGTCTTCAGTCTTGTAGGTACCTTTGTTTGCAACTCCTTCAGCTTGGTTTGCAAGTACTAAGTCTCTCTTGACTCCAAAGAGCCCCACTGATCCTTGTTCTTTTTGAATCCGAGCACACACTTCTTCAAGGGATGGGAGTTCCTTGTCTCTTAGGATATGCTTGATGAGGTCATTGTATCCAGGGTTGAGAGTAGAGAGAAGAGCAAACACCTTGTCTTGTTCTCTCCTTTCATTCAACACATCTGGATCAATAGTTGCTAGCCTTAGCATCTCTAGCTCAGCCCACAGGGATCTAAACTTCCCAAAGTGTTTATCAAAGTAATTGTCCTCTTGACTTAGAGTATTGATAGCCCTCTTGACTTCAAACACCCTACTGATGTTGGACTGGTTTCCATAGACCTTCTTGAGTGTATCCCATAGGTCTTTGGAGGTTTCACAGTAGCCATAAGCTTCCTGGAGTGAAGCATCAATGCTGGACTGAAGAATAGATAGCACCATGAGGTCCTCTTGATTCTTCTTCTTGTCACCAGCTCCACTCACCACCACTTCTCTACCATCCTCTCCTAGGATTGTTTTCTTTGGGTTCTTGCCTTCTTCAACAATATCCCAGTAGCCTCTGCCACCAAGAGCTGTCTTAGCAAGTCTTGCCCACAACAGGTAGTTAGCTCCCTTAAGGGTAGCTGGAATCACAAACATTTTTGAATTTTCTCCAGAATCCATCAAGAACAACTCAAGAACAGTTCAAGAATGATGAGAGAAAATAGAAAATATTTTTGTAAGGAATAATCAGAGTAAAGATTTGCGGAAGTAATAGGTTCAAGAGCTTAAGAGCTCTGATACCATGTGAGAATTAGTGATTTATGAGAAGGTTTATGAGGTAATATCAAAGAGATTAAGTAGATTAAGTGAAAATAAGCAAGAGAGAGAACATTGCAAATGAGAGAATATGAAGAAGGAATTTCTTATTCCATTGCTTGATTTGTTTATGGGAACATCCCATATATATAAAGAGGTTGCAAGACATGAGATATTATAAACTAGACAAATAATAAACAAGGGGAAGAAGAGGACAAGTCTGATCTTGTGCAGGCTGGTCCTTGACAGTGACATGTCCTAAGTATCTCCATTGACTTGGAACCTTAACCAGCCCATGTGATTCTTCATGCAGCACACTCCAACGTCTCTCTCTCTTCTTGTCCCATTCCAACGTCTCTCTCTCTTGTTTGTCTCACACAGCACAAGATATCTTCTTCTGATTATTATAATTTAGTCTCCTTATCTTTGTCTTGTGCTTCATCTAGTGGACAGCCTTGGAACACAAGGCAACACAGCTCATGCTTCATTTGAACTTGCCTGATTCCCTCTTGTTTCTTTATTGCTTCATTTCCATATCTCATTGCTTCATCTTCACACACTCTTGATCTTTATTGCTTCATCTTCACACTCACCAGCAAGAAAGGGATTGTTGTGATCTTAGTATATGTTGATGATATCTTCATCACCGGGAGTGACAAAGAAGGTATACTCTTAACTAAAGCTTTCCTTAGATCATCTTTTGATATCAAAGACTTGGGAGAGTTAAAGTACTTTCTAGGAATTGAGATGTGCCGATCCAAGGATGGGCTATTCTTATCCCAAAGAAAGTACACACTTGATCTTCTGAATGAGGCAGGTGATCTAGGAGGAAGAGCAGCCAAGACTCCACTAGAAGATGGGTATAAGGTGCTGCGTGAGGGGGAGATTGAAAACAAGCCATATGCTGATGTGAAACACTATAGGAGAATGGTGGGAAAGTTGATATACCTCACCATCACCAGGCCTGATGTATGCTTTGCAGTCAACCAAGTAAGCCAGCATATGCAAGCTCCCAAGATACACCATTGGAACATGGTTGAGAGAATTCTAAGATACCTAAGAGAGGCGCCAGGGCAAGGAGTATGGATGGGATGCAACAAAAGCACAGAGATAGTTGGGTATTGTGATGCTGATTGGACAGGGGACAGAGTGGATAGGAGATCCACCACAGGCTATTGTACATTCATTGGAGGCAATCTTGTTACTTGGAAGAGCAAGAAACAGAAGATAGTGTCATGCTCAAGTGCTGAAGCTGAATATAGGGCAATGAGGAAGCTCACTAGTGAGTTGATCTGGATCAGGAACCTACTTCAAGACTTGGGTATAGAGACATCAACTCCAATCACCATGCATTGTGATAATCAAGCTGCAATACACATAGCTTCCAACAGTGTGTTCCATGAGAGAACTAAACACATTGAGGTGGACTGTCATAAAGTTAGGCAAGCAGTGGAACAAAGGATCATCTTACCTTGCTACACAAGGAGTGAGGATCAACTAGCTGACATCTTCACCAAGGCTGCAAGCACCAAGGTTTGCGAGTTCATACACTCCAAGTTAGGACTCGTAGATCTCTCATCACACTGATCTTCTAAGCCATGAAGTGTTCTACTCTTTTTCCTTGGCTTGGTTTTTATCCCATGAGGGTTTTCCAGGCTAAAGGTTTTAATGAGGGAATGCTTCATGGTTTCCAAGCTTGACCAGTCCCTATGGTCAAGCTTGAGGGGGAGTGTGAAGATGAAGCAATAAAGATCAAGAGTGTGTGAAGATGAAGCAATGAGATATGGAAATGAAGCAATAAAGAAACAAGAGGGAATCAGGCAAGTTCAAATGAAGCATGAGCTGTGTTGCCTTGTGTTCCAAGGCTGTCCACTAGATGAAGCACAAGACAAAGATAAGGAGACTAAATTATAATAATCAGAAGAAGATATCTTGTGCTGTGTGAGACAAACAAGAGAGAGAGACGTTGGAATGGGACAAGAAGAGAGAGAGACGTTGGAGTGTGCTGCATGAAGAATCACATGGGCTGGTTAAGGTTCCAAGTCAATGGAGATACTTAGGACATGTCACTGTCAAGGACCAGCCTGCACAAGATCAGACTTGTCCTCTTCTTCCCCTTGTTTATTATTTGTCTAGTTTATAATATCTCATGTCTTGCAACCTCTTTATATATATGGGATGTTCCCATAAACAAATCAAGCAATGGAATAAGAAATTCCTTCTTCATATTCTCTCATTTGCAATGTTCTCTCTCTTGCTTATTTTCACTTAATCTACTTAATCTCTTTGATATTACCTCATAAACCTTCTCATAAATCACTAATTCTCACAAAGTGAACCAAGCCTTCCCTGAAGGTCCCGGATATCTGCTGGGCCGCACACAACACAATCAGTACGACAAAGAAAATATGAAAACGAAATAAAATCGTAAGAACAAAGAATAGAGCGAAAGATCTTATTTCCGAATCCGCGTTTGAGCGTGAACAACAGGTAAGAGCCTTGGCTACGAGAGCTGTCGGCAAGTTCGCTAGTCTAGCAACCTAAGTTCTAACCTAGTTGAGTCGCAGCTCGCTAGTGAAAACAGAAAAGAATGCTAAAATGCTCTAAGTGCTAAGTGCTCTGGAAGTTTTGTGATGATTTGCTCCTCGCCCAAAGCTCTCCTTATATACTCTTCTTTTAAGACGGTCTATCTTCTCGCGGGCTGAACCGGGCTTTTTCCATTTTTGTCCATCTTCGTGTTTATCGGGAAACTTGACATTTATCTTCGGAAAACTTGACATTTACCTTCTGGAAACTTGACATTTATCTCTTATGTGAGGATAAGGATAAACCGTCATAGTTATCCTTCCTTTTCAGAAAATCGTAAGTGGGCCGTTTTGGCCACGTCGGGTCGTTTAGACGTTGTTACGCTCTTTCGAAAGAACAGTCTTTGAAGGTTTCGGTTTTTCCGAAGGAACCCCAATTCCTCGTATAGTCGAGGTGTTTGGTGTTTAGAATAACCGTGATCGTACCAAACTCACGAAGATTGATCCGAACAAGCCAAGATGGGATCAGACCGAGCGTGATGGGACCGAGACCAGGACGAGGGCCGTCGTCCGGCGTCAGGGGGCTTGCCGCCAGTGCCAGGCTGGCCTGCGGAACGCGTGCCGCCGGTGCCAGGCCGGGTGTGCCGCCGGCGCCAGGCCGGCCCGCGCGACGCGTGCCGCCGGCGCCAGGCCGGCCCGCGCGACGCGTGCCACCGGCGCCAGGCCGGCCCGCGCGACGCGTGCCGCCGGCGCCAGGACGGCCCGTGCGACGCGTGCCGCCGGCGCCAGGCCGGCCCGCGTGTCGCCGGCACCAGGCCGGGTGTGCCGCCAGCGACAGGCCGGCCCGCGTGACGCGTGCCGCCGGCGCCAGGCCGGCCTGCGTGACGCGTGCCGCCGGTGCTAGGCCGTCTTGCCGTCCGTGGGTTTTTCCTTTGTTCGATCTTCCCCCGTTAGTCGTTTGTGCGGGAAATCTTTGAGTTTGGAGGGATCTTTAGCCGTAGATTTCGAGATAACCGTTTTCAAGGGTTTGAGTAATGTGGCTTCAAACTTTAGACGTTTAAAAGATGGACTTCTAAATAATCGAGAAGGCTTTGCGGAAGAATCATTGTAGTTTGCGGACAATCCGGACATGGGTTTAAGGGACCAAGTGCTGCCGTTGCCCGAGATCACGAGACGACTGCATAGATGGGTACTAGGACCCTTGCCGCCGGCGCCAGACGGGACAGAGTAAGCCTGCCGCCCGTGCCGTGTCCTGCGTCCACCGGTGCCTGTTTGCCTTCGTTGATCCCCGGGGCTCACGGTCCGCTCATGCCTTCTTGTGAGTTCACCGAGTGACGACCCGTTTCTTGGTTTTGATCGTCACTTGGTTTTTCTTTCGAGGACTTTCGGGTGACGATTTCGTCGTTGACCGATTTTGACCCCAACATCACTGATGCATGTTTCCATGATCTTGTCCAAGAAGGAAAAGTGTGTCACGATAGTCTCAAATATATTGCTGAGAAGCCGCTCTTAGTCTCCCACAAAACACAGTAGTTGAAGAAAAGCGATGATTTATGGACTTATTGAGTCTTAATCTCTCAAACTGCTTAAAATATTTTATGCTTGTATTAATTATTTTGATTGACAAACTATTTATTCAACTATCTTTAAATTTTTCGTGAATCAAAAATCATGGATAAGACAGATATGCAATATAAAGGGACCATCAATGAATCTCTTTCTAAATGTTTCTCTATATATTTCACCGGATTGATAAAATAATGAGTTATCAAAAAATATTATTAAAATAATTACTAGACATATATTAATAATTTTAAATAACATTGCTTAATTAGTTTTATGTTACATATCCTCAATTTTTAGATTATACTTTCATCTATGATGTCAATCACTATTTTCGTATACACTGAAAACTTATATTGATAATTTATAATATGAAGCTGAAACAAATATCTAATATCTCTCATTCGAAACCATAGAGTTCAATAGTACATGTTAAAATAGTGACTTGGAAAAACAGTAGTTTCATAGTGTCAACAATTTTGTAAATACGATCATTTATAAAGAAAACAATGAGACTGGATGTAATCATGCCAAATAACAATATACTATGACTAGTAAAAATAAATACACAAATAAGTCAATAATGTTGGATTGATACAATGGATTTGAGTTGTAGATTGATCTTGAAACTTTTGGACTAAAATATTTAATGCACTTCGTATTTTGTACAATTTGTAGATTTTGTTTCAAACATTTTTAATATGTTAGAATCCTTATGTTTTGGCAGATTATTTACACTATTGTTTATTTAATCCAAATATATTTTTTTATCATCAATCCCAATTTTATTTCTACAAAGTTATCTTTACATAATTTATAAACTAGATATCGTTTAGTTATTATAATTTAATCTAGGAGTAAATTCTAACTAAATAAAGATAATTATTATAAGAGAATTTTTACTTGATTAAATGATGGAGCATATTGACATTTACAGAAAATAGACAACACATAAAACAAGGGTTAAATTCGATTGGTTAGTTATTTTTAACAACAAAGTAACCTAAAAAAAATAATGTAGAAATATATTATTTTGATAGAATTTAGTTTAAATAATAAGTATATTTGTTTTTCTAAATATTATAAATATGATAAAGAAAACACATTATAAGAGTCACATTTCTGTTAACGTTAATCAGCATTGATTGATTTGGAATGTTTACTTGAAAATACGTTTTTTTATTTTGTTTGAGTGTTGAATCGCTTATTAATATGAGACAAAACTTCATTTTAAAATACCAAATACAAAAATTTTAAAATATTAACTTAATTACATTGTCCACTTACTTCTAAAACATTAGCATAAAGGCTTACACTATCTCACGTACTACTATCGTATTCATTGTTGTTGCTTTGGTTTATGCGTTCGTACCTGCATTCTCTGTTGAAAACTCTGAAGCAAAATCACTATGGGATACATGTCTTCTTAAAATCAGTCTAAAATGTGCGTTAGATGTAATTGGTGTTGTCTTTGAAAATGGAACCATCACTGATGCATATGCCATGATCTTGTCCAAGAAGGAAAAGTGTGTCACAATAATCTTATCAAATATATTGCTGAGAGGCCGCTTTTAGTCTACCACGAAACGCAGTATTTGAAGAAAAGTGATGATCTATGGAGTCATTGTGTCTCAATCACTCAAACTGCTTAAAATATTTTATTCTTGTATTATTCTGATTAAAAAAAACTATTTATTCAACTATCTTTAAATTTTCGGTAATCAAAAATCATGGATCAGACAGATATGCAATATAAAGGGACCATCTGAGAATCTCTTTCTAAACTAATCTTTATATATTTCACCGGATTGAAAAAATGTGTTATCCAAAATTTTTTATTAAAATACTTACTAGACATATATTAGTAATTTCAAATAACATTGCTTAATGAGTTTATTGTGACATATCCTCAATTTTTAAATTATACTTTCATCTAAGATGTCAATCACTATTTTCGTATACACAAAAAACTTTTATTGATAACTTATAATATGAAGTTAAAACAAATATCTGATATCTCACATTTGAAACCTTAGATTTCAATAGTACATGTTAAAATAATGACTTGGTGAAAACAGTAGTATTAATACTCATATTGAAAACTATTTTCTAAGTACGATCATTTATAAAGAAAACAATGAGACTGAATGTAATCATGCCGAAAAAACAATACACTATGAACAGTAAAAATATATACAAAAAAATTTAAGTCAAATATGTTAGGATTGAGACTATTGATATGAGTTATAGATTGATCTCGGAACTTTTGGAAAAAAAATATTTAACGCACTTCGTATTTTTGCACAACTTGTAGATTTGGTTTCAAACATTTTTAACAGATTAGAATCCTTAAGTTTTGGCAGATTATTTATTCTATTTTTATTTTAATCCAAATGTTTTTTTATTGTCAATTACAATTTTATTTCTATAAAGTTATTTTTACATAACTTATAAACTAGTTATCCTTTAGTAATTACAATTTAATCTTGGAGTAAATTCTAACTAAAAAAAGATAGTTGATACAGGACAATTTTTACTTAATTAAATGATGGAGCATATTAACATTTACAGAAAATAGACAACACATAAAACAAGGGTTAAATGCGATTGGTCAGTTATTTTTAACAACAAAGTAACCTAAAACATTAATAATGTAGAATTATATTATTTTGATAGAATTTATTTTAAATAATAAGTACATCTGTCTTTCTAAATTTTATAAGATAGATAAAACTCATAATAAGAGTCTCATTTTTATTAATGTTAATCAGCGGTTTTCAAACTGCTTAAAATATTTATGCTTGTACTATTCTGATTAACAAATATTTATTTAACTATCGTTTAATTTTTCTTTAATCAAAAACCATGGATCACATTTATATGCAATATAAACGGACCATCAATGATTCTCTTTCTAAATGAATCTTCATATATTTTACTCAATTGAAAAAAAAATTTGGTTATCCAAAAAGGATTGTTAAAATAATAACAATACATATATTAATAATTTCTAATAATATTGCTTAATGATTTTGATGTGACATATCTTGAATTTTTAAATTAAACTAGGGTTTGGCCCGTCCTACGGGCGGATTAGCATCCGAAAAATTACATAAATATACCACCAATTTTAATGAATATTTCAAAATATTTCGCTTACTTTAATTTAAATTAATCTTAATTTTCAATATATAAATTTTGTTATTTTATTATAGATTATGTTTATCTTGAATACTGAAATGATGGATTGCAATTTTGTGCTTATACGTTTTTTATTTAATACAATAAAACTATTTTGCAATTAGTGAATAGTATACATATAAACTACTGTGGTTTAAGTACTTCAAATTACAGTTATAATACAAAAATTAAAATTATACATGTAATTCAAATTTTCCAAAAAATATCATTAGTTATAATGGATACTTTAAAATTTAGCTTACTTTAAACTTAAGTTGGTCTTGGTTTTAATTTTTTTTGTAAATGTTAAAAATGTTTTGTACGTATAATTATCCTTTTTCATTAATTTAATTATTTTAGTAAACAATTTCTTTGCAAATCTCAAGAAAAGCTGAGTAACTGGACAATTAAAAAAGTTACAACTAATTTCGTTATATATATTAAAGATAATATTTGAATGCTACAATTTTATTTTAAAATTTAGATATATTGTTAGATATAAAATAAATAAACATTGTTGTTGTATTAAATTTGTTTTAACAAAAGAACTAATTATTTTGTTATTCAATTGTAGCCAAATTTAGTTTTAAAAAACTTTATATTTGGTTTATGGCGTCAAAAAAAACATTGCATGGCTCTGCCCATTATCATCTATATATATCATGAGAAAGCCTTAAGAGTTACAGTATTCTGTCTGCCTTCACCAATGATTTCCCGTTCGTTAGTCGATGTCAATATATAAATTGAGGGTAATATGATTCATACTTAAGTTCAATAGTTCAGAATGCTGGGTGATTGTAAATTTGACTTACCCTTATAAAATATTTTAATGTTATCTAAAAGTTCAAATCTTCACCAAGTAATAATACCAGAAGCAAACTTAATATTTAATTTGATGGAGCACTTAGTGTCCTAACCCTTTTTTGAAAACATAGAGTGATATAAATAAGGCAAGGCATTGGTGAAAATGATTAGCTATGTTACTCCATGTTTCTCGATGCAGGAATATAAGTATTACGGGCCTTCTTGGATGGATTCTTTGCTGGTGATCCTTGAGGGTCATCAACATTCTCAATGATGGATTCATTCTGCTCGGCGTTTGGTGTTGGTTGCACAGCATCTGTGGGTTCTATCGGCTCATCATCAGTTTTTTTCCACCACCCTATTGACAAGCAGAAGAACTCATTACTCATTAGTAGTTTGTTGTATAAGGAGAATAAGAAAGAGATAATTTTGGATGAATATCATGTCCTAGTGACAGTGAAAGGACTTATGGTTGAATGAGAAGTTGAACTCATTGAGCTTGAGATGTAATATGTATGTATTCCCAGCAATATCCTGGAGAAATTGAGGGAGTTCATAGCCTGTCGAGTCTTGTTCACCATGTCTCTGAAATTGTTCAAAACACATGTAAGCAAATTCCAATTAACTAACATGCAAAAATAGTCACGATGGAATCAGGTTGCAACATAATGAATGTCGACCATCTTCGTTGACTCGTTGTGTCAATGGACACGATAGAATTACAGAGATTGAAATGATTGTTGCTACTCATCACATATTCACATCCCAGAAAGTGTTTAGGCTATGGACAGATACAGACGCTTGGATAAGAGATGTGTTACAGAGAGGTCAGATACAGAGTAACCAAACCCAATCTAGAACTCACCAAGAGCTTAAGAAAGGAGAAATCAGGACTAGAAAGTGATCTTGATAAGAATGATCACCTTGAAGAACAGGATTTCAGGATAAAAATGCTAGCTTTGAGAGCATAAGCGTTTCAGAGAGATAGACAGAGATTTGATGAATATTATTCTGATTATTCTTGTGAGCTGTGGTCAGCTAGTACATAAAGAGGATCTCAAACGGTCACATACGACTCATTTGATGACTCCACAAAAAGACAAGAACAAATGGAACAAACCCCAAAGTTGTTTAAACTGAAATTGCAAAGACTGAAATTGTAAATTGAACCAAACCTGAATGTGAACCTGTCACACTACTCCCCGTTTCACCACATCCTTGTCCTCAAGGATCAAAGTTTGGAAACTTGGCGATGAAGTCTTGATAAAACTCCCATGTGGCGTGATCCGGAGTGTCGCCCTTCCACTGCACCAGGATTTTAGTGACTGCGGCATTGCGGTGCTTAGCCATCTTCTTCTCCAGGATACACTCAGGCTCTTTAGCAGTACCGAGATCCTGATAGTACTGAGGCAGTGTCGTAGCATCGGTAGGAGGGTTAGGACAGAGCTTAAGTTGGCTGACATGAAATATGTCATGGATAGCAGCACCAGCAGGAAGATCAAGCTTGTAAGCGACGGAGCCGACCTTTTAGAGAACCCGGAATGGACCATAGAAGCGTGGTGATAGCTTGTGAGGCACGTTTCTGTTCTTGAGGGAGTGTTGCTTATACGGCTGGAGTTTCAAGTAAGCGTGGTCACCTATGTTGAGCTCTCTGTGAGATCTGCGAGAATCCGCTGACTGCTTCATGCGGTTCTGAGCGCGAAGGAGGTGAAACTTCAACATGTTGATTATTTCCTCGCGTTTCTGCATACTGCGATCGACGACTGCAGAAGAGCTCTCACCAGGCAGATAGGGGAGGTGAGTAGGAGGGACCTGACCATAGATTATCTCATACGGAGTGCTCTTGATTGATGAATGGTATGTGGTGTTGTACCACCATTCAGCCAAAGGAAGCCACTTAGACCAGGACTGCGGAGCTTCAGCCGTCATACAACGGAGATATGTCTTGAGAGTTTTGTTTGTAGCTTCGGTTTGTCCGTCTGTTTGAGGGTGGTAAGCTGTAGAGTGCTTCAAGTCCACACCTTGCACGCGAAATAATTCTTTCCACACCTCGCTCAAGAACGTGGGGTCTCGGTCACTGACAATATCTTTTGGCATCCCATGAAGTTTAAAGATGTTGTCAAGATATACTTGAGAAACCTCGAGAGCAGTGTAGGGGTGAGACAGAGCAAGGAAGTGCGCGTTCTTGCTAAAGCGGTCGACGACAACCATTATGCAGTGCTTCCCGTTTGAAGGAGGAAGACCTTCAATAAAGTCCATGCTTATAGACTCCCACACACCATCAGGGACTGGTAGAGGTTGGAGAAGAACGGGCTTTGCTGCTAGGTCGTTCTTGTTCTTTTGACACACTGAGAAATTGCGCACGTAGCGTTGAATCTCCACATTCATCCTTGACCAGAAGAACAAAGATTTTATGCGTTGAACCGTGGCATCGCGACCTGAATGTCCCCCAATAGCAGAGTCATGTAACCATCTGAGAATATGAAGCTTGACTTCTGAATCGTTGCCCACAACGAGCTTTCCTCTTCTGCGTAACTCACCATTCGCATAGGTAAATGCAGGGTGAGAGGACGGGTCAGTCTGAAAATCTGATATTATCTTACGCAGGGATGGGTCAGTTTCCCACAACAACTTGAGAGAGTCGTAAAAGCCGTGGTGGGATTGAGACAAGGTGATGTGCAAGAGCTGGGAACCTGTGACCCGAGAAAGCGCGTCAGCAGCAAAGTTCTCCTTTCCTTGCTTGTACTGTATCTCAAACGTGTATCCCATCAGTTTAGAGAGCCACATATGTTGAAAAGGCGTCGATATCTTCTGTTCCATTAGAAATTTGAGACTCTTTTGGTCCGTCTTGATGATGAAAGGTCTGTGTGCAAGGTACGCATGCCATGTTTGCACCGCGTGAACCACTGCTAGTAACTCCTTTTCATAAACAGAGAGGGACTGATGGCGAGGACCCAGAGCTCTACTGATGAAGCATATAGGATGGTTGTCTTGCATTAGGACCGCACCAATACCGGTATTAGAAGCATCTGTTTCGACTGTAAAAGGCTTAGCAAAGTCTGGTAAAGCTAAGACAGGAGTGGTGGTTAGAGCAGTCTTAAGTGCGTGGAAAGAAGTAGTGGCGTCGATATTCCAGTTGAATCCATCTTTCTTCAGTAAGTTTGACAAAGGACGAGCAACAATACAGTATCCTTTGATAAACCGGCGGTAGTAGTTAGCCAAACCGAGGAAGCTACGCAGTTGTTTCTGTGAAGTAGGTGTTGGCCATTGCTCTATCACCTTGATCTTTCTTGGGTCTGTGCTTACGCCATCCGCCGAAATGAAGTGTCCTAAATATTCAATGACTGTGGCGCCAAAGGTACACTTCGACGGTTTGAGATAGAGCTGCTCTCGTTACAGAATTTGGAACACTTCACGAAGGTGGTTAATGTGATCCTCCCAGCTTTTACTGTAGATCAAGATATCGTCAAAGAAGACGAGGAGAAACTTGCGCAAGACTCCTTCGAAGACCCGGTTCATCAAACTCTGAAAAGTGCACGGAGCGTTGGTTAAGCCGAAAGGCATCACCAGGTACTCGTAGTGACCGGAGTGTGTCTTGAAAGCAGTCTTGTAGACGTCGTTTGGAGACATGCGAAGCTGGTGAAAGCCTGCGCGAAGGTCAAGCTTTGAGAAGTATTTAGCACCGCCTAACTCATCAAGTAAGTCCTCAAGTAAAGGAATTGGGTACTTATCTTTGATGGTTTGCTTGTTGAGACCTCGAAAATCGACGCAAAGACGCCACGAGCCGTCTTTCTTTTTAACCAAAACGACAGGAGACGCGTAGGGGCTCGAACTGCACTGGATGATGCCTTGGCTCAGCATTTCTCGGATCATCTTGTCAATGACGTCTTTCTGGAGTGTTGAGTACCGATATGGTCTCAAGTTAACTGGATTTGCGCCATGCTCCCGAGGAATTTGATGATCGTAGCCCTCTCGGAATGGTGGTAGCTCGGTAGGTTCTTCAAATAATACCGAGAAGTCGGAGAGCAGCTCCTGAAGGGCCGCGTCGTCAGGGTTTGTCTCAGCTCCGGTGGATATGTGAGACAATAGAGAGCTTGGCTCTAGAAGGTAAGCTTGTTCCTCTGTTATTTCGCGCACCTGAAGCATAGCAATCTGTGGTTGCTTGGAAAGCAGCTTGTCCAAAGTACCGCCTTTTATGACTTTGCAGCCAGTTTTGGTGATACCCCGCAGCACGTTTTTCTGTCCATTCAAAGTGAACTCCATTCGTGGGTTGAGGAAGTCCCAGAGAATTGGTCCAAGAGTAGAGAGCCATTGCACGCCGAGCACCAAATCGCAGCAGTCGAGAGGGAGGGTTCTGAACTCAGAAGTGTAAGAGTAACCCTGAACCTTCCACGTGAAATTGCTGCATTTATAACGCGTAAGCATAGTACTTCCACTTGCTGCTGTGACTGCCATTGGCGTTATCTTTTCTATTAAACAACCAAGCTCGTTTGCAACGTTGAGGTCAATGAAGTTGTGGGTACTCCCGTTGTCAATCAGTATGTAAAGCTTGTGCTTGCCACATTGACCGATGACCCTCATACAGTTAAACATCGAAGAACCGTTGAGCGCGTTGACAGATATTGTTGGAGTGTTTTCCTCTTTTGTCTCTGTTGGTATCTCCAGCTGTTCTTCAGGATCATCGTCTGAATCAGAGAGTGTGAGCTCTTCATCTTCCTCACCCTCCATGATAAAGATTTGAGATCTCTTGTGTTTGGAGCTATGACCCGGTGTGTATACTTCATCACAAAACATACATAGTCCTTTTGCTCGGCGATCCTGCGTCTCCTGGTATGAGAACTTGCGAGGGTGTTTGTCGGTGGATGTGGGAAAGGTGGGTGCTTTGGGGGTGGGTTTTTGTTGGTTTGGGGAGGGGAGGATTGGGGTGGTATTTGTGGGTTTGTTGTATTAGGGTGGGGTGTATTTGTTGGTGGGATTGAAGGGAGCTTTAGTTGGTTTGGGAGGGATGTGAAGGAGGGAAGACTCGTGCAACATGGCGATTCGAGCAGCACCGTCGACAGTGGTGAACTCGAATTGACGAGTGTGGAGAGACAAGTGAGGGTTTAGATTGGCAAGGAAGATGCTTATAGCGTGAGCTTCAGGTAAAGTGATTCGCATCCTTGTGTTTTCGAACTTGTCTAAGAAGTCCACAACAGAGTCAGAGTTCTGCTTCAACGCGACCAGTTTGGCGAGGGGGTCGTCGTAGAGCTCGCTAAAGCGACTGGAGATGGCGACAACGTACTCAGACCAACTTGGGAACAAGCCGTAGCGGTTGCTCATATAGTTGATATGCCACTGGTTTGCTTTCCCCGTAAGATGGGGCGCCGCTAAGCGAACCTTGAGTTCGGGTTGTGTGCTGTCTATGTCAAAGAACTGGTCACACTTTGCGAGCCAGTCGCGGAGGTTAGAGCCATCGAAAGAGGGGAATCCAATCTTTGAGGGACGTGAGGTTAAAGGGTTTTTTGTGAGGTGGTGGGGAGCGTTGTCGTTTCGCTCGACGTAACCGAGGAGATCTGGAGGTTCGGGAAGGTGGGGTGTTGTGTGGGAAGCGGGAGTGGGAGGGTTAGAGGGACCGGGGTCTATCGGGGCTTTTCCGGGGGCCTGGAGCTGGGAAGCGTTCTGGAACATCAAGGCTTCGAGATGGTCGATACGCTGGTCCAGTGAGTCAGCTCGCGCTTTGAGCTCCACGGCGAGGAGATCGTGTAAGGACCGAATCTCGTCGACTTGCTCCGTGAGTGACCGTTCCTGGAGTCTTGTTTCCACCATTGTCATCAAAGATCGAGTGAATCTGATACCAATGCAACAGAGAGGTCAGATACAGAGTAACCAAACCCAATCTAGAACTCACCAAGAGCTTAAGAAAGGAGAAATCAGGACTAGAAAGTGATCTTGATAAGAATGATCACCTTGAAGAACAGGCTTTCAGGATAAAGATGCTAGCTTTGAGAGCATAAGCATTTCAGAGAGATAGAGAGAGAGATTTGATGAATATTATTCTGATTATTCTTGTGAGCTGTGGTCAGCTAGTATATAAAGAGGATCTCAAACGGTCACATACGACTCATTTGATGACTCCACAAAAAGACAAGAACAAATGGGACAAACCCCAAAGTTGTTTAAACCGAAATTGCAAAGACTGAAATTGTAAATTGAACCAAACCGAAATGTGAACCTGTCACAAGATGACTGCAAAAAAGATCAGATTTGACAGCAAAATTAACAAACATGAAACATAAACTAAATAACAAAAACCACAAACAAACTCAGTGAAACAGAGTTACAAAAAAAAATACAGTGAAACAACAACCTTATCATCCAAGAGCAGCATGTCTACACCCATGTGTTCAAATTCTTTCTTCACATTCCCAGCTTCTCAAAATAGTATAAGTAGCCTGGGTGAAAACAGTTCGAGTGCAACGCCCTGGCTTCTACTCGGAAAGCAATATAAGGAGATCCCTATCTATTTATAGGTAGGAGCTCGTGAAGAAGCCGAAGAGGACGAAGGTGGTGAAGTAATGAGAAGTAACGAAGATCGATTTAACTGAGATTGAATGCTAGGCTTTATGAATTCGTCTTTAATCCGTTACTCAGATCTATGCTCCGACGATGAGAGGGTAATTACGGGTTTCGTTGACGTTGAAGGAGAAGACATCGATTTGTCTCTCGGCTGAAATTGGGATATTAGTAATAAATGGGTAAGGCCTAATGTAGGGGGCCACAATGTTTTGAGGTTCAAAGTAGAAAGTATCACGTTCTTTAAGCCGTTTGTGATGCGAAAGTGAAAGGAGATGAGAATTTGACGTGGCGAACTTAGAATCATTGTGTGTGATGACATGGCAACACCATGAGAATAGAGTCTTCTACTTTATATATATAGAAGATAGATAGATTTTCATCTAAGATGTCAATCACTATTTTTGTATACACTAAAACATTTTATTGATCATTTAAAATATGAAGTTAAAACCAGAGCCGGTCCTAGAAATATTTGGGCTAGAAGACAAAAATAAAATAAAATTGGCATGTTAAATATTAAAAGAAAAATTATAAAAAAGAGAAGAGATAAGGTTTCGAACCCATGACCTTATCAAGTCAACTTTAGTACAATCACCAAGTTGACTGAAGAAAGTTTTGTCAATAATGCGGCTGGTCTTTACTTAATATCTCACGGCCGGAAGCATTTGCTTCATCTGCTTCCGTTAAGGGTTGGCTCTGGTTAAAACAAATATTTAATACTCCCTCCATTTTACTTTATTTGTCGTTCTAACTTTTTCGCACATATTAAAAAAACTATTAAATTTATAGTTTTACTTACATTGTTAATTATATTTGAATATGTTAATCACTGAGCTAAAAGATTATGGATAAAATTGGAAAAACTAGTAAATAAATGCGTTGAAAACATAAAACGACATTTAAAATGAAGCAAAATTTTAACTCTAAAACGACAATTAATCTGAAACGAAGGGAGTATATCACGTTTGTAACCTTAGAGTTTAATACTACATGTTAAAGTAATGACTTGGCGAAAACGGTAGTTTTATTACTCATATTGTCAACTATTTTGTAAATACGATAATTTATAAAGAAAACAATGAGACAGAATGTAATAATGTGAAATAACAATATACTATGATTAGTAAAATATATAAACAAAAACTTAAGTAAATGATGTTAGGATCGAGAATATAGTTTTGAGTTTTAGATTGATCTCGGAAATTTTGGAACAAAATATTTTACACACTTCACATTTTCTGTAGTAATTGTAGATTTGGTTTCAAACATTTTAATAGATTAGAATCCTTAAATTTTGGCAGATTATTTATTCTATTGATTAGTTTAATCCAAATATTTGTTATCGTCAATTCCAATTTTGTGCCTGTAAAGTTATATTTATATAATTTATAAACTAATTATTGTTTAGTTATTAGAGTTTATTCTTAAAATAAATTATAAAAAAATAAAGATAGTTGATAAGAAAATTTATTGTTGATTAATTAACATTCTTAAACCTGAATATCCGTAAAATGATATTAACATTTATAGAAAATAGACAACACATAAAACAAGGGTTAAATTTGATTGGTAAATTCTTTCTTAATAACAGAGTAACTAAAAACTTAAATAATGTAAAAATATATTATTTTAATTTAATTTAGTTTAAACTATCCTCACACTCACCCGTCCTAAGATCAAATACATTATCTTAGAACTTCTCTCTTTAGCTATTTGTGTAGGACTGGCCAAATAAACCAAACCAGAAAATCCGATCCAATAAAAATGAAATCGAACCGATCCAAATCTGACATAAATACCAAATGAATCTTGTTTTATAGTATTTCTGGTTATGTGTATTATCCAAACAAACCTGAACCTAAATGGATATCCGATAGAAGCCAAAACATTAAAAATCCCAAAAATACCTTGTACCAAACATGATCTCAATTCCTAATATGTATCCAAAATACACTAAGACATGTTGAACATCTAAGATAATTATCTATTACATGAATGTTGGTGGTTCTATTACATGAAGATTGATGGTTGAAGGTGGCAGTTGAAGCTAGAAGTTTTTAGATTTTGGTTTGTTTTTCATTGAACAATGTTTCTCATTTCATGGGAACTTGGTTTTCGTTTTTTGCTTCCATTTATTTGGTTTTCTTTCTATTAATAATTATGTTTATCTTTTTTTTTATTTTGAATGATCACGGTTGATGTTCCTTTCTTATTAAAATCAATTTTACTAATATTTTGGTTACAAAATAGGTAAAAATCAGGTATTTCAAAACCGAAGAACAGATTGGGACCCGAACATGAAAATACATCGGATTATACAGGTTCTTTGAAGATTTACTAATCCCGACCCGAATCCGATAGAATCCAAACCGGTCCCGGACCGAACTTTCAGATAACCCGAATGGAGCTGATTTTCATAACCCCGAAAAACCAAAACTCGATTGAACAAAACCGAAACCCGATTGGGAGACCCCGAATGCCCATACCTATATTTGTGTTTTCACTCACCTTACAACCATCAAAACCCACTTATACAGAGAATAAAGTTTTGAGCGATCACCTAATACTCGCCGCAAAATCTTCCTAGTTATACAAGGTAAGAAACCGACTAACCCTAGTCTCCCATAATGATATTAACAAATATTCAAACTAGGTGTTTTGTCCGTACTTGCGGTCTTAATAAATTTAAAACAATTATAAATTGATATATTATCCATTCAAAAACCAATAAAATAAATTATGCTAATCGTTTTGAAATATTTAATAACTAATAAATATTAATTTTTTTTATATACGATATTTTTTTTTTTATAAAATATATCTTATCACATAAAATAAGCTTAAAACATTAATATACACATAAAACTATATACATAGATTTATATTTAATTTAAAAATATATGTAAAATATTTTTGTATAACATAATATAAACTATTTTTAGACAATGATGATTATAAAATTAATGAAATTAGTTTTAAATTTATGGGTAATTATATATTATTTAAAATATATATTAAATAGAATCAGTTTAATATTACTAAAAATAATATAAAAATATAATATTTAATATTACTAAAGTAAATATATTAACTATTATCAATAATTTTTTTAATTATTCTCAAGATAATAATAAATTATCAGCTAAATCACTAAAATTATTTATTAAGGTTAATAATTGATCACAAAATATGACTAAACCTATTGGAAGCATGACATTTAATAATTAATTAAAGATTGAATTTTTATATGCAAAAAAATATAATAATTTTAAAAGTTGTTTATTAAAAATAATGACTCAACCTAAATCATGGAGTACGACAAATAATTTTCTAAAAATAATAAAATATGAAAAATAAGTAAAATAACTTTAATATGGAGAACATAACAAGTAAGAAAAAACTAAAAGTACCACCTAAAATTATTTAAAAATATGACAAATAAATAAAATTCTCAATTAAAATTATTAAAAACATGAAAATAAATATATAAAGTAAAATAGGGAGAATATGACAAATAAGCAACACTAAAATTATTAAAAAACATGACAAATAAGCAAATTACCTAAATTATGGAAAATATGACAAATAATCAATAAACAATGAAAAATAAGCAAAATTACTAAAAGAGAAGCAAGTTTTCCTTTAAAAATAATTAATAGTAATATTAAACGATTTAATACTTCTAAATTAAACATAAGATGAACAAAACTATAAAATTATTGCTAAAATTTTAAAATATTCGTTAATAATTATCTCTGAATATAATAAAAGTATTTATTAAACAATCATTAAGAATGTTTAAAAACTAACAATTCAAAATATTATTTATTAAAAATAATGAGTCAGCCTAAATAATGGAATATGAGAAATAAGATTCTAAGATAATAAAACATGACAAATAAGTAAAATAACCTAAAATCATGGAAAACATGACAAATAAGAAAAATTAAAATTACCACCTAAAATTGTTTAAAAATATGATATATAAATAAAATTCTCGATTAAAATTATTAAAAACATGAAAAGTACATAACGTAGATTATGGAGAATATGACAAATAAGCAAAACTAAAACTATTAAAAACATGACAAATAAGAAAATTTCCTAAAATTATGAAAAATATAATAAATAATCAATAAAAATGACAAATAAGCAAAATTACCTAAAATTATGGGGAGCATCACAAGTCAACAAATTCTAAAATAATAAAACATGGCAAATAAGTTAAATAACCTAAAATCATGGATAATATGACAAATAAGAAAAATTAAAATTACCACCTAAAATTATTTCAAAATATGATAAATAAATAAAATTCTCAATTAAAAGTATTAAAAACATGAAAAGTAAATGACGTAAATTATGGAGAATATGAAAAATAAGAAAATATAAAATTATTAAAAACATAACAAGTAAAACAATTTCCTAAAATTATGGAAAATATGACAAATAAGCAATAATCAATGATAAATAAACAAAATTACCTAAAACTATGGGAGCATGACAAGTCAGCCAAATCATTTCGTAGATAATAGTATAGATTATAATATTTCTTTAAATTCTACAAAGTCTTTTGGAAATCTGTCACATTGATTTTCCTTTCTCCGAAGTAAATCTTTTTCTACTTGATCTTGATCAGCTCTATTCGGCTCCAGTTCCAGCCTTCAATTCAACTACTCAGTTATATCTCTATCACTACATTCGGTAGCAGATCTTGCTGCAGTGCAACTGATTAAAATTTTCTTTGGATCTTTGCATCTTCAACAACGATGGAATCTATGTCATATTTTTCACTAAACCATACTTTTATATTTCTTTCAAAACAAAATTGATGACATATAAATATTCAAACTACTTGTCAAATAATGCATAAAAGATTAGAAACTATATATTATTATATGCAGATTTGGTAGCTATAATAAAAATGTATATTCTATTTTGATAACAAAAAGCATGTCCACCTAAGTTGCAAAAAAAAACGAAAATAGATATAAACGGGAAAACATGATTTACATTTTACAAAAATTAAAACATTATAAAATGCCTATAAATATACTTTATATGTGCATACGGAAGAATTGCCAAGTATGACTCACAACTTGATTTGAAATGCAATCCTAAACCCAAACTTGAATTAAATGAAAATATAACCTAAAAGGCTATTGAAATTACAACCAGCCCTTTGTGAACAAACAAAAAAATAGAATTTTTTTTACGTTTCCAACCCCGCAAGTCTTCTGTCCAGACGACTTTCCAGTAAGTTCTTCTTAAAAATAATTTAAATTTTTGTAAAAAATATTTTGATAAGCGAAAAATTGAAATCATGTAATTAACATATGTTTTAAGTCATATAAATTAAGATATAACAAAAATGAATTGTTTTCAACATAGATGAGTGAAAGTAGTGAGTCATGATATTCTTTGATTTAGGTTTTGCCAAACATATGTTGTAGTATTGTATGTGTTCTTAGGGTTAAATTTTGGAAAGCATAAATATTTTTTTGAAAAATTTAAAATTTACCTAAGTGTGTTTATTTATGTGTATAGTAAACACTATCTAAGTTTAATTTGATTTTATAACGTGTTTAGTTAGTTAATTTAGTCAATTTATTTTAGGGGTTCAATTTAGGGTCTGGACGACTTACTAGTAAGTCGTCTGGTGAATATATTTACGGTAGACGACTTACCAGTAAGTTTTCCGCTAAAAATATTGAAAGTCTTCTGAATCGAAAATATTTAACCTAATTGGATTTTTTTGTTTCCCTATATAAAGAAAAATTTACACATTTTCTCTCCTCTTCTCAAATGGCTGCAACAAAAATGTAATGTTCATCATTCTAAAACTCTCCAACCTCTCTCTAATCTCTTTGAACTTATAAACACCAAGCTTTATATCAATTTATTGTTTTTGTTTCATGTCTTTCTCACTAATTTATCTTGTTTTTGCAGGTTTTTCATCACATGGTTCTCATATTTCACTCATTTAAAGGTAGATCTATTAATTTTAGATATGTTTTTTTGTAGATCTATTACCTTTTTCCCAAAGTAAAACTCTCTAAACCCACTCTAATCTCTTAGACTTGAAAACACCAAACTTTATATGAATTTTTCAGTTTTGTCTCATGTCTTTTTCACTAATCTATCTTTTTTTTTGCAGGTTTTTAATCAGATGGTTCTCATCTTCCACTTGGATATGTACGTAGTGAGTTCTATAAAACTATATCTATCTAATTTTCTACTCATTTTCTCTGTTATAAGCCATTTGAACATTTTTGGATGTGCAGGTTTTTCAGATTTGGATATGCAGGTTTTTCAAATCTGGAAGACTTCTGGGACGACTTACCTGTTAGTCTTCCAGACGACTTCCAGGAAGTCTTCCAGACGACTTCCAGGAAGCCTTCCAGACGACTTCCAGGAAGCCTTCCAGACGACTTCCAGGAAGCCTTCCAGACGACTTCCAGGAAGCCTTCCAGACGACTTCCAGGAAGCCTTCCAGACGACTTCCAGGAAGCCTTCCAGACGACTTCCAGGAAGCCTTCCAGACGACTTCCAGGAAGCCTTCCAGGCGACTTCCAGGAAGTCTTCCAGACGACTTCCAGGAAGCCTTCCAGACGACTTCCTGTAAGTCGTCTGGACTTCCTATAAGTCGTCTGGACTTCCTGCAAATCGTCTAGACTTCTTGTAAGTCATCTGGACTTCCTGGAAGTCTTCTGACGAAGTCTTCTTCCATATCAAGTGGAGTCCAAGCTTGTCTTTGTAGAGGAATGATCTATAATAGTTTTGTTTGTGGTCTGTTTTGTGATTTGCATGTGTACTCCTTTAGTTGTGAATTTTTTGTAAAATCAGTAATAATGTTTCCCAAGATGTAATATATGTGCTAACAATGTGTTCACACATTTACAAATCAATTAAATAATTGACTTCAATAGCTTTTCTCTTATCTTTGGATCTCCCATATGCAAGAATGTTGGTAGTCTCATATTGATACAACATTTTAAGAAGCATTTTAATCATTCTTCCAACTCATAACAACAATCATCATTGGTGTCTGTAACAATAATACTTAAGAGATGGAAACAAACAATAGTAACTAGTCAAAGCATATCACATTTTTTACAAGTTTGTGTTGAAAAAATTAGTCAAATTTAGTAAAACTAAGAGAGAAAACATATTTTGAAAATTTAGGTTTTACATATCTTGAAGTTACTTAACACTCTTAAAACTTCAAGTTATTCAAAAACTAGCGTAGAAGACTTAAAAACTAGTGTAGAAGACTTAAAAATACAAGTTAGTCAAATTTACAAATTGAAATTCTTCTCCTATGTTTTCTGTAGAAGACTTACCAGTAAGTCGTCTGGTAAATCTTCTATGTAGAAGACTTATCAGACGACTTACTAGTAAGTCTTCTGTAATTGACGCAGACGACATTCAAGTAAGTCGTCTGGAAGACTTAGACGACTTACAAGTAAGTCATCCGGGCAGGTCATTTTTGCAATTGACTTCTAAATGGGACGACTTACTTGTAAGTCGTCCAGTTTTGTTTGTTAAAAAAAAACTCTAGCAAGTCGTCTAGGATAAACAGGTTAGTTTTGTATTTGACTGAATTGTGTCAGATTTTTGACTTTTCCTGGACGACTTACTGGTTACTGGTAAGTCGTCTCTGGGAAAACAAAAAACTCAATATTTTATTAAAGGTAGACGGCTTCCATGTAAGTCGTCTCACGTTTATTTTTTCTCAGGCGACTTACACGGAAGTCGTCCAGGTAGACGACTTACACGAAAGTCGTCCGAGATAAGTAAGGTTTGACCAGAATCTCAGAAAAAAAATCTGGACGACTTAGTCGTCCAGGCGGAAGACTTCCAGTAAGTCGTCGGAGAAAAATTAAATATTTAAGTTTTTTTTTTCAATTGAAAAACTAACCTGAGACGACTTCTAGCTTTAATAAAATATTGATTTTTTGTTTTCCCAGAGAAGACTTACTGGTAAGTCATCCAGGAAAAGTCAAAGTTCTGACACAATTCAGTCAAATACAAAACTAACCCATTTATCCTAGACGACTTACTTGTAAGTCGTCTCGAGTTTTTTTTTAACAAACAAAACTGGACGACTTACTGATAAGTCGTCCAGTTGACCAGAAGACTTACCCTTAAGTCTTCTACAGCCAGAAGACTTACGAGTAAGTCTTCTAGGCAAACAGATCTGGAAAAAAATTTAATTTCATACTTTAAATTAGTGAGATGACGTCCTTAGCACACAAAAATCTTCTCCAACCACATAGAACCTCAAACGAAAGTAACCCACCAAGAATCGTAAGCTTGAATGGCTCTATCAACCATAAAAAATTTAGAATCAGAAGCTTGAGTTTTTTGGATGAATATGGAGAGAAAGTGAAAGAGATGTTGTTTTTAGTTCATAACAATTGAGAAAAAGAGAGTGTAAATCGATTCGAGGTGCATTAAGAGCTTCAAATTGGTTGTTCATGGTGGTTGGAGTATTGATGGCAATGGCAATCTTGTAAATACTTGAAGATGATGAGGTAGAGAGAGTAAAAAGGCAATTTTCGGAAAAAAATAAAATTAATGGTATTTTCGTGAATAATGTGAACTTGTGGGTGAATAGGAAAAAAAATCCAAAAAAAGCATAGGTTAGTTTTGTGTTTGACTTTGAGTTTTGAGTCAATTTTGCAAAAACCCCTCCATACTAGTGTTTAATTTGTGAGTTCAATTATTTTTCTCTATTTGATTTATCTGAAAGAGAAAACCAAGTAATAAGAGAATGTTGTTTTGTAGATTCTATAACTTTTTATGTCCTTCATAAAATTTTGTCAAAATAACAAATAAATTATTATTTTTATTAATTATATTTTAAATAGTTCCTTCGAAATTCTAAAACAAAAATAGAAGTTTTAATCATGTTTCCAAAAAAAATGTTGAAAACGTGTTTCTAATTTATTTTTAATTTCAAAAAAAAATAAAAATTGATTCCAAGACGTTTTCGAAACATCAAACTTTCCGGACCATACCATCAACCAAATTACCAAATGAAGTTTCTTAAAGAGGCAAACTTGTTTTATAGATATATATAGAAGTTATTAAAAAAATTAAAAAATAATAATAAAAGAAATTATTTTCTATAGTTTTGAATGACATGTTTTCAAATTCGATTTTTTTTTATAAAAAAAAATTGATTTTGTTTTTAATTTTTCAAATTTTGTTTTGAAATTTGGAAACGCTTTTTCAACCTATTTCTAAGAACTTTATTTTAAAAATTTAAATATTTATAAATATAATTATATATTCAAAAATGTAAAGATATATAAAATATAATGAATCACAGTTTTAGACATATAATTTGGATTTACGGTGTAATAGATATTTGGTAAGAATTATCACATGGATTTTTAAAATCACATGATACATATGATATTTTGAAAGTTGAGTCTTATGAGTAAAAAAGAATAGAATTCATCTTCCAATGAGACTAAATTTAGTTAGAATTAGAAAATCAATAATAACAAAATTTTTTGAATAACAAGGAATTTGAAGGGATTTTGAAAATTTTTAAACTAATAACAGTGGATTCTATTAAGATTTTTGAAATTCTAGAACCAGTAACAATAAAATCTCAAAAATTTTGAAGTTCACGAGAATTCACTTATCAATAACCCTCTTATACAATAGCCAACCAAAGCCATTATTTAAATAATTTCTAAAATACGGAATATAATTGGAAATCTTGAAATTCAGTCATGATAGCGGTTAGCGGAAATCACAATCACGAAACGAAGATATTAAAGAGTATAATAGTAAAGTGAGCACAAACTTTAAGAATAAAATCGACTGAAAACACAATAAACGGTTGAAGGAGAAGGAGAATACTATTCTGTTAAACAAAAGGCAAAGCATCACGTATTATTAAGCAAAATATATAAATTAGGGGGAATCTTCCCTCTCAGCCAGACGTTAATTCTTACGTCAATTCCATTTTTCAACTCTTTTGACTTGATTCCCCAATGACGTGTAACGCTGGACATTTTATTCGTTAAATTTGATTCGATTCGTTATTCGTTTCAATTTGATCCAAAAAATCCGAATATCAGTAAGTCTTCAAAGCAAAACAAATATTAAAAATCACTATCCATTAAAAACGAAGCAAATCACAAATACTAAAAAAATTAGAGACGAATATCCGATCCGCTCTAACTTTTATATAAATATTTATATATCTATAGTTAAATATAATTTTTAATGTATAATCTTATATAATTTTATTTATAAAATTACTTATAAAATATAATATGAAGAAAAGAATTATAAGATCTTTATAAAAAACTACAATTCTACTTAAAATATTTAATTTATAAGAATTTTTAATGAATTTTTAAGAATTTATAAATAAACAGTTTCATTAATGTTTCACTTTATCTTTTATAAAATTACTTATAAAATTTTATTTATATAATTTTATTTATAAAATTACTTATAAAATATAATATGAAGAAAAGAATTATAAGATCTTTATAAAAAACTACAATTCTACTTAAAATATTTAATTTATAAGAATTTTTAATAAATTTTTAAGAATTTATAAATAAACAGTTTCATTAATGTTTCACTTTATCTTTTATAAAAACAAATTTGTATAATATTTTCAGATTTACTTGTATTAAACATGGTGAAAAAAGTATCCGTAAATATCCGTGAATATTCACAAATATCCATAATTTTTCCGTTATCCGTAAAACCAAATATCCATATTTTTCTGAAACAAAGTAAATCGAAAAATTAGATATCCGTGAAGTCCAAAGCAAATCACAAATACTGAAAAATATGGTAAAATTCGATCCGTGCCCACCCCTAATGACGTGGACGTATAGCTGACTACATTTATCCCCCCCCCCCAAAAAAAACATTATCATTTCCAAATTCCTGATTATTGATGTTGCTTCCTTCATTTCAACAAAATAAAAAATAATAAAGTATTCCACTGAGCGTTACTCTTAAAATTAGGCTTGCACATTTCGGATATCAGTTCGGTTATGTTCGATTCTGATATTTCGTGTAATGGATAGTTTCGATAAAAAATTAGAGGATACATATATTACGTTATCTATTTTTTATTCGGATCTGTTCGATTCGGTTCAGATAATAAAACCGGAAACTAGAAAGCATTTATAAAACTTTAGTTTTTATTAGGTTCCGATTCTTCGATTATCTCGGATATGTCGGGTTAAATATCAAATATTTTGGGAACAACATCAAATAATTAGGATGATTCGAATTAAAATCTCAGATATTTCAAATTATTTTGGATATTTTGAATGAAAATATCCGGATAGTTTTGGATGATTGATTTTTTATATATTTGAATACCCATTCAGTTTTAAGTTTGGTTTTTGTACGATTTTTGTTATTTGAGATATCGTGATATAGATACCACTCATATAAACTTGGAAATTTTGATCCAGTTTCGATTTTAGGTATTTCGGTTCGGTTCTGATTCAGGTTTTCGTTTTTTTTTCTGTCTAGGCCTACTTAAAATACAATCTTATATCATCACGGTTTTTTTTTTTCTTCAGTCAACAACCATCGCATTTGGTGATTATATTAGTATTATATGTTCCTTTCTCGTGTTATATATTAGGCACCGCGTTTTTTTCTATCAGATTAAAATAAACAGAAAAGTATATAGAAGTTTAAGTGGAGTAGGACGGCAATGTAAAAGCCTCAACGTTATCCTGTTCAAACGAGTGGTTATATTAAAACGTGTCGTATGTTGATCTGTTTACTAGGCAAGTGGAATACAAGTTGAGTTCTGCAGTTTACTAGACGCTTTAACTGCGACATAAGTAAGGAAGCTTATCTGTCTGAAAATTAGCAGCAAAAGGTCCGATGCAGTCGTTACCTACTTTTGTCTCACTGTCCAAAATAGTCTATCGAACCTTGAATTATATATGTAGTATTTTAAACCTAAAATAATCAAGCAAAAATGTTATGGAAGATGATGATGATATTAATGTTATTAAATACCAGTGATATTGGTAGAAATATTAAGAACGTACGACCTATTTACAAAAGTGACCACTTTTTTTTTGATCAACCAAAAGTGACCACCCTCTCAATAGTATTTTCTTTTTTGGAAGACTTTGTTGCAAATTAAATTGAGGGATTGTCTGTTTCTGAAAGTATTTGCGAAAAACTTCTAAAGTTCTTTAGAGTAACTCTTTGAAAATGTCATTCTCTAATCATGGTAACATGATATATTATTATATGGTTTTATCTCGGCCCAACTTCTACAATGATGTGGCCAGTGTCTATAATGTGAATGCCATTTTCCGGATAAATAATGCATAATATATTTTGTTCTTATCATCTTCTAACTATGTAACTGTAATGAATTAAAATCATGGGTCCAAGTTTGTCTTTCCTCTTAATTTCTAAAAATTATTTCCAACTAACGAAATTATCTTGTTTCTTGATTTTTTTGTATAACTGCTAGTTTCTTATTTTCATGCCAATATTATTTTATACTTACAATTTCATAAAATGATGTGCTTTCTTAATAATACATATTTAGACTTTTCATACATATTAATAAAACATATTACATTTTAGTTATAAATACATAGTTTGTGTGATTATCTATTTTCTATAATTCTAAACCAATAAAATTTACGAAATGTAATTAATTTTTTAAAAATCTATAACTAATCATTATTAATTAATAAAATGCTTTAAAATATAAAACAATTTGTGAAATATTTTTTTTCTTTTTAAATATTTTCTTATAAAGGATGGAGTATTTATTTCTCTTATCGTTTTGTCTTGATCCTCTCAAGATAAACCCACCAAGACAGAAAGATACATCTTTGGGAAATCGGTTAATTTCTACATCAACAAAGACCAACGGTCTCGATCAATACATAAACATGTTACCTGTGCAAAAACATACATCAACTAGTTCAAAATTTAATTTTCATACATGAACTTCCAAAATTTGGTTTTAACATATATTGACCTAATTTTCGTTAGTCAAACGTTGAGTTGTCGTTAGTCAGTAACAGAAAATCGGTTAATTCCTACATCAACATGGGCCTACGGTCCCGATCAATACATTAGCACTTCACCGGTGTGAAAACATACATCAACAAATACAAAATTTAAATTCAATACATAAACCCCGAAATCTGGTTTTAACATACATTTACCTAATTCTCACTAGTTAAATAATATCAAAGATAAATTATCTATCATGTGTTGATTAAATAAAGTTTTTATTGTATTATGTGGTAATTAAACCGTATTATGTGATAATTGATTGAGAAAAATAAATCATTTAGATCAAACGATTTTGTTTTCGTGTAATTCATTACTTAGCTTTTCTTTTTAATTTTTTGTTCTTCATATTTTTCGGTAAAAAACTCTAATGCAGAAAAGACAAAACATGACAGAATTGAATAGAGAGAAAAGAGAATGTCTTCGATAAGTTAAACATTCTCGTTTTTCTCTGTCAGTTACTATACGTAATAGGGTTTAATTACCATATAATACAATAAATACTTTACTTAATCAACACATGATAGAAAATTTATCTTCGGTATTATTTGACTAGTGAAAATTAGTTAAATCTATTTTATTAAAATTGGTACAAAATAGAACTAACACTATTTTCAACAGATTTATAGAATCTTTTCTTTTCTTATTTTCACTCATCTTAACTACTTTATTTATTGCATTTTTCAAATAATTTAACAGCATTTATTATAGAAGCAGGAATCAGAATTTACCTATTTTAAGTGTTTTATTATATATTTTACATTCTTTTTTATATTTTTAACTACTCTATTAATTGTTTTTGTCATAATCATTTGACATCGTTTATTTTTCGTGTTAACCATAATAATTTTATATGTTTGAATGAATTTTCTCCATCCGTGACAAAAATTCAAACAAGTTAACAAAAATAATATTTGTTTACATAATCAGTTAGGTATGGATACCAGATACATATTTGGGTACGGATCAGTTATTTCGGGTGTCGATTTTTTGGGTTTTGAAATTATGCTTTGTTCGGGTATTAGAAATTTTCATGTTGGATTCGAGGAGGGTCCTTCCAGATCTGGATGGGTTAGGTTGTGATGTGTAGGAACATAAAAATGAACAAAAAGTTTTCAATCAACTATCACGTAATACGGTTTAATTATCACATAATACAATAAAAACTTTATTTAATCAACACGTGATAGACAATTTATCTTTAGTATTATTTGACTAGTGGAAATTAGGTAAATGTATGTTAAAACCATATTTCGAAAGTTCATATATTGAATTTAAATTTTGTATTAGTTGATGTATGTTTTCGCACAGGTGAAGTATTAATGTATTGATCGGAATCGTTGGCCCCTGTTTATATAGGAATTGCCCGATTTTCCGTTACTGGTTAACGACAACTCAACGTTTAACTAACGGAAATTATGTCAATATATATTAAAACCAAATTTTGGAAGTTCATGTATGAAAATTAAATTTTGTACTAGTTGATGTATGTTTTCGCACAAGTAACATGTTTATGTATTGATTGGGACTGCTGGTCCTTGTTAATGTAGGAATTGGCTGATTTCCCATAGATCTTCCCTTTCTAACGTCAAGACAAATGTCCATAAATACCCCTTTGGACACCTCTCTGATTCACCATGCAATTTGTCTTTCCTTCACACCAAGACTTCTCTCCAACAATATCTTCTTTTTTTTCCTCATTCCCTCTATTTCAAAGTCTTTCTCTGGTTTCAAGATTCCTTGCAACTCTCTTGGTAAGCTTCTTTTTGATCCCAAGTTTTTTTTATTCATCCCAAGTTTGATCGTTTAGTTAAACGGATTTCTTGATTTGTCAGTCCGTTGATACTAAATAGCTTACTCCTTAATCTCGACTTATTTTCTTTGAAGTTTCAGTTGTGGCTTCATATTCTCTGGTTCGTTTCTTCTTTATCTCAATTACCTCATCATTGATCCTTTGAATGCTTTCTGCATGACCTTCAATGCTGAGCTCGTGCCATCCTAATTTCTCATACGCATGTTCTGAAAGATCACTGAGCTCCGCTTGCATTGAATCAAGGCGTTGGATCATTTTGTCGTGGATAGAGCTGGTATCGATCGATTCCTTTGTTGAATTGTCGGTCAATGGCTGTTGAGGTCCGTCGAGCGATGCGCTGGGTTTTCTGACGATCGATGCTAAGGGTGCAGGTCTGCTCGCAAGCTTCCTCTGAATGGCTCTGATTCCTTTTTGCATCCCTTCTATCCTAGATTCCAATCCGCCAACTATGTTGTTTAGCGAGAAATACGTTTGATTTAGACGTCTGTCTTGTGAATCTTCCAGGCTCGCAATTGCTGTGTAGACTTCATCAGCTAACTTATCCAAGTCAGCTTTGGTACAGATTTCGGAAGTCTGTATATTGATCGATGCAACATGTTATTCATCGGTCGATGTGTGCTTCTGCAGATTCTCGTGAAGCTTCTCGGCAAAGAGCTTCATCTGTCCGTCGATTTCAGTCATTCGCCTATCGATCGATGTGAGGTTGTACTCATCGATCGATGCAATTGATGCAGCCTGAAAATTGAGTTGGCGTTGGAACTTCTCAGCCTCCTGCTGTATAGTGTCCATGCGTTGTGCGAGTTCCTCCACTTCTTTGTCTACTAAGAAGTGTATGTCAGCAAGTTTCCTCTCAACTGCTTTTAGACGAGTCAATCCTCCAAAAGGATTGCAAGGTGCCGTGGGGTTCATATCTGCATGCGCCTCATTGATAAGGCGGATAGATCTCTTCATCTCTTCGGTGCAGATGCTTAGATCCCATAGGTTGTGGAAGATAGGTTCACAGGTTTTGGTGAGTTTGCTGCTGAAACGATCTTCTGCTTTCCTCAGTTCCTTCAAGATATCTCCGAGAGACTCATCGACCTCACGTTTTGAGTAGGTGGTCGATGGTGCTGGTTTCATATTGATCGATGTGAATGTTACTCCGTCGATCGATATTGAACTTGTCTGGCCGTGGTTCTGGGTGTTGCGAAGATCTTCAAGTTCCAGCTCAAGACGTTTAACCTTCTTGCTTAATGCCTGGTCTGCACTGAACATCCAGTTCATCTCGCTGCGAAGCTTGTCTGTAGCGTCCTCTAAACTCTTTTCCATGGAGAGTTTTTCCCACTTACGTTCTCCAAGTAGACCAGTGAACATCTCGTTGATCTCATCTTTGGTGTAGATTTCGTGCACCAAATCTCTTCTTGTAAATGAACTGGCGTGCTCTGGTAGACAGATGTAAGAGCGCTCGTCCATTGAAGTCCTTTGAAGCAGTTTCTTGATGTCGTCTTTAGAAACTCTGATGACGTCTCCATCTACTCCTCTAGCAAACCCTTTCTCGTCCCTGTAGACCCCATACTCATCTCTCTGTTCCCAAAAGAATTTTCGAACTCCATATCGAAAAGCTCTCTTTCCGAATTCAGGACGCCTATCGGTCGATGTCATGTACTCCCTATCGATAGATGTCCGTTGAAAATCTTGGTCCTCCGTGTTGAGATGGTTATCCTCAGCTTCATTTGGCTTGGCTGTTGTGTCTGCCTCCTGGTGCTGATGATGGTCATTTGGTCCGTAGCGTTGCTGCTGGAATAGGTTTTGGGATCCGTTGGCAACCTGTAGGACGTCTGCAATGTCCTCTCTGGATATGTGAAGTGTTCGCCCATCCATTGAGCGTGCAAAGCTTTTTGAATCCCTGAATATACCAAACTCATCCGGGGTTAAATTACCGAAATCAGGTACAGTTGAATTCGTTACCTGGGATGGTTCGATGGTTGTATCGGTCGAGGGCACAGGTTCGGGATCGTTCGATGGTTGTTCAGGCTTATCGGTCGATTGTGTTGGTTCCGTGTCGATCGATGAGACTTCCTCGGGTTGAGTGTTGTATGTTGGCGTTGCGATCTCGACCGCGAAGCTCTCGTGCTGGTAGTCGCTTGCCCAGGTCCCGAATGAGTAGTCTCCGTCTCGCTTGTAGTTGACCGTGTTGTCGAACGATGTGAGGCAAGTAGTATCGATCGATGGGGAGAGGGTCCTATCGATCGATGTGTTGATTCTGAGGTTGTGGTGGATGGTCTATCTTCATCTTATGGCAGGTTGTAATACTCTAGCGCTCTCTCCTCCTCGTAATCATCAGTATACTCCTCAATATGAGCAGTATCTACAACATGTGGTCGGATGTAGTAGTCGTTCTCCCACTCGTTTACCTCGAAGTCACCGTCTGGAAACTCCTCCTCGATCTGGTTGAATCGCGAATCGATCGATGACCATGTATGTCTGTCAATCGATGTCGGTTCACGAGTATCGATCGATGCGACAATGCCACAATCGATCGATTCATCGTACTCCGTCTCGTATGTGTCTTGGGAATCGTATTCATCTCCACAGTAGCAAACAACTGCGAGGTCTGGGCCGTCTTGGATCTTCTTAGGAACCTTGATGACTCGTACCGGATCATAGTAGACCGTAGGATTAATCAGGGTTAGGCACAGCTTGTTCGTCTGAAGGTTGCAGACAGCTCCAACTGTGGCTAGGAAGGCTCTTCCAAGTAGCAAAAAAGTAGGTAGGGTTACCTTGACGTCCAAGACATGGAAGTCTACTGGAACTAGGGTTTCTCCTATGTTGACCTCTAGGTTTCTGATGATGCCTCCAGAGTTTTGCTGAGAACAATCCACGAAGATGAATATTTCATCCGTGGGTTCTATCTTCAGACCTAGATGGTCTGCCATCACCTTGGGTAAGATGCTGACTCCAGATCCTGTGTCACATAGGGCACGTGGGAAATTGATCCCCTGGACTGAGCAAGGAACAACGAACTTCCCTGGATCACCCTTCTTCTCTAGTTTGATCCTCCTGATCATGGTTTCTCTGACCTGATTGAACATCCTTCTGATATCTTCTTCTGTTTCCTTTGTCTCTCTGAAAAACATCCACAATCTGTGTGTGAAGTATGCTTCTTCGAACGGTTTCTCCTTAGGTATTCTTAGAACTCTCTTTCTGAAGCTTTCTAATTCCTTCTCGTTGACTCCCCTTTTAAGGTGCTTAGGAACCTTCTCTTTCCTTTTTCTAAGAGTACGGCCTTTGGTTTCTTGTTGTAACTCCATGGGCTCTAGGGTATCCGTGGGTTTCTTCAAGATAACTTCTGGTGGGCTTTTGGAGGGTTTAGATTGCTCCCTGAGTGCATTAAGTCGTGCAACATCCATCTTGGGAAGTTGCACTCGGCGTGTGATAACTGAATATCGATCGATAGGTTCTGGAGTATGTAGGTCGATTTTGTCATCCTTCTGTCGATCGATGGAACATCCATTATGTCGATAGATTTCGTAAGGGCTGGGCGGATGTGGGTGATTTGCTGCGAACTCCTCGTGAGTAAGTATCTTTACGGCGTTGCACTCGTGAGTAGATTCTTCAAGGTCCATCAGTCGA
Source organism: Brassica juncea (assembly GCA_018703725.1). NCBI lineage: Eukaryota > Viridiplantae > Streptophyta > Magnoliopsida > Brassicales > Brassicaceae > Brassica > Brassica juncea. The sequence goes on along the minus strand of CM031939.1, from coordinate 26,212,763 downwards.
TGCTCGTTCGAGTCCATCGATCGATTTGAGTTGGCGTACATCGATCGATAGTCATGTCCTGACATCGGTCGATACCAATGGTTTCCGCCAATACTCATGGAACTTTCGATCTGGAAGTCTTCCTCTTGCAGCTTCTCATGCTTTACCACTCTCCAAAAATCGTCTTCTATGATAGCATTGACGTTGTGGCCTGTTGTTTCTTCTCCAGTCTCTTTTCCTAAAGCTTCCTGCTTCTTAACAGCTTCTCCTGTCTGAATCACCTGAGTCTCCAGCTTCTTCACATGAGTGCTCAAAGCATTAAGCTTTGTGTTCAAGGTGGTGTAGACAGCGTCGATCTTTCCATTGAAGTCCACCTCTAACTGCTGCTGGCTTTCAAGAACTTTGCTGAGCATGTCTTCTAGCTTTCCTTCTGGGGTTGATGTGGGTGGCTTCATGTAAGATGAGTTTCCATAACTCCTGTTGTTGTTGGGGTTGCTGCTGTTGAAGTTGCCTCTTTGTCCTGAGAAGTTTTTGTTTCCTTGGTTTCCAGATCTCTGAAATCCAGTTCCATTGATCTAGTTGACTTCTGCTTCTACGTAGTCATCTTCTTCATCAGCTTCTGCATCCTCCACTGAGCAGATTTGCTTGTTTAGCAGCTTTTGAACATTGTCAAGTGTAGTATGCACCTTATTTATCTGTTCCTTTCCAAGGAACACTGCAGATCTTGCTTTTACAATGTTCTTCGTGCTGTTTCTGGATGCTAAGTTGTCTATTAGCTTCACAGCATTTTCAGGATTCTTTGTGGTGAAGTTGCCTTCACTCGCAGTATCCAGAGCCATCTGATATTTCAGCGCGATGCCTCTGAAGAAAGTGCAGAGCAGTTGCACCTTGTTGAATCCATGGTGTGGACAATCTCGCTGGTAAGACTTGAATCTGATCCAGGTATCCTTGAATGACTCTCCAGGCTCCTGGTTGAATGTGGCAATTTTCCTCCTGAAGTCTTCAGCGCGCGCATCATCAAAGAAGTTACGCAGAAATGAGTTTTTGATGTCGCTCCAGGATGTAAGAGATCCTGGTTGTAGCTGCTTAAGCCACTGTAAAGCTTCTCTAGATAAAGAGTGCTTGAAGAGCTTACAGAGAAAGTAGTCCACGGGGACTCCATTGGCTTTGATAGCAGATATGAGATCCTCGAACCTCTCCAGATGGTCCATGGGATGCTCATTAAACAGCCCACAGTAGGGTGTCTATCCCACAAGGGTGTAGTACTGCGGCTTGAGCTCGAAATTGCCTCTTTGAATAGCAGAGGGAAGAATGGCTGATCTGTTGGTGTAGAACTGATCTGGACGGTTGTAGTCAGCTAGTGTTCGAGCAGCCTCTCCTACATGTTGAACAGCTCCTGTAGGTGCAGTTTCTGTCTCAGGGATTACTTCATTCTGAGCATTGAGCTTCTGACCTGCTTCATTACGAAGGTGACCTTCTTGGTCACGCAAATCTCCATTCTCATCTTGTGTGAGAATAATCGGCACAACCATGACTCGCGGAAAAGTATCGATCGATGTACGATTAGGGGTATTGATCGATGTCGGATGAAGCGTGTCGGTTTACGGTGAAGTAGTGTCGGTCGACAGGAAGGTGCGAGTATCGGTCGACGTAGACGGTGTCTCGGTCGACAGTGGTGCGTTGGTATTGGTCGACAGACAGTTGTTGATGTCGGTCGATGCGGAACGGATTTCCTTGCGGATTGAACGTTCCAAGCTAGCAGGATCTTCTGAGAACAAAATTTGAGATTCCTTGCTGCTTCTAGTACTGCTGGGCATGTACCTGAAAAAACAAGGAAAAAAAATTTTGTGTCAGAAAACAGTTTAAAGTAAAAATAACCAAGACCTAATCAGATTAAATCTAATCAAAGCTCCCCGGCAACGGCGCCAAATTTGATATCACTCAAATGTTCATCCCTAAGAACTTACTTTACTCTCTCAAATAAGAGGTTCAGTTGTAGCACTTAGGGGTCGAATCCACAGAGAGCTAGTGTACAAATAAGATGCAATCTTAGTGACTATGCTAGGTTGAAAATGGTTTAAAGTAAAGTGCAGGTTTTTGAGTAATGGTAAGATTACTCAGTTGAAAGGTTTTGGTTTAAGACAATAAAGAAAACTAGTTAGATTCAGGGTAGGTATTCAGGAATTCAGGATTATAAATACTATAAATGCCAACAAGTTGCTTGCATAATATGTCAGAGCTAAACACTATTAAATGAATCCATCAGCTCTCGCAATATTTAGACCATCTATTACTTAGATGCTAAATGGTGTTTACGTTCAGCTATATCGCCAACAGTATTGATCGATTAATTGATAGGAATATCGACCGATACACCTCTAGCTACGTCGATCGATTACTCTATAGAAGTATCGACCGATACGGCTCTAAGAAGAACTTATGCGTGAGTTGATACAATGCTCACCATGATCTTGGATCAACTTCCGCTTGTCTCAAGAGGGTCATAGCATGTATAGGATGTTATCAGGAATTATATTAAATAAATAATGCAATCCAAGTTCATGTTCTAGTTAGCTAAACTAGAAAAGTGACCAATCCTAACAATAAATATCACAACTATAGCAGATATAGGTTGGGGCTAATCCCTCATATCCTATTTAAACCCTAAATCTAACATGTGAATCTACTCAGACATGGCTAAGTGATTCATAGAAACAAGGTAATAATAGGAGTTCATAGATATATTAGAGGAATGAACACTTAAGTTCCAATCACAAATCTCTTTGGATCTTTCCTCTAGACTTGAATCCTATAACCTTTGTTAAGAAGAACAAGTAAAGAATTAAGAACTAAATAGAACTTTATTGAGAACTTGCAAAGTAATGAAACTATGGTAAAAGAAATGTGTAAAAAGGTGGTGGTGAAAAGCTTCTGTGGTGCCAAAACACTTAGGCACATATAAATATGAGTTCATTAGGTTAAAAACTCGTCAGGGGCAATCTTGTAAAAATGTGATGTCGTGGGCTTCAAGTTCGGCCAAGTCCAACTTGTCTTCTTTCGCCGCTCGATATTGATCGATAGTACTGGATGTACATCGATCGATTATGATCTCGATGCATCGTCCCTCGGCAATTGTGTGTCGATCGATAGCACGAAATGTGCATCAATCGATGTATAGCTCCGGATGTCGACCTCTGGTCTGATCTCGGGTGAACTCTTCTTTAAGCTCCAAAAAGGCACCTAAAACATCACTTTTCTCCAAAATGCCCCTGAGCCTGAAAACATACCTAATAGACTCCAAAAAATAGATAATAGTAATAAAAACACTTATATACCATGGGTAAAAACGGGTAAAACCCATGGTATATCAGAAAGTTGTTAGATTGTACTCCCACTTGAGTTCTATAATATCTTGCAAGAAACAATTAGTTTATATATCACTATAATCCTGATTACCTAATAGAAACCTAAGTCTAACTCTTTCTCATATTTTTACAACTTCAATCCAATTACTTGAACATTTACCTTGTTCACCTTGTTGTTTAATTTATAAATAATTAATGTAGCCAAATTACTGCTGATTAGGATCTAGTGTGTGCGCTAACTCTCTGTGGATTCTATCCTTAAGTACTACAACTTGACCTCTTTTAATGAAAGTAAAGTTGCTCCTAGGGTAATTTAAGCACGATCAAATTTGGCGCCCTTTCCGGGGGAGCTTTGATCACCATTAGATCTTATATAGTCCGGTTGAGTCTAGGTATCTTTCTTACAGACTTACTCACAAGATATTTTTCTTGTCTTTTCAGGTGCATGTCCAACAGTACCAGAAGCAACAAGGAACAACTGCTATTCTTCTCAGATCCAGCACACTTAGAACGTTCAATCCGCAAAGAGAGATGCTCTGCATTGATCGACATCAACACTTGTCCGTCGACTGATACTTACATTCCACCATCGACCGAGACCTCTCGACCGTCGACAGACATCTTACATCCGACATCGATCGATACTTCATCAGGAACATCGATCGATACTCAACCGCGAGACATGGTTGCAACTCTAGTTCTTATTCAGAACGAGAATGAAAACCTGCATGACCAGGAGGGTCATCTGCATAATGCAGCAGGCAGAAGATAGATAATCAGGGGCCAGTAATTCCTGATCCTGATGCTGAAGCTGCTACAGCTGCTGCTAAAGATGTAGAAGAAGCTGCTCGAACCAGAACGTTGGTTGACTGCAACCGTCCAGACCAATACTACGCCAACAGTTCTGCTATTCGTCCTCCAGCTATCGAGAGGAACGATTTTGAGCTGAAACTTCAGTACTACACACTCGTGGGACAGACACCCTACTGTGGGTTATCCCATTAACATCATATGGACCATCTAGAGCGGTTCGAGGATATAGTTTGTGCCATAAAAGCTAATGGAGTCCCTGAGGACTACCTTTTCTGCAAGCTCTTAAAGTACGCACTTGCTGGAGAAGCTTCATAGTGGCCTAAGCAGTTACCACCATGATCTCTAACATCCTGGACAGACATCAAGAATGCATTCCTGCATAAATTTCTTTGATGAGGCACGTGCTGAAGACTTGAGGAGCAGGATTGCTACATTCACACAAGAGCCTGCATAATCATTCAGAAGCTCCTGGATCAGATTCAAGTCTTATCAGAGAGATTGTCCACACTATAGATTCAACCAAGTATAACTGCTCAACACTTTCTTCAGAGGCATCGAGTTGGCATATCAGATGGCTATGGACACATCTTGTGAAGGGAACTTCAACAGTATGAATCCAGAAGAGGCTGTGAGACTCGTTGAAAACTTGGCATCCAGCAATAGAACCAAGAACACTGATTTTGAGAGAAGAAAATTGGCCACTATCCTAGGGAAGGAGCGGATGGACGATGTCAGAGCTAAACTGGATAGTGTTCACAAGCTTCTTAGGAAGCAGGTTAGCTTTGCAGAAGATTTGGAGGCTGTAGGTATTGATACGTGCTCAAATTACCCTAGCGCAGCCTTACTCTCATCAAAAGAGGTCAAGTTGTAGTACTTAGGGATCAAATCCACAGGGAGCTAGGGAACACACTACATCTTATTGTAATTAAGCTAGGTTGAAGATTTCAAAGCAGTAAATCGCAAGTAAACTTAAAACTGGTGAGCAAGACAATTACTCAAGTGATTGATTAGGGCTGTTTAACAGATATGATGAAGGCGTTAGACTTAGAATTACTATTCAGGTTATCAGGATTATAATACTATGAATGTCTATGTGAGATGCTTGCATGATATTATAGAACCCAACGGTAACGATAACCGTACCACTGTCGTTTTCTGGGTTATCTATTACTAGAACCAATAATTCACTACTTAGCGCAGGTCATAATCTGGAAGGCATCGATCGACCTGCTGTCGCACGTATCAATCGACATAGCCTCACGTCAATTGATCGATGTCTCTATAGGAGAATCGATCGATGCGCCTCTAGTAAGCTTTAAGCGCGGGTTGATAATAGTTCACCAGAGATTTGCTAGACCATGCTGTCGCTTGCGCCTAGCAAATTCTGACTCAAAGAAGATAGATTCAAGGATAATATCCACTGTCTTCATGTATAGGTTAGCTACTCCTATACAAGCATTAAGAACAATTTTCTAAGATGAATATCACATGCTCAAGTATTCATATTTGGGGCTAATCCCTCAAAACCTATTTGAATCCTAAATCTAACAAAGATGTTTACTCAGATATAGCCAAGCAAAACATCATAACAATTAAATAAAACTGCATAGATAGAATTGATAGAAAATAAAGGTGTTCAAGAAAGCTCTCAATTGTAACTCTCTCTCACAAAACAATGGTATGAAAAACCTTTAGTTAGGAACTATGTCTAAAAAAAAACTTCCCTTTGTCAAAACACTTAGGCAAGACATAAATACTAAATAATTAGGTTAAAACTTGTCAGGGGTATCTTGGTAATTAAATGGAATATTGGGCTTCAAGTCGGCTGTGACCAAACTGGGCTTCCATGTGTTTAATATCGATCGATATCACTGAAGGTGTATCGATCGACGCGGCTCTCTCCGTGTTGACCTCGAGTGGTCGATATGGTCATCTCGGGTGAAATCTCTAAAGTGCTCCAAAATACTCCAAAAACACCATCTTTCGTCCAATTGCTCCTGAACCTGTAAATATGCTACCTAGACTCCAAAATGGATTAAATATATCCTAAAACTATCATATACCATGACTAAAATCGGGTCAAATTCATGGTATATCAGAAATCGACAACACCAACGAAGTAAAGGAGGATGTGAACTTTATCAGTGGAAGTGGATTTCAGAAATCAGAAGTCTGGGAATCAGAATGAAAAACAGGAACTTCTATGGCAATGGAAAAAGAAGCAACTACTACCAGAGTTTGCAGTACTAGAAGCCCTACAACAACAACTACGATAGAAACAAAAGAAACTATGGGACTTCTTCCTACCAGAACCCACCACCACAGACTCAAGAGAGCAAGATAGAAGCAATTCTTGATAAGGTTCTTAAGCGCCAGCAGAAGCTGACAGTTGATTTCAATGGGAGGATTGATTCTGTCTACACCAACCTGAACACAAAGTTTGAGACTTTGAGTACACATGTGAATAAGTTGGAGATGCAGGTGGTTCAAACAGGAGAAGCTATTAGGAGGCAAAAAGCCATAGTAAATGGAAAAGGAGATGAAGCAATGAAACACCACCTGAATGCTATCATAGATGATGACTTTTGGCAGGTGGTGAAAGAAGAAAGGCTTCAAGAGGGGGATTTTGAAATTGAAAGCTCCATGAGCTTCGGCAATAACACTGGTGTCGATGGACACCAAGAGTTGAATATCGATCGATGGAGTTCGACGAGCAGCGATCAACAACTCCACTCCAGCATCGATCGATGGAAGAGTCGGTTGCATCATGTGAAGCAGTGCGAATCATGATCCACAAGGAGTTTGCAGCTCGACATCCTCATCCGCCAAAACCCTGCCATATGAGCACGACAAATATCGACGATACCTTGAGCAAGTCATCGATCGAGATGGAGAGTCAACCGGCGATTGATATCAGCTAGACAACATCGATCGACGAGCACCTCCCACTTACCGAGTGCAATTACCCATGATCGACGCAGCTCAACTTTATGCACTAAGAAATCCATCAAAACCTTCGGAGGAAGTAGCAGACAACATCAGTCTACATTCTGAAGATGCATCAGAGCCTATGCAAGTTGATCAGGCTAGTGAGAGGAGAACCTTAAGTAAAAGGAAAGAGGTTGCCAAGCATCTGAAGAAGGGAGCTAATGAGAAGGAGATTGATAGCTTCACAAAGAGAGTTCTTAGGACCCAATAGACAAGTCATTCGAGGAACCCTACTTTACCCACAGATTGTGGATGTTCTTCAGAGAAACTAAGGAGACCGAGAAAGATATTGAAAGGATGTTTCATCAGGTCAGAGAGAAGATGAAACAGAGGATCACATTGAAGAAGAAGAGTGATCCGGAAAAATTCGCAGTACCCTGCTTGGTACAAGGCATTGAGTTTTCACATGCGCTGTGCGACACAGGAGCTCCAGTCAGCATTCTACCTAAGGTGATGGCAGACCATCTAGGTCTCAAGATAGTGCCTTCAAAGGATTCATTCACTTTTATGGATTGTTCTCAGAGGAGCTCAGGAGGAATCATCAGAGACCTTGAGGTGCAGATTGGTAATGCCCTAGTTCCAGTAGACTTTCATGTCCTGAATATCAAGCTGAACCAGAATACTTCTGTATTTCTTGGGAGAGCTTTCTTGGCTACTGTAGGAGCCGTTTGCAACATGCAGACTAACCAATTGTGCCTGACACTCATCAATCCAAATGTCTACTATGATCCAGTTTGAGTTGTCAAGACATAGATGCCCTACATAGAGATTGGGGATGATCCAGGATTAATAGCAGCATGCTATTGTGGAGCAGGGCACGATTCAGAAGCTGAAGAATCGATCGATACTCAACGTCCACTGTCGATCGATCATGATCATCCAAACGCGTTTGACAACAACAAAGAAGAATCAATCGACAGTGACCCTGCGAATGACATAGAGGATTTTCCTGAAGATAGCTATTCAATCAACAGTTGGGAGAATGATTCCTATCAGCCAACTTTTGCAGTGGAGACTCCAATACCAGAGAACCAAGATGATGAGTATGATGAGGATTACAGAAAGGAAGAAATCATCGAGCATAATTGATGTGACATTAATCCAGTAGATCAAGCAAGAGCAGAAACTGATTCACTTTTTGCACTAGCCTGTGGAGAAGGAAATCGTGTTTATAGAGCAGACAAACGGCCATCGATCAATGTTTTTCAACCCGACCCGGACACTGAACCGGATGACCTTCCGGGTCATCGGGTCATTGGGTCGACCGCGGGTGAACCGCGGATTAATAAATTAATTAATTTTATTATATAATAATATATTAGCTATGAAAAATATAGAAACTAAAGTTAACTATTTTGTGAATGTTCTAAAACATAAAATATAGTTTGGATATGTATATATTTTATGTTTAGGAACATTTAGAAAATATTTAGCTTTAATTTCTATATTTTTATTTTCATTTGACATAGTTTATATTTAGAAAATTTGTAAGAAGTTAAAAGTTATGACATCTAACAAAAAATATCAAGACCTAAAATTTATAAATATTTGAATGTCTAATGTGAATAATAAAATTAAACTTCAAATCCAAAATATATAATTAAAAATTTAGAATAAATATAAAAAAGATTCTAAAACATAATAAAAATTAAAAAAAAATTATATAGTGGTTCAACCGGTACCGGGTTCTGGGTTTTAGTGGGGTTTTTGCGGGTTTTATTGGGTTTTTAAATATTGGTTTTTTAACAAAACCCAAACCAGATTTTTCTTGGGTCACCGGGTTTACCAGTTCAACTGCGGGTCCGGGTCGGGTTTCAAAACACTGCCATCAATTGACAGCAACAACCTGCCATCGATCAACATTCGTCATGCACCAGTATCCGAGGTAAAATTACAAGATCATTAAGATTATGGATATATAACACCGGATGAAGTTGGTATTTTCAGGGAACCAAAAGGCCAAGCACGACCTACATATGGACGACTTTTACATGTCTCAAGGGAAGATATTGCAGACATTCTTGTAATGGCCAATCGATTTTGGACGCAGAACTTATGATCAGAACGGGAAAAGGAGGTTCAACTGCGAAAGGAGAGATGAATATGGTGTTTATAGAGACCAGCATGTACATGCACGAGCCGTCAATGGAGGAATCATTCAAGTGACAAAGGAAGATGTCAGAGAAATACTAGAAAGAGCTATGCTATTTGAGCGCACCTGTATCCGCCTTCCAGAACATGCAGAGCTATTCGCTCAGTCCAGACAAGAATCAGACACTTACACATGAGCAGAGATTGATGAGATGGTACATGGTATCTACAGAGCTCAGGGGACGTCAGAAGTTAACTTCACCAGGAAGCTCGATGATGTTTACTATCCATTCAACAACAGTATAGGCTGGTTGACTACACGCAGATATGAGATGAAGAAAGACAAAGCCACGATTCAGGAACAACATGCAATCGGAGTAGGAACATCGAAACTGATCGACGGTAGCACTCAAACATCGATCTACACTAGGTTTGCATCACTCGTAGAACGGCTACAGTCATATTCAGATAAGCTCGATGAGATGATTCAGAAACAGACTGCCATTGGAGCAGCACGACGAACATCGATCGACAGATGTCCTACACCATCGATCGACGACGAGTCCACATCATTCCAAGGAAAGCTGGTAATCGAGAAGATGCTACATGATAAGCTGGACGAGATTAATTTTTCTCTAGACTTGATTAGAGATGATATAATCGGGAGGTGAAGGACATCTCAAGCTACACATATGCCAAACTTGGAACACATCAGGACAGCACTGTATATCTTTAGAAGAGGATGCATACATGATAATGCTCAAATTAACCCTAGAGCAACTCTACTCTCTAAAATAAGAGGTTCAGTTGTAGTACTTAGGAATCAAATCCACAAGGAGCTAGGGAACCAAAAAGATATAATCAGAGTGATTAAGCTAGGTTGGTTATGATAAAACGTAAATAAAAGGTTTTGAGCAAGGTAGTTTCTTGGTTGAGTTGATTGAGGTTTTGACAATTAATGGAAAGTAGCTAGACTTAGGGTTTCTATTCAGGTAATCAGGCTTATAATCTTATAGATGCCTAACAGTTGTTTGCATGATATTATAGAGCTCAACTTATTAGAACAAATAAATCAGCTTTCGCTTGTCTAGGTTAGTCTATTGACTAGATCTAATGATCTTACCAATCGGCTTGATCAATTAGAAAGTTTCGATTGATTATTCTAGAGGAATATCGATCCATACACCTTTTGCACCGTCGATCTATTATTCTATAGGAATATCGATCGACGCGCTCTAGCAAGCTTTGAGTGCGGGTTGAATGAATGGTCACTAAGGGCTCCTAGATCAGCTTCCGCCTTTCTCTAGCAATCCTAGCTCAATTAGGATAGGTTCAGGACGAGGTTAAGAAATAACTTATATCCTAGGTCAAGGTTATAGTTAGATATTCTAGAACACAAGCATTAAGAGCATCCTAATGATGAATTTCACAACTTACCAATCTATAGTTGGGGCTAATCCCTCATAACCTCTTTAAACCCTAAATCTAACAATAGAACTACTTAGACATGACTAAGCAATTCATAACAACAAGGTATAAAGAAATTTGCATAGATAGATAGATAATAATGGAGTTCTAGCACAAATCTCTTTGTATCTTCTCTCCAACTCTATAAATCCCTAAAACGTTTTGATGTGTAAAACAAGAAAATAGGAAGCACACTTTGCCTTGAACACTTAGGCAAACTATATATATATTAGGTTAAAACTCATCAGGGGCAATCTTGTAATTTGGTGAAGCCTTGCGCTTTAAGTCGACTGGAACCAATCTGTCTTCTACGCGATTCGCCGTCGATCGATGTCACAAGATGTACATCGAATGACTATTAACTCTAATTGTAGACCTTCTTCGATGTCGATCGATGACACAGATTGTGCATCAATCGATTATTGATTCTGAATGCCGACCTCCGGTCTGGTTTTATGGTCAGCTCGGGTGAAATCTCTTTTATTCTCCGAAATGCTCCAAAATCATCACTTTATTCCAAAACACTCCTGAACCTGAAAAAATACCTAATAGACTCCAAAACATAATAATTATATCTTTAAACACCTATAAACCATGGGTAAAAGTGGGTCAAATCCATGGTATATCAACTCCCCCAGACTTACCCTTTTGCTTGTCCTCAAGCAAAACAAACAGGCAGTCTCTCTGAAAGAGGTTTGAAAACAGCAGGGACTCACACAATCATTAAACCTAGAATTATCACCTCTACAATATCGCAAGCCACATCAAATATCTCCTAACTTTAGAAGCATTTTATATACCATATCCTAGCTTAGCAACCAAACTCATCTAGCCATTAACTTAGCAAATCCTATCTGACTAACCCCTCTGCTAACCTCATTTCTTGCATAAAATATATGTGTAGGCTTTACCTTGGGAGTATTTATCAAGGGACACATGGATTCTTACTCAGGCAAGTTTCTGAACACACATGTAGTCTTCTCTGATCCCTTTCTTCTCTCTTTCTCTCTTCTCTGAACCCTTATAATTTCAATTTCAACGAACAGTTATGTTGATGCAGTCCGTCTTGTTCATCTTATTGACTTTTCTACTTTTGTAGCTCTTATTTTGAGAAAGTGTAGCGAATAATGGGTTTACGGGTAATTTACCTATCCCTCGTTTCCACAATGTGTGATAATTCCTTTCTGAATTAGAATATTGGGGTCACAGGAGACACTCCTACCCCTCTGCATCTTCCAGGAAATCATCTCAATCTTTTATATCTAGGATGCTTGAAGAGAGAGAGGGAGAGAAGGGAACCAGAAACATACAGACTTTTACCTTCCAGATTTACATGAGGAACCCGATCCAATGTATACCAAGCCCCAAGACAAGCAGTAAAGTCAAATTAGATTGGAGGTCAGCTTTGATTCCTTCCAACATTCTCAGCAAGTGTGGTCATAGTTGACAGTTGATCCACTCACTACAAGAAATATGTACATTGCTAGCGCAAAAATATGCTATATTAGATGTTTGATAGCGAATTCATAAATACTATGTATACGGCAGCCATCATAAGTACCCCTCTTACGATAGCGTTTTTTGAACGTTACAAACTATACATATATTATAGCAATACTTGCATGCTATTATTAACTTAGCTATAGCATCTGATTTGTGTTATGATGTACTTATAATGGCATTGATATAATGCTATAACTAGAAATAATAATTAAAAATTATTTTTATTATTTAATTAGAATTAATTAATTAAAAATTAATTAATTAAAAATTAAATAATTATAAATTAAATCGAAAATTATTTTGTAACTGAAAGTAAAATAAATTTTATTAATAAATTATATCTGGTTTACATATTAATTCTGGTTTACAAAACCAAACCAGAAACTAAAAAATAAAATCAGACCACTACAAGTTCCCTAACTCGGTTTACACTTAACTAGATCTAAAAAAAACCCTAAATTAAAAAAAAAACTCCAGCTACCTCTTCCATAGCCTTGTCCCTCTTTCAACAGCCATGAACTTTGCTTCCTCCAGCCGCCACGAGACTTGCATCCTCAAGCCTCCATGAATCTTTCCTCCTCCAACCGCCAAGAACCTTGCCTCCTCCACCTATCTTTACCAAAAACACAACAAAATCAGATTCATCATAGAGCAACAGAGAGAGGGAGATACACAGATACGAAGAGTGAGAGAGAGAGAGGTCGACTGTGGTGGTGGTGGTGGGAGGGCGACCGTGGTGGTGGTGAGACAAGGGGAGACGCGGTGGTGGTGAGACAAGGAGGAGACATGGTGGTGAGACGAGGAAGAGACGCGGTGGTGGTGAGATGAGGAGTAGACGTGGTGGTGGTGAGACGAGGAGGATACGCGGTGGTGGTGAGACGAGGAGACACGGTGGGAGAGAGATTAGAGAGGCGTTGAGAGAGGCGTTGAGAGAGATGGGAGAGATGAGAGATATGAGAATGAGAGGTTAGAGTGAAGAAGAAGAGAGAATCAGGAAAAAAAGAAGCAGAGAAGGAGATGAGATGATATCTGTCATGAGAGAGGGAGAGAGAGAGAGAGAGAGAGAGAGAGAGAGAGAGAGAGAGAGAGAGAGAGAGAGAGAGAGAGAGAGAGAGAGAGAGAGAGAGAGAGAGAGAGAGAGAGAGAGAGAGAGAGAGAGAGAGAGAGAGAGAGAGAGAGAGAGAGAGAGAGAGAGAGAGAGAGAGAAGAAAAAAATAAAATTAAATGGAATAAATCTCTACCTTTAGATCTAAGTTAATCCAATGGCTAAGAGTGTGATCTATGTATTTGAATCTGATTGATCAGAAATTTTGTCTTTTTACTATTTTTATTTTTGTTTTGTTCTTAAATATTTGATAATTTGTTTTATAAGTAATCTTAACTATATCTTACATAAAAATTTATATTTTCGAGTTTATAATTTAATTTTAGAGTTTTCTTTTTTTGAACATAATAAAATTATATTTATTTTAAGAATTGATGTTTAAGTTTGAAAATATTTGATTAGTATCAAGACTATGATTTTGGTCATCATTTTAAAAATTTGTGTGTTTACACAGAAATCTTATTTAAATTTGTTTATACATTTTTATGTTTGATTCAAAATTTGAAAATTTTAAAGTTTAGATTTTATGTTTTATAAAAAAATTATAATTAAGAGTAAAGTTTAGTTTTGTGATTTAAGGTTTGGATGTTGGATATGAGGATTAGGGTTAAAGTTTAGTATTTTGGATTAAAGTTGGAAAATAATAGATTTGAAGACTAGACATAAGATTGAAGTTACATTTTTAATAATTAAGATTTGAAGTTCATATCTAATCTATTAAAGGAGAAGTACAAAAAATAAATAGTTCTGACTTTTCTTAAAGAATTACAATCTTATGCCACTGACCTTTATAGTCATTTAACATCATTATTAAACCAACTTAATTAAATTTAAATACTTAACAATGACGTGTTTCATTACCAAAAATACATTGGTTTATGTTAGTCTGCAGAATCAAATCTACTTTATACTAAATTCAATAGGCTACTATACACCAGTTGTGTAAGGCCTACCACATATATTTGATCCGATATATATATATATATATATATATATATATATATATATATATATATATATATCATGATTAATCAAGAGTGTAATTATTGAGGAACTGTTTCTCATCTAAGTAATTTTTTCACGTATACCACTAAATCAATTACATATGTTGGTTCCTGTTTTTGTTACAATTGTGTATTTTTTCAATCTATTTTATTAATTCAGAAGTACACTTTAAAAATACCCCTTAGTTTTTCAACTTATTTACAATGGCATGCCAGTAAGACTATTAATTAAATTTCCTACTTTAATTCTTGTCTTTTTCAGTTCCATTAATGTGTTGTCTTAAAATAAAATTTAACTTCCCTTCTCTAATTAAATCAATTTCAATTTTATCTTTATTATTAAAATAGTTTCCTAATATTTTCTAAAATAATTTTAGCATTAATATGACGATTTAATAATTTCCTAAAATAACTATTTGTTATATAATTCACTTTTATTAATTCTTTACAAATCTTAAATCAATATTTTAATATATTATATATCCATAAGATCTGAATAAATGAATTGATGTTACAAAATCTATACTTTATTTATCTATTTCATGTATCTTACTAACTCATAGTTATTTATTTCGACATATTTGAAATTATCAAAATTGAATAATATATTTCATATTATTTATTTCGACATATTTGAAATTATCGAAATTGAATAATATATTTCATATATAATGTATCATTATCTATCTTTTTATTTATTTTCCGTATTCTTTATATAATACTAAATATTCGTGACACATTTGATTGTTAATAAAAATGCAAAAAAACTCAATGTAATAAAACTTACTATTACAAATGCATCATTGGTATAAGCAAAAAAAATAAAAAATAAATAAATACCCGCCCGGCCGGGCGGGTTAAGGTCTAGTGTTTCTTTAAAACATGAACGAAACATTATTTAGTGAAAGCTGAACTTTCAAAAGCACTTTCCTGCTCATAAAAAACAAGACCAAGAGAAGGAGACGTAAATATAAGATTCTACATCAAATAGGTTTGTATAAAATGCAAAATATATTTAAAATGCTAAATTTTGTTAGTTAGTCTCAAAAGATATTTTTTGGTGCAAAAAATCAAGACTAATAATTCGGCATTTTCCTAAAATCAACAAAATTCCAAAAACTTTTCCTATTTTAAATCATCATAACTAAAACGATAATAAACTTACTAACACAATCTGTATATTCTGTTTTGAAAATTTTCAAACCACGTTTGGCTTATATATATAAAAAGAATATTCTGTTTATTAAATCTTTAACAATAAAAGAAATGTATATTAAATAATTCATAAGATTTCTGTTTTATTAGGTTCATTCTCTTTATGTGTTCCTGTTTTTATATATTTACAAATAAAACAAAACTTTATATGTGTATATATATATAAAGTGAATGAAAATCAAGAATTTAATATTTTATTTATTCAGTATTTATAGATACTATTTTTACTGTGTACAAATATATATATATATATATATATATATATATAACAAACATATTATATATAAAGTATTGATCTTTGCAATCAGGCATGGGTACTTTTATCCAGAACCGAACCAAGTCAAACCAAAAAACAAGGTTTGGTTCGGGTTTAAATCATATCAATTATACTTATGGATTCTATATCTCTAGAGCCAAAAATAGTAACTGAACCGAAATCAAACCGAGAACCGAGTGGATATCCAAATTTTATAATATAATTTATATTTATAAAACATTAACTATATTTAGTTTTAAAATAATCAAATAATTGTTAAAATTATTTATAAGTCAAAATACCCAAAAGTTGAATTACTATAATACTATTTATCCAAAATACTTAAAATTATTTGAATTACCCGACTTGGTATCTGAAAATCTAAAAATCTGATATTTAATCTGAAAAACCGAAGAACCAAAAGAAACAAGTTGGAACCGAAGTGAGAACCAAATACCTAAGACTATTCGTAAACGCTAAAATCAAACACCCGCGCGGGCGCGCGGGTCCAACTCTAGTTTAGAGTATTGAATGTGTAGTTTATGTTTGAAGTTATGGTTGAAGTTAGGGGTTCAAATAGTTTATCTTCCCGGTCATTTAATTTTCAAAATAGCATTAATTAAATGTTGTTTTAGGTTTTACTCTATCTTAGCGTTTATCTAATGCTATCATATAATATATAAATTTTTAAATCATCTACGACAGTAGTTCGGTAAAACGTGCTATAACAATCTGCTATCAATGTAGACTTTTTTGGTAGTGACTTTAGTATCTCTAGTACATTCTGCATTCAGCAAATCTAAGAATGGTGCTAGAGAATGGTTAGATACTAAGTAAAGATTGAAAAATTTCATTGCCCCCTTCTTGACTCAATAAAAACTTTGAAAACATATAATAAGATCAAAAGGTAAAGTAATATCAGTAACCTTCCCCTAGACTTAAATTATACACTGTCCTCAGTGTATATCCAGTCGGAGTTAAGGGAATAACATAAATCATAAGTACCGAATTTAACAAGTTAGAACGATATACCTGACCAAAGTCCGTGTTGATCGATGGCATGAAGTGTCCGTCGATCATTGTTTCTGTTGTAGTGTCGTTCGATATCGACCTGGTTTCGTCGGTCGATTTCGTGGGCAATCGTCTACTCGGGTCTTTTTTCTATGACCTGCAATAAAAATATAAAAAGAAAATTAGTAACTATAAAGAATAAAACTAAGTAAAGTTACCTAATAGTTGGTTGCCTCCTACTCAGCGCTTTGTTATAGTCATTTAGCTTGACTTTGGAGGTGTTTGGGCTAGTAAGGTGAAAAGCAGCTATTTGTTAGAAAACAAGTATCCACATTATCTCTGCTCATCCTGAACCATGTAGCAATGAAGCTTCTTGTGGTGTCATCTCCTCTGGTCTATCTTTCATTCATCTTTGCTGCAGCATTTGTGATGATTTGTAGCGTCTCTCCTACATTTTCAATGCTGAACTGATGCCTACCAAGCTTGTCGTAAGCATATTCTGATAGTTCCTTAAGTTCTTCTTGCATTGAATCAAGCATGTACATCCTATCCTTTATCATCATCTCTCGGTCTGATGCAGACTCGGCATCGATCGATGCTGATGTTGGTATGTCGATCGGTGCTGGTCGATACCATTCGATCGATTGTTTCTTCTATCAATCAATGCTGGTCTTTCAGGACGACTCGCAAGCTGTCTCTGAATAGCTTTGATTTCCTTCTGCATCCTTTTCGTGTATGAGTTCAATCCGCTGATGTTGTTGTTGAATGGGAAGTAAATCTGATCATATCTCTTGTAAGATTTATTCTCTGCTCTTCCTAAAGCACTGTAGATGTCTTTGACCATCTTATCCATTTCTGCTCTGGTATAGAGATCTGCGGAGCGGACGTCGACCGATGGGCAGTGATGACTGTCGATCAATGGTAATCTCTCTGCTTGAAAATCGAGTTGCTTTTGAATGGTGTCGACTTCTTATTGTAACACATCTGGTCGTGAAGTTAATCCATCAATGTTATCATTGATAGGATAGTAGACTCCATCAAGCTTGTAAAAGAATGATTTCATTAAATCTTCTAGTGATGTGAGTCTAGCGTCGATCGATGGTGAAGACTCTGTGTCGATCAATGATGATGCCTTATGTCGAGACTCATTCTTCTCGCAAAACAGATCCAATTATTGTTGCATCAATTCATTCCTGGTGATTAGCCAGTTGATGTTGTTGTTGAGTGGGTGGTAGATGTCATTAAGCTTCTTGTTGAGGGCTTCTTCTTCCCATTGTTGAGCTCCCTTGATGGCTGAGAACATCTCATTGATTTCATCCTTAGTGTAGATATCTGGCACTAAGTTGGTTTGTGTGAATGACTGGGCATGTTCTGGAAGACATATGTAAGAGCACTCGTCCATTGAGGCTCTTCTCAGTAGATTTCTGATGTCATCTTTGGATACATTGATGATGTTGCCATCAACTCCTCGTGCATATCTAGACTCATCTCTGTAGACTCCATACTCATCTTTCTGTTCCCAGTGGAATCTCCGAATCCCATAACGGTAGGCTCTTTGTCCAAACTCGAGACGCCTGTCGATCGATGCTGAGCTTGTCCTGTCGATCGACAGTCGATTAGTTGGTCGATGTTGTGATTTGAAACGATTGTCTACTTTGCCAACTGAATCAAAGAACTTGTTTGTAGCCTTTTGTTGGTGTTCTGGATTGTTGAACTGTTGCATGAAGAGGTTGTCTGGTCCGTTGGCCATCTGACGGATGTCTGCAATGTCCTCTCATAATGCTTGTAGAATTCTTCCATCTATTCCTCATGCATGGCCATCTGGATCCCTGAAAGTACCAAACTCATCCGGTGTTAGATATCCTAATCCATATGATTCTGCTTACTTACCTTGGATCGTGGTTTGGAATGGCAGTGGATCGATGTTGAAGCGTCTTTGTCGATCGATTCTTATTTTTCCATGTCGACCGCTGCATGTCTGTCTGCTTTACTGATGCGACTGAAACGAGTGCGTTTCTCGCAGGCTTCTGCAAAGAGTGAGTCTGCCTCTGCTCGTGCTTGATCTTCTAGTTTGAGAGGGCGGACGGCATATTCGACGTCCTCTGTATCTCGTACCTTGTAGTGGAAGAATTCCTCTCTAGTGAAACCTTCATGTAGCTCACCTGGACCTATAGCATATGTTGCGTCCTCGACTACATAGCTTTCTTTGTAGCGATCATTTGCCCAACTGCCAATCGAGTAGTTTCCTTCTTGCACCTGGTCGATCGATGTGATGTTGGTGATGTCGATCGATGCTCATGCACGTTCTGCCGGTTGATGATGAGTGTCGATCGATGTTGAGGTTTCTGTCGATCGATGTAGCATTCCTTATTCCATAGGAATGGTGGATAATTCTATCTTCTTCGGCAAGAAGACCATGATACTCTGTAGCTCGTTCCTCCTTCTAATCCTCATCATACTCCTCATCTCTGCTCGCAGGCGATGCAGTGTCCACTACAAAATTTGGGTGATATCGATCACTTTCCCAGCTGTCAATCGAAAAGTTCCCATATGGGTATTCGTCTTCCCAACGTGCAGAGTTACTGTCGATCGATACTGCCTTACTGGTGCGATTAATTCTGCGTGACGAAGATCAATCGATTTATCCATATAGTCGTCGATCGATTCGTCATATTATGTTTCATACTCGACTTCTGAATCATTCTCAACTCCACAGTAGCATGCTGCTATGAATCCCAGATGATCTCCAATCTCTACGCTGGGCATCTGTGTCTTGACAACTCGAACTAGATCATAGTAGACGTTTGGGTCTATGAGTGTCAGGCACAACTGGTTAGTCTGCATGTAGCAAACTGCTCCTACAGTAGCCAATAAAGCTCTCTCAAGTAGTAGAGAAGTATTCCAGTTCAGTTTGATATCCAGGACATGAAAGTCTACTGGAACTATGGCATTACCTATCTGCACCTCAAGGTCTCTGATGATTTCTCCTGAGTTCCTTTGAGAACAATCCACAAATGTGAATAAGTCTGCTGAAGGCTCTATCTTCAGACTTAGATGGTCTGCCATTACCTTAGGTAAGATGCTGACTGAAGCTCCTGTATCACACAGCACACATGAGAACTCAATACCTTGTACCGAGCAGGGTACTGTGAATTTTCCAGGATCACTCTTCTTCTTCAATGTGATCCTCTGCTTCATCTTATCTCTGACCTGATGAAACATTCTTCTAATGTCCTCCTCTGTCTCCTTAGTCTTTTTGAAGAACATCCACAACCTGTGGATAAAGTAGGCTTCCTCGAATGGCTTGTCTAGCTGGATTCTGAGAACTCTCTTTGTGGAGCTATCCATCTCCTTCTCATTTACTCCCCTCTTCAGATGCTTAGGAACCTTTTCCTTTCTTTTCCTCAAGGTTCTCCCTTTGGTAGCCTTATCAACTTCCATAGGCTCTGGTGTCATCTTTAGATTGAGTTCTGGTGGTGTCTGGTGGGTTATCTGAAGGTTTGTATAGATGCTTGAGTGCATTGAGTCCTGCTACATCAATCTTTGATAACTGCACTCAGTATGTGAGAGGTGCTCATCAATCGATGGGTGCTGGAGGTTGTCGATCGTTGATGGTCACTCTCTCTCGATCAATGGCTGGTTCTTGATGCCGATCGATATTGACATGAAAAGGGCTGGGTTGATGTGGGTGTCTTGCTGCGATCTCCTCGTGAGTCATAATCCTCACGGTATTACACGACGCAACAGACTCTGCTGATGTCTTCAATTGATGTTCGTCAAAGCTCATCAATCGGTTTTGGTCGGAGTCCATCGATCCCGGGACGGCGTCGACACCAATGCGATCCGCCGAAACTCATCAACCTTTCTACTTTGAAATCTCCTTCTTGCAGCTTATCATGGTTCACCACTTGCCAGAAATCATCATCTATTATGGCATTCACATGGTGCTTCATTGCTTCTTCACCTATCCCCTTTGTTAAGGATTCTTGCCTCTTAACAGCTTCTCCTATCTGAACCACCTGCATCTCTAGTTTCTTCACACGGGTGCTTAAAGTTTCAAACTTGGTGTTCAGGTTGGTGTAGACAAAATCAATCTTCCCATTGAAATCCACTGTTAGCTTCTGCTGAACTTCAAGAACCTGGTCGAGCATTGCTTCTATCTTGCTTTCCCGAGTCGGTTGTGGATTTTGGTAAGATGAGTTTCCATAACTCCTTCTGTTGTTGATGTAAGGTTTCTGCGAACTCTGGCTGAAGTTACTCCTTTGTCCAAAGAAGTTTCTATTTCCACTCTGGTTTCCAGACCTCTGAAATACAATTCCACCAATGAAGTTCACATATTCCTCTCCTCCTGATTTATTGTGGGAACCGAAATTCACACCGTCAATTTCTGATAAGTAAGATTGCGGAGGAAAGCCAAGTAAACCCGACTTTCCTTGAAGGTCCGGATTCTCTGCGTTGCCACACGAAATCGACAAAGTAAACAGAAGACAAAAAAATAGGAATTGAATTATTTGCCCGA
This sequence comes from Brassica juncea, assembly GCA_018703725.1. Taxonomy (NCBI): domain Eukaryota; kingdom Viridiplantae; phylum Streptophyta; class Magnoliopsida; order Brassicales; family Brassicaceae; genus Brassica; species Brassica juncea. The sequence continues at coordinate 26,191,447 of CM031939.1, read as the reverse complement.
AGGCGTTTTATTAGATAAGAGAAACGAGTACAAGGATTCTCCGAAAGACAAAGAGAGTTGCGATTTAAAGAAAAAGATAGAGTCGCAGGCAGCCAAACGTCCTAAGCCTTGCTCCGCTAGTCTAACTACCTAAACCCTAGTTTTTCTAAGCTAGCAGGATGCTCTAAGTCTAATTCTCGGATTTTCGGGATGCCCTTCTCTTCTGCTCTTGCTCTCCTTATATACCCATTCTAGGTCGGTTTGCCTTAGAGTGATGGGCCTCGCCTTTGGGCCCAAGCTTATCTCTTCAGGAAATTTCCCATTTTCGTCGATCTTCGCAATCATCCTCGAGTTTTCAGCTATCCTCTGGTGACTTGACGTTTATCCGATGTTTCGGGAAATCGGATGAACCGTCATAGTCTCATTGTACCAAACTCACGAGGGCTGATCCGAACAAGCTAAGGCGGGATCGAACCGGGCACGATAGGACCGAGACCGGGACGAGGGCCGCGGACCGACGCCAGGCCGACCCGCGCGACGGGTGCCGCCGTGCACCCCGGCCGGGTGCCGCCGGCCGAAAGGCCGGCCCGCGTGACGGGTGCCGCGGCGGCCGGCCGGTGTGTCGCGGCGCCAGGCGAGTGCCGCCGGCGCCAGGCAAGCCCGCGTCCCGCTGTGCAGCCGGCACCAGGCCGGGGTGCCGCCGGCGCCAGGCCAGCCGCGTCCCGCGTGCGCCGGCGCCAGGCCCGGGTGCCGCCGGCGCCAGGCCGGCCCGCGTGACGGGTGCCCCGGCGCCAGGCAGCCGCGTCCCCGTGCCGCCGGTGCAGGCCAGCCGCGGTCACGCGTGCCGCCGGCGCAAGGCCGGCCCGCGTGGACGGGTTTCTGCCGGCGCCAGGCCGGGTGCCGCCGGCGCCAGGCCAGCCCGACGTCCCGCGTGCCGCCGGTGCCAGGCCGGGGGCCGCCGCGCCAGGCCAGCCCGCGTCCCGAGGGCCGCCGGCGCCAGGCCGGGGTTGCAGCCAGCCGCCCGCGGACGGTGCCGCCGGCGCCAGGCCGGGTGCCGCCGGCGCCAGGCGGGTGCCGCCGGCGCCAGGCCAGCCCCGCTCCGGTGCCGCCGGCGGCCAGGCCGCGTTCCGCCTGCCGGCGCCAGGCCGGCCCGCCGGCGCCAGGCCGGCCCGCGTCCTGCGTGCCGCCGGCGCCAGGCCGGCTTGCCGTCTGTGGGTTTTTTTCGTTGTTCGATCTTTCCCTCTTCAGTCGTTTGCGGGAAATCTTTTGAGTTTCGGGAAGGTCCTTTAGCCGTAGATTTCGAGATAACCGTTTTTGACCCCAACAGTTAGCCCCCCAGCCCGTAAGGTCGGAGACGATTTTGCGGGCGAGTGATCTGAATTTTTTGAAAATCGAAATCTTCGGCTAAGGATTTTTCCGCAGAGAACCTGTGTCTTCTCCTCCTTTTTTCTTATAAGTAGCCAACCCTCCCTTCTCATTCTTCACATCTTTCCAAATTCTCTCTTCTTCTCTCTCAAGAAAGAAAATGTCTTCATCCCAAGTTGAAAAGAGTGGTTCTGATGTTGAGATGGGCGAGGCCGGCCAAGCTCCCGCCGTTCAGGCCGTCCAAGAGGCTATTCCGTCCCTGACTGATGGGTTTGATTCTTTCAAGGCTAAGCTATCCCGGCGTAGTGCTGCGAAAGGCTCAAAGCGGGCGAGGACCGAGACGCCCGACGTTCCTTCCGCGGCTCCAACTCCTTTGCTTGCTCCTTTGGTTCCTAGCTCCGAAGTCCCATCCGATGCCCTCCCGTCTACAGAAGGGGTTATTGTTCCTGAACAGACTCTCGATGTTCAGATCCATCCATCGGGTTCTTCGACTGCCCCGATCGTGATCTCCGGAAGAGATGACGCGATAGAATCTGCACCTCTTCCCCCGGCGAAGAGGGAACTCGTCTTGGGACTGCCAGCGGCTGGTGCCGCGCCGCTGCCCAAGGGAAGGGCAAGGAGCTGGCGCGGCGTCCGGAGCGAAAAAGAAGCGGGGTGCAAAGAGCGAGGAAAGCGACCTCTCAGAGCCGTTGGCGCGTCATCGTTCCAAGGTTCGATTTTGTCCGTAATTCTTGCACCGTTTTTTTTTTTTTTTTTTTTTTTTGCGATGATACTTACTCTTTCCTATTTTTTGCGGACAGTTTGTGTCTCTGATTGACGGAATGCTTGGCGAGTACGGGTCGGAAGTCATTCGTCTATCGAAGGAACTGGAGTCGTCGCAGGAAGCGCTGAAGCGTACTAAGGCTGCATTGCAGACTGTCGAGAACACCCATGCTGCCCAGACGTCCCAGCTTGAGGTTCGTATCAGCGATCTTGAGCGCGACCTTGGGAAGACCGCGAGTTCGTTACTCAAGGTGAAGAAAGAGAAGAGGAGTAAATCCTCGGAAGTCCGCCGTCTTCAGGAGAAGGTTCAGGCTCACGAGGAGATGAACGCTTGTAGATCCTCGGAGGTTGCCGATGCCAGCGACGACTTCTATGGTCGTCTGACGAGGATGGTCATCCTGTTCGAGTCCTTGATAGCCGTCCGCAAGAGGGACTTGGCTTTAGCGGGGATCGAGGGGAGTCTGAATGAGCTCGAGTTGCTCCGAGGTAATGAGGCCCCGTCTTTGGACTTGGAGGAAGCCAGATTATCGTCCTGTAAAGGAGAGTGGGCGGCCACCGAGGGAGATTTCGATTCGATCCTCGCCGGTCTGCAAGCCGAATGCACCCTAGCTCCGACCTCCGAAAACTCAGAAGATCGGGAGCGCGTGGGAGAAGATTGCGAGGGTGGCGCGGACGAGGCGGGTAGTGGCGATGCGACTGAGGGAGGCGACGGCGAGGCTGTCCCTGTCGCAAGTGAGGATGAAGATGACGCTCCTGGGAGCGTCTAGGTTTATCAATCCCTTCTGGGATTTCGTTTTTTCTATGTGTTTCGGCCGTTCAAGAGGCCATGATGTATTTACCAGGACTGGCCGTTGGTGGCTTCGAATCCCTGCCCCTTTTTTGGGGTTTTGTTTGAATTTTGGCAGTCTCAATCTTATGAAACGTTTCCGATTTATTTACGAACTTCAGTTTTTCGAAGTATGAGAAAGAGGGTGTGAGTTGTCAGTCTCATTCCTAGTTCCCCGATGATCACCGTACCTATTGTCTGCATAAAGCGAGATTTTCCGCGGTTTACCGATTTATGCGAAAAACTCGTGAAACGAATAGGCTTAAGTGAAGAGACAAATTTTTGGATCTCGTATACCATACTATGTCTGTGAGATGTCAAGATCCAGTGTGGCTGGGTTTAGGGCAAGACCTAGGTTTACTCTCAGACTGAGGCTTTGCGATGACAAATCGGCTTTCGTTTTGCCTGTTTGCGATTTTAACCTGACTCGTACCGTTTAAAATCCGCGAATTGTTGTCGGCTTATATGATTTGTTTGGGCGTGAGTCGAGCTACTTCCTTTACGAAGAGCTAGACCAAAATTTTGGATTTCTTGTATAGCGCGCTATGTTTATCCTTGTCGGATGTAAGAGAGCCTACCCCTTGAAGGGCGGCTTATTTGTCTGTTTAGGACGTTAGAGTTCGTTTGTTGTGATCAGCAACAACGAAATGATACCGTTTTGAGGTGCGTTTGTATGTTCAGAGACGAAGATTTCGTCTGCAATGTTTTGCGGAAAAAAAATGTCCTTCAAGCGTTAGCGACGTCTCGCAGTGCTGAAGGTTGATTTTTCCTTATGCCGCATCTCGTGTTGAAATGTTTGCGGGCTTTGGGGATGTCTTTTGCGAATGTTTGCAGCCAGAAAACTGTCGTTTCCGTTTTGGACGCGGGACCAAGGGGTCGCGTAAATTTGACCCAGGGAGAAGCGTCCACATTCACAATGCTTCGTGAAGTGTTGGCCATCCGGGATTTGTTTTTGGATGTGATAATCGCTTAGTGGACACTAGATCCGCTGTTGTGGCCGTTTCGGCTGATTTTGAAAAAGTCGTGAAAAAGTTTCGAAAATTTTAGAATCTTCGAAATTTGTGGGAGTATACGAGTATACGTACCCACTCCCCCCTTTTTTAAATTGGGGGGATAGCTGAATCCGCCGATTGGCGAGTTGCCTACGTACCCTTGTCTAGGGATCAAGCCATCTCGTAGTTCTTTTGTACCACGTTTTATCGTTTAGTGGTAGTATTTTTTGAGGTGCATCGCATTCCAAGTTCTCGGGATTTTGACGTCTTGCATGTTTGCGATTTGGTATGAGCCTGGTCGGACTACTTTTATGACTTTGTACGGTCCTTCCCAGTTTGCTCCCAGTTTTCCTGCGTTTCGTTCGGCAGTGTTTTGGAAGACTTTGCGTAAGACTAAATCGCCTTCTTTGAACCTGCGATGGAGTACGTTTGAGTTGTAGTACCTTGCGGCAGCGTGCTGGTAATTCTGGATTCGAATGAGTGCCTGGTCGCGGCGCTCATTGATGAGGTCGAGATTGTCCAGCATCATAGCGTCGTTTAAATCCTCTCTTTCGGGGAGGAATCTTCTCCGTACTCCGGGGAATTCTACTTCCGCGGGGATCATACATTCCGTTCCGTAACCGAGGGCGAATGGAGTTTCACCCGTTGCCCGTCTTGGGGTTGTACGATGCGACCAAAGAACTCCTTCGAGCTCCTCTGCCCATCGCCCCTTCTTGGCGTCTAGGCGTTTCTTGAGTCCGTCAAGGACGGTTTTGTTGATGGTTTCTGCCTGTCCATTGCATTGCGGATATCTGGGAGTTGACTTTGTAAGTCGTATTTTCCATTTTTCGCAGAATGCTTCGAATCGAGTAGAGATAAATTGAGATCCATTATCTGTTACGATTTCGTACGGGACCCCATGTCTAGTTATGATGTGTCCAGACGAAGTTCTCGACTTGTGTGTCCTTGATACTTGCGTAGGATTCTGCTTCTACCCATTTGGAAAAGAAATCCGTAAGGACTAGGAGGAAGCGCTTTTGTTTTGATGGGTGCATAGGTCCGACGATGTCCATGGACCATCGCATGAAAGGATAGGGGGACGAGATTGAGGAGAGGATCTCCGCGGGTTGATGGATTGTTGGAGCATGCCTTTGGCATTTTTCGCACTTCCGGGCGAATTTCTCGCAGTCCTTTACCATGGTTGGCCAATAATAACCGTGGCGTTTGATTTTAACCGCGAGAGATCTTCCGCCAGAATGATTTCCGCATGATCCAGAATGGACCTCCTTCATGATTCTTCTTGCTCTTTCCCCTTCTGCGCATGCCATGAGAGGACCAGAGAAACACCACTTATAAATTTCTCCCTCTATCGTGACATACCGTGCCGCTTGGGTTTTTACTTTATGAGCCGCCCATTTTTCGGCGGGTAGGGTTCCATTCACGATATAGGCTCGGATTGGTTCTAACCAAGGGCTGTCGCAGCCATACTCGGTCGGGTTCACATCCGCTTCCGGCTGATCCTCGACTTCTTCCGCATCTTCAATCTCGTCCCGGATTAGATTGACGACCACTGGTGGTCCGATGCTCGGATGCTCGATGAATTCGACCGGGATTACTCTTTGGAGCCCTGGATCTGAGCTTGAGGCGAGGGCAGCCAAGGCGTCGGCCTGGGCGTTTTCCGAGCGAGGAATTCTGGTCAGGGCGAACTGGTCGAAATTTCGAGCCAGTTCTTGGACGAGTTTCAGATAAGCGTCCATCCTTTCATCTCTTGCCTCATATTCTCCGCTGTATTGATTGGCGACTAACTGAGAATCGCAGTAAGCGTGAATATTACGGATTTTTAACCCATGGGCCAGCCGTAAGCCTGCGATGAGTGCTTCGTATTCTGCCTCATTGTTTGAAGCATGAAAAGCCAATCGGAAAGACTGTTCTAGGATTTCCCCGTTAGGAGAGGTGAGCCGTATTCCGATTCCGGAGCCTTGTTTGGATGAAGATCCGTCGACGTGGAGGACCCAAGTTGATTTTGGTTCCTCGTTAGTCATGTTTCTAGTGGGTAACTCTACCAAGAAATCCGCAAGTACTTGGGACTTTGCACACGTCCTTGGGCGGTATTCGACGTCGTACTCACTCAGTTCGATTGCCCATTTTGCGAGCCTACCGGATTGACTTGGACTATGCAGGATTATCCGCAGCGGCAACGTGGTGATAACCACTATAGTGTGAGACTGGAAGTATGGTCTTAGTTTTCTTGCCGAGGTTATGACAGCGAATGCTAATTTTTCCATTAGAGGGTATCGAGTTTCCGCATCCAGTAACGTCTTGCTTACGTAAAAGATTGGTTTTTGTTCGCCGCGTTCTTCTCGTATCAAGACACCACTGACCGCCGTTGCGGAAACTGTGATATAGAGAAAAAGAGGTTCACCTTCCACCGGTTTTGCGAGGACTGGTGGAGTGGCCAGGTAATGTTTCAATTGCTGGAAAGCTTTTTCACATTGCTCGGACCATTCGAACTTCTTGTTTCCCTTCAATGTCTCGTAAAACGGTAGGCACTTATCCGTGGAGCGTGAGATGAAGCGGTTCAAAGCCGCGACTCTTCCGGTTAGCCTCTGGACTTCTCGCTTGGTTCTCGGGGAGGCCATTTCTATCAGTGCGTCGATTTGTTTAGGGTTGGCCTCGATTCCGCGATACGTTACGAGGTATCCGAGGAATTCTCCCGATGCCACTGCGAATCTACATTTTGCCGGGTTGAATTTCATGTTATGCTGGTTGAGTCGTGCAAAACATTCCTCTAGGTGGGCTATATGATCGTGTTCGTCAAGAGATTTTACGAGCATATCATCGATGTATACTTCCATAGTTTTTCCGAGTTGTTCGGCAAACATTTTGTTGACGAGTCGCTGATATGTTGCACCTGCGTTTTTAAGACCGAAAGGCATTACCTTGTAGCAATACGTTCCGCGGTCTGTGATGAACGCAGTTTTTTCGCGGTCGTCGGGATTCATCATGATCTGATTGTATCCGGAAAAAGCGTCCATGAATGACAGAAGCTTGTTTCCCGCGGTTGCTTCGACCAGTCGGTCAATGTGTGGGAGCGGGAAGCAATCCTTTGGACAGGCCTTATTCAGATCTGTGAAATCGACACAGACTCGCCATTTGCCGTTTTTCTTTTTTACCACGACGGGGTTGGCAAGCCAGTCCGGATACCTGACTTCTGTTATCGATCCTACTCTGAGGAGCCTTTCGACTTCCTCATTGACTGCGGTGGCACGCTCAGGTCCCAGCTTTCGTCTCTTTTGTTTTACAGGTTTGTGAGTTGGGTCGATGTTAAGTTCGTGACATGTTACGCTAATGTCGATTCCCGGCATATCCTCCGCAGCCCAAGCGAACGTATTGAGGTTCTTTTTGAGGCACGCGATGAGCTCTGTTCTTATTGGTTCGCGGAGGTTAGCTCCGATCTCGACACACCGTTCCGGGAAAGAATCGTCGAGACAAACTGAGACCACCGGTTCGCAGGTTGGTTCACGCTTCCCTTCCAGGGCCTCAGCTCTTTGGGACTGCCAGAAGGTTTCCGGCGAGTCGTGAATCGTTTGCTTTTTCCGGGAGGTCTCGATTTCGGAGTTTTTCCGTTTTAGTTCGGTAGCGAGGTAGATCTGCGCTGCTCCGTGACTCCCATGTATTGTCTCGACCCCGAAAGGCGTTGGGAACTTGAGGCATAGATGGAATGTTGATGGGATCGCTCTCATGGAGTTTAGCCAGGGAGTTCCGACTATCGCATTGTAGGATGTTGGACCATCGATCACCAGGAATTCCGCGTTCTTGGCAACGCTCCCGGCTTTGACTAGGAGGTTAGTCGAGCCGAGGGTCATAATTTCTCCCGAGAGTCCGAGTCTGGGCTGGGGTCATCTGTAAGGACGCTTAGATCGAAGCCCATCCTCTCGAGGGTGCTTTTGTAGATAATATTAGCCGAGCATCCGGTGTCGACTAATACCCTTGCTACGTCAATATCCTGGATCGTGAGTTCTATTACGAGGAGATCGTTGTGAGGTTTGGCCGTACGGGCCGTTGCTCGATCCTCGAAAGATACGATGTTGCGGGCTGACGAAGAAGTCATACTGAACTTCGATCGATTGGTGGTTTTCGAGTTAGAGAATCCGTCCCCCCCTCCTTCTAGCGCCAAACTGTGGGAACCGAAATTCACACCGTCAATTTTTGATAAATAAGATTGCGGAGGAAAGCCAAGTAAACCCGACTTTCCTTGAAGGTCCGGATTCCCTGCGTTGCCACACGAAATCGATAAAGTTCAATAGATAAAAATAAGAGTTTGAAATATTTGCCCGAAGGCGTTTTATTAGATAAGAGAAACGAGTACAAGGATTCTCCGAAAGACAAAGAGAGTTGCGATTTAAAGAAAAAGATAGAGTCGCAGGCAGCCAAACGTCCTAAGCCTTGCTCCGCTAGTCTAACTACCTAAACCCTAGTTTTTCTAAGTTAGCAGGATGCTCTAAGTCTAATTCTCGGATTTTCGGGATGCCTTTCTCTTCTGCTCTTGCTCTCCTTATATACACACCTCTAGGTCGGTTTGCCTTAGGGTGATGGGCCTCGCCTTTGGGCCCAAGCTTATCTTTTCCGGAAATGTTCCATTTCGTCGGTCTTCGTTATTATCTCCGAGTTTTCCGCTATCTTTCGATGGCTTGATGTTTATCCGATGTTTCGGGAAATCGGATAAACTGCCATAGCCTGATTGGACTAAATTCGCGAGGGCTGATCCGAACAAGCTAAGGCGGGATCGAACCGGGCACGATAGGACCGAGATCGGGACGAGGGCCGCGGACCGACGCCAGGCCGACCCGCGCGACGGGTGCCGCCGGCGCTAGGCCGGGGTGCCGCCGGCGCCAGGCCGGGTGCCGCCGGCGCCACGCCATCCCGCGTCCCGCCGGCGCCAGGCCAGCCCACGTCCCGCGTGCCGCTGGCGCCAGGCCGGCCCGCGTGACGGGTGCCGCCGGCGCCAGGCCGGGTGCCGCCGGCGCCAGGCCGGCCCGCGTGACGGGTGCCGCCGGCGCCAGGCCAGCCCGCGTCCCGCGTGCCGCCGGCGCCAGGCCATCCCGCGTCCCGCGTGCCGCCGGCGCCAGGCCGGGGTGCCGCCGGCGCCAGACCGGGGTGCCGCCGGCGCCAGACCGGGGTGCCGCCGGCGCCAGACCGGGGTGCCGCCGGCGCCAGACCGGGGTGCCGCCGGCGCCAGGCCAGCCCGCGTCCCGCGTGCCGCCGGCGCCAGGCCGGCTTGCCGTCTGTGGGTTTTTTCGTTGTTCGATCTTTCCCTCGTCAGTCGTTTGCGGGAAATCTTTTGAGTTTCGGGAAGGTCCTTAGCCGTAGATTTCGAGATAACCGTTTTTGACCCCAACAACTACCCTTCCCGGACACACCGTCCACAACACTTCACACAACATGGTTGCACGCACAAGACCACAATGATATGATAATAAAGCAACCTAGCAAATGCAACTACACAATGCAATACTACAATTTCTAGTCTAGATGCAAACAACTCAAAATAAGCATGAGGGATCTCAGCCTCAAACCTCAATGCAACACACACACAGCATCTAGACTACAAGCACTTAGAAATGCTAAAGCATGCAACAGCACAAAGCAAAATTACAACAGCAATACATGCAAGAGAAGAATCAGAACCCACTTACCTTAGCCCCCACGGGCTCCGTCATCAGGGCTCCTAGAAAGGTCAAGGTTTCTATGGTTTGATCCTCCTGTTGCAGATGAGGTTGATCGAGCAGGGCTGGTAGGAGGAACGACGGTGATGGGTACGGCTCTGGTCACGCTGGTCATTGGGCAATCTGCGATGAAGTGTCCACTCCTTGTGCACGAAGTGCATACTGAAAAATGGCTCAACTCTGGCTGGTTTCTGACTGTTGGACATGCTTGACCACGATGATCACTCAATCCACACAAGGCACAGTCTTCAGTCATTCCCATGGTTTCCCATGTTCCTCGTAGAGTTCCGCTTGTTCTGGTCGTTCCGTTCTGAGTACCTTCCATCATCTGATCTTCTCTTCTGGTTTCTTGCTGAACTTCCATGTCCACTCCTACTGCCTCTGTTCCGGCTTCTTGATTGGTTGGTGACGACTCCATTGGCATTGGCGAGTAGTGATACTCGTAGTATGGATCAAAGGATTGTCCAATACTTCCCATGCTGAAGTCAAGAGATCCTCCAAGTGAAATTTCTGGACTCCAAGCTGGCATTGCGATCCATGGGCTAGTCTCTCGTGAGCTAATGTCGATAATGTTAACAGCCACCGTGCTGTCTGATGAGATGTCGATAATTTCTGGTGGTGGTGGCTCGATAATCTCCACATCAGATGAACTGATCTCCATGTCCTCCCATATTTCATTGCCATAGCCATATAGGTAGTCGTATGAAACGGTTCATGCTTGCGGAACGGCCTCCATACCTTGGAAAATGTTTATGTGCTCCAGATGATCGGAATCTTCTTCAATTTCCTCAAGTACTTCAGCTTCTTCAAATTCAGACGACCCGGTCTCATGTGATCTCTCACTGCTCTCAACCACATTCTCATCTTCAAAGTTGGAATCAGACTCGGATTCGCTGGAATCATTCGACGAGCTGGACTCACTCGATCCATCATACCCAGCCGTACCAGATGACTGCCCAACAATCCTCAACCGTACCACATTCCTCATCCTCGGCCTGCCTCCACCCTGTCGACTGCCAACACCAGAAACTGCAACACAAGCACAAGGTAAGGTCCTAAATTCCCAAGGTCTATTCTAACATACCTAGTCCTAAGCAGAGGACGTGCCAGTTCCCTAGCGATGTTGTTTGCGGCTCCTTTTGACTCGATAAAACATTTTGAAAACCCGTGAACGAAAGCATGATCATACAACCATGCTCTGATACCACCATTTGTAACACCCCCGAACCATCCTATGCCGGACTAACCCAGAACGACTTCGGAAGCGTCACAAGGGTGTCGAGAACCGCAGCCGATCCGACCAAGACTTGAAACAAATTCGAAGTCTTGACCAGTCCGACCACAGAACCCGCCCCTCTCGACCTCGGCCTAAGGTCGGCCAACCCATACCTTGGTCGAGAGTTGTGTAAGTTCGGACAAAACTCAATATCAGCGTTACAACGGGGATTTTTAATAATAAACAAACATAATTTTATTTATTTCACAAAGTTTGGGAACTCGACTAATGTCCTCGAAATATAACAGCGGAAACGAAATAAAACACGAGTCAAAGGGGTACCCATGAAAAACAAAACAACGGAAAACAGCAACATCCTTGCTCCTTGCAAACAACAACAGAAAACTACGGCTGGCACCGTCCTCCGACCCCGCTAACGCCCGTCCCTCTAAGGTTACATGCAATGCACAACAAGGGGGAGTGAGTAATTATAAAATTACTCAGCGGGCTCCCAAACAAAACAACAAAAATCCCCCAAGCCTTGCCCCAAACAAACAATCAACAATGCAATGCTAAGCTAGGAAAATAAAAGTGCAACAACAATGCACCGAAGATGCAACCATGCAGCATTAATGCCCCAAGCTACACCCCAAGTCTCCTCCCCGAGACAAAAACACCGGACGAACACCCGTCCAAACCTAGACTCGACGCCTAGACGCAACTCTCAAAAATAATAAAACGCAAAGGCCTTTCACTCTTTGGAGTCCTGCCCCCCCTCCCCCCACGTCCGACCATAAACACACAAGTCACATTATCGGAATCACCGGGAATTGGTTCACTCCCAATCTCACCCGGGCCGCAGCGTCCCGCAGCGCTCGTCCATGGGCGCTACCCACTTTCCTTTGACAAGCAATGGAGAGGCGGCTAACTCCACCACTGGAGAAGTCCATCCCCAGATCTCACTCCAGGGTCCGCGCAAACTAGTCTAGATGCAACTCAAAACACTAGCCTGAGGGATTTCCGCCTCTAACCAACACGCATTGCATCCTAGACCAAATGCACCTCACACTCACTCGCTCTCACACACTAGTCTAGACCCGGCTACACACACACACAAACATGAGGGAGCTCGGCCTCTAACCTCCATGCATACGCGGTCTAGACACACAAAACAACCTAAGCGAGCGACTCACTAAACTTAACCCGGCAATAGAGAGAGTAACACCCTCATCTCTATACACCCCAGAACTAGACCCACCCTGGTCTAATTCACAATACATGACTACATGCCATGCAATGCAGCTCACACACAAATGCACATGAGTCGCCATGAGAGAGTCTCACTCACATCTCATGCGACCAAACACAACAACATATGCAAACTTACACAACATTATGATGCATGCATGTAATCTATCACATTAACTACACAATACATGATACAATATCAACACACCCAACAAGAGAGAGACACTCTCAACCTCTTACGGTTCAATGCATGCACAAAAATATCTAGATAACCATGCAAATCACTATGCACCAACTACTTCACAATATCTAGATAATAACCACTTAATGCATTCACATACTAGCAACCTAGTTCACGGTTCTAGCACCCAATTCTAGCAACCTAACTCACAATGCTATAAACATATCAAAACACTCATGCCTGGGGTTTACCAACTCCCCACACAAACACATACAAACCACAAAAGCGGTTTAGCTTCAAGATCACCATGATCTAAGCTCTCCACCTGCAACCACACACGGTTATTCACACCCAACAAACACACATATACAGGGAACCCACCTAGGTCTTCACACACCATAAAGAAGCTCCAAAAGCTCAAGACCTAAGGGTTACACCAAAACCGATCAAAAGAGGCTGAAAGGGATAAGAGGGTAAGGGACCTTTAAACGACAAAACTAAAAACTTACCACCTCTCCTAGCACACCGCAAGGCCTCCTAAAGCTAGGATAACACACGCACAAAGCCTATGACTCACCTCACTCACTTAATAAAAATTTATCGGTTTTTGGCAACTTTCTCTCTCAAGAAGCAACCATAAGATCGTCTGAGAGAGAGAGCCCAGGAGTGCTTAAAACTTTCAAAATGAAGCCTAAGGGTACTATTTATAGCCAGAGAATGAAGTGTGAACACATCTTTCATGAGTGAACACTTGTCCACATTTTATGACCAAAATCCATGCATGAGGGAAAGTGCACTTAATCTTGTCCTCCACGTCTCATCTTCTAGAAGAAATACCACCCTCCTGGTCTTATTCAGTGTACGAAATCTCAGCTCCAAACTTGCTCCCGAAGTTAACTTGCCACCACATCACTTTTTAACTTCAAAATGGCTTCAATGAAGAACACATACCAACTCTAGGCATTAGGCTTTCTCCCTTAGTTTTCCTAGACCTACATGTGCTGTAGAAGAGCCAATGCATGTCCATTCCCGTGCCTGACATGTTTCCACACTCCCTTCTCCTTAATCATTAATTAGCAAAATTAAGCCCTTTTGGCACTCTTGAATCTTCAACCTTCAAACTCAAATCCTTGGTAATCCAGACCACTCCAATGCACTCTCTGGACTCCAAATAAACTCTAGATGTCGTGGGTTTAAGGTTGAAATCAAATTCCTTGACCCAAAGTTCCCAAACCCATTTGTAACCCATTATGGGTACAAAAAGCATCCTCATGTTTTCTCCCTCTCTAGATATCTTTTGCTCATGATTTCTTCACCAAAAGACTCCTTAATTTATCCCGTATCACCTCCAGAAATGATGTAAATTGGTCCCCTCCACGTGGCACACTCCCATTGGATGCCCGGATAGCTTATGTGGACCAATAAGGTACTTTCTCTCTCCTTGGACTTTTGTTGACTTTGACTCTTGGGTTGACCACTTCCAAAAGTGTAGGAATTGTACAAAATGATCTTCTAAGATCCTTGGCCATGTTTTTCCATCTTGATTTGGCTTCCTTAGCTCTTGGTTAGCTCATTCTGACCATATCGGCCAAAACAGCCTTCTTCCGGACCATCTTGGTATTCTCCTGGTTTTGGCTTGACCAAACTCCCTTGAATGTCTTCAAACACCTCAATATGGCTCCTAGTTTGACCCTAGACTGATCTCCAAGCTCTTGGAATCAAAATAGTCTTCTTCCTCCTTCGCCCGATGCCAAACCTCTGTCTCGGCCATCTCTGGAAGCTCTTTCGATCACCATCACTTTGGCTCGTTCCAACTTCATTCTGACTCGACCAAAAGTCTTATTTTATCCCATAAAGATGATTGAGATTGAGTCCCACTTGATTAGCACACTTCGGAATTTAGCCATGCTCGGCCTTGGCCACTTCAAAGCTTCGGTTCTGTCCCCTCGGCCAAGTCTTGTTTCTACTTGACCATTCTTCAAAATGCCTCGACTGAACCTCTATTCATGTCTTCTAATAGCTTCTCCATCCAAGTCTGGCTTGATCTGAGTCCGTTGACTTGCGTTGACTTCATACCCTAAATCAGGGGTATTACAAACATGACCTTAATAAGGGTCATGGTCTGATCGTTTACCAACAACTTCCTTGGCGATACGGCTGAATCTAGCCTCCATGCCAATCTAAAGCTACTGAGCGACCACCGCTCCAATCACTTAACGGCTAAAAACAACAATCCACGACTTGTTCATAGAACGCCAAGTGACTATTACGCAAGCAATTTGTCGTATAACCCAGAATCGGAAATCATACGATAAACTCTTCATACCAAAACTCAGTCCTAACAACCGTATGGTTAACGGAAGATTTAAACTTATCGTCAATCGATTAAGTTCTATACGCCCCGTAAACACGGCATGAAAAGAAACACTCCTGACAAGGCTCCAAGAGTTATACGAGTCATCCTTAATATATACAAACAAATCCCGGAAGGCCAACACTTCACAAAGCACTGTGAATGTAGACGCTTCTCCCTGGGTCGAACTTACGCGACCCCTTGGTCCTGCGTCCAAACCGAAACAACAGTTTCTGGCTGCGAACATTCGCAAAACATCTCCAAAGCCCGCGAACATTTCAACCACGAAATGCGGCACAAGGAAAACTCGACCTACAGCATTGCGAGACGTCGCTAACGCTCGAAGAACATTCTTTTCCTCAAAACGTTCCAGACGAAATCCTCTTCTCTAGAACTCAAAACATACAAACACACCTCTAAACGGTAACATGCCTCTAAACTGGCATCATTTCGTTGTTGCTGATCACAACAAACGAACTCTAACGTCCTAAACAGACAAATAGCCGCCCTTCAAGGGGTAGGCTCTCTTCCATCCGACAAGGATAAACATAGCGCGCTATACAAGAAATCCAAATTTTGGGTTAGCTCTTCGTAAAGGAAGTAGCTCGACTCACGCCTAGACAAATCATATAAGCCGACAACAATTCACGGATTTTAAACGGTACGAGTCAGGTTAAAATCGCAAACAGGCAAAACGAAAGTCGATTTGTCATCGCAAAGCCTCAGCCCGAGAGTAAACCTAGGTCTTGCCCTAAACCCAGCCACGCTGGATCTTGACATCTCACAGACATAGTATGGTATACGAGATCCAAAAATTTGTCTCTTCACTTAAGCCTATTCGTTTCACGAACTTTTTGCGTAAATCGGTAAACCGCAGAAAATCTCGCTTTATGCAAACAATAGGTACAGTGATCATCAGGGAACTAGGAATGAGACGACAACTCACACCCTCTTTCTCATACTTCGAAAAAACTGAAGTTCATAAAAAATCGAAAAACACATAATGGCCTCACAACGCCTTGACCAAAACAAATACATCAACAACATCATGCTCGAAAGTCTCTCATGACACATAACCAGACCATATAAGTCTCGCTGGTAAAACAGATCACAAGGGTCTTAAACTCCAAAACGAACTACGGAAGGCTTGATCCCTACAACAAGGGTACGTAGGCAGGCTTCGAAAGGCGCAGCCCCAATCTTACCACTTTCAACGGAGCCTTTCAACCATTAATTACGCCTATCTTACCTGACATGTCTTATTGCTCGCAAGAACATCACGAAGGTTCTAACGAGCTGGGGGGCTAACTGTTGGGGTCAAAATCGGTCACGACGGAATCAATGACTAAAAGTCTCCGAAAAGTAATTCTTGAAACAAAAAGTCTCGGATAATTTGAAAAAATGTTATACGAGATTTTCTCAAATTAGAATATCCACTCTCTGGTGAGGTCGAAAACGGTTATCTCGAAATCTACGGCTAAAGATCCTTCCAAACTCAAAGATTTCCCGCGCGAACGGCCAACGGGGGAAAGATCGGGCGACGGAGAACCCACGGACGGCAGAGAACCCCTGGCGCCGGCGGCAGGCGAGACGGAGCCGGCCTGGCGCCGGTGGCAAGCGTGACGCAAGCCGGCCATGCGCCGGCGGCAAGCGTGACGCAAGCCGGCCATGCGCCGGCGGCAAGCGCCAGCCTGGCGCCGGCGGCAAGCCCCCTGGCGCCGGCGGCAAGCGTCACGCAAGCCGGCCTGGTGCCGGCGGCAAGCCCCCTGGCGCCGGCGGGAAGCGTCACGCAAGCCAGCCTGGCGCCGGCGGCAAGCCCTCTGGCGCCGATCGACGGTCCTCGTCCTGGTCTCGGTCCCATCATGCTCAGTCTGATCCCATCTTGGCTTGCTTGGATCAATCCTCGTGGGTTTGATACGATCACGGCTACGGAATTAACATCTCTCGATTGGAATCATCCTCGATGTTTTACGACAAAAATTAGAAAGGTTGGATTTCTCGTAGAGGATATCTTATAAAACAAGATCGATTAACTCGAACATCGATCCTTTAGGCTATACGGTTTATTTTACGAGAAAGATAGTCCGAGAAATCGTATAAAACATTCAACGACTTAAGACAAGTCCACAGACTTACTTACGATTTTAAGAATTCAGGCCCAATCAGACTATGACGGTTTATCCAATTTCCCGAACATCGGATAAACATCAAGTCACCGGAAAATAGGGGAAAACTCGAGGATAATTACGAAGATCGACGAAAATGGAATATTTCCTGAAGAGATAAACTTGGGCCCAAAGGCGAAGTCCATCATCCTAAGGCAAACCGATTTAGAAGTGAGTATATAAGGAGAGCAAGAGCAGAGGAGAAAGGGATCCGAAAATCCTAGAATCTCGACTTAGAGAGCTCCTGTTAGCTGATAGAACTTAGAATTTAGGTTGTTAGACTAGCAAGGCAGGCCCTAGAACATCTGGCCGCCTGCTCGCAAATCTCCGCTCCTCTCGGAAGGATCGGACAATTCTTTTACTTCAGAGCTCCGCACATAGAAACCCTAGGCGTTATCTTCGACTTGCCTGTTTCTATGACAAACGCTCATACTAGACGAACCCGCCCAGACGGTTCGATCTCTTGTTCAATTCTTTCTAAACTGAACTACGTCCGACTTGATCCTCGAAAGGGGTACGTAGGCAGCCTTTCTTAAGGTCCAGTCGCAAATCTTAACAAAACCTTTTCCGCATTTATTCAGTCACTTGTCGTTGGCTGTCGCAGAGAATCCGGACCTTCAGGAAAAGTCGGGTTAACTTGGCTTTCCTCCGTTTTTATTCATTAAAATCGACTGTGTGAATTTCGGTTCCCACACAAAGCAAATCAAGTAGTTCAAGAAAGATCTTTAAAGGTGGTTTACTCTCAAAACAAAGTAGCCTTGACATTGCATATAATATATCTAAGAAAGGGATCAACTCATGCATACAATACTCAATCTCCATTGTTCTACCCTTTTCCCAAACACATAAGTTACATCCTCATTCCCAATGTCAAAACCACTCACATCTCTCACCCAAAGATTCCCCCAAAACACTCAAAGATGCATTCTCATTTAGAACTCTTTCTAATTGAAGTCTACAAGGGATTTTTCACATTTTAAACTCTTATCAGCTCTTTCTTAAACATTGCTAGCCCCCTTTTCATTATTCTTTTTTTCTTTTTCTTTTTCTTTCTTTTATTTTATTTTTATGGGGGCCAAGACTTCCTTTTTTTTATAAACTAGAGATTTAGAACTATTCATTTCTCTTATCCCTTCTAGACTAAATCACTTATTAACTTGGAGTTCCTTGAGTCAACCTTTTCTTTCAAAAACCTTTTCACATTCCCAATATCACACGTTACAACACTCACCCCCATTCTAGAAGCTAGACAATATGAGTGTCTAATCTAGCGAAAATGGAGACCAAGCTTCCCAATACTCTTAACATTATGCACATGTAAAGCTTTCCAAAGAAGGCCTCACTCAACAAACAATGAAGGCTTGAAAGGAAGTAAGGGTTTAAGGGTGTGGAGTACCACTTGAGTTTGTCCAAAAAGATAGGCAAAGAATGGGAGAGACAACTCAAGTGTTCTATCCATGACTCAGTACACAAGGGACCATGGGTAAGAGACTTAGAGTCTAAATATGACAGGAGCAAACTTAAAAGAGAGAGCATCAATCAATCAAATAAGCTTTAGGAAGAGTTTTCAAGGCTCAAAGTTTACAAGTTATCCTAAGATTGCTCAAGCTACTTACTATGATTATAAAGGTTATCACTTTAAGAACTTAGCATGAGCATCTTTACAAGGCAACTATCATCCTTGTCCCCTTATGCATGATGCAACCTATATGATGATTTCTTCTTTTTTTTTATGCAAGTGAATGATCTAGACTCAATCCTAATGCAACTACATGATTCTTTTTGTGCTTTTCAAATTTTTCAAATTTTTTTTGGTTTTTCTATGCAATAGCTATCTACAAATGCATGCATATGACATAAAACACAAAACTATCAGCAACTTGACACCTCCCCCACACTTAATTCACACAGTCTCTGTGTTTGTTAAATGTAGAGAAGGACCCAAAAAAGGAAAGATAAATAAAATCTAAATGAAATGATGAATGGTATATACAATGATAGGGTGTTGGAGTACCTCTATGGAGCGTGGGATGAGGCTGATGCCTCACCCTCAGAGTCATCTTCATCAGCTGTGGTGTCTAGGGAAGGTGGCTTGTTTCCGGACTCGGATGGGGCGATGTAGGGGTTCCTCAAGCGGCGGAGAGCTTGCTTCTTGGTTTGTGGTGCAGAGGGGTCATGAAGTGGCTGAGGAGGGGGTGCACTGAAAGCATCAAGATCAAAGTCCTCAGCCTTACAGCCATCTACAGCTCCCCTAGCTAGAACATCAGCCACTTTCTTCAATAACTGGGCTGAAGCTTCAGCTTGCCTCTTCACAGTCCTTTTCAGCTCTTTGCACTAGTTGGTGAGCTTGAAAATGGTCCTATCTTGAGCCCTGTTCCACCTCTTTAGAGTGCTAATATGGTCATGAGCTTGGCGAAGGGCCCCAAGAGGCAGGACACTGGTGCATTGCTCGAGCTTGTAGCGAGGAGGACCAAAGAGATGAGCAGTGGCGCTTCTGGTGTGCTCTTCTTCATAGCCAGACTTTTTGCTTGCTTCCTTGTCACCTTTGGGAAGGGTCACAGGGCAAAGGGGTCCATGACTCCTAAGGAGGTGCTCCTCACTGATGCCAAAGCTGATGTCTCCTGAAGGGCTCAATGAAGTGAGTTCTGAGTTAGGAAGCAACAGCTCAGCCCTTTTACCACCTCTCTTATAGGATAGACGCATTTCCCATCAAACCTTCCACTGAGGAAATGAGCCTTCTTCTGGTAAGCTCCATCCAAGAAAGTAGGACCTACTCCATCATCACCCAAATCAATCCCCTGGTAAGCCAATAATGGAGTTATCCATCCACCAATACCAATCTGAGGACCTGAGTCACGGTTTGTCCAAGCCCGACTCTTGTAGTGCATGAAGCGCTGAACAAGGAAGCCAACCATACCAAAATCTGAGTAGAAGTCATCCGGGACAACAGGGAGCTGAGGAAAGGAAGCAAAGTTTCGGGCGGTTTGGTGAAGGAATCTCAGCTCTTCTCCAGCAACATTCCCTATCTCTTTCTTCTGGAAGAGGGTGTGGTTAAGCAGCCTGTGGAGATAGCGCATAATGGGATGCCTAATAGCGCCATTCTTCTCTTTCTTGTAGCCTCCTCTCCCTTGTCCTGTTAAGAAGGTCCACATTGATTCAGCAATGGTCTTCTCCTTAGGGGCTGTCTTGAGTGTGGGAAGTGAAGAATTTTTCTGATCCTCAAGGCCAAGAACTTCACCAATCTCTGTGAAAGTCATGGAGTACACCTCACCCTCAATCTTGAATTGGATCTCTCCCCATCCTTGCTGTGCATGCTTGGAAGTGTGAAAGGTTGCTTCTAGTGTAGCCAAGAATTGGCAAGAGACTTCTTTGTGAGTAGGGTAAGCTGCTGAGTAGAGGCTTCCCACCTTCATGTGCTCAAGCATGGTTTCAACATCATCATCAAAGTACATCTCTTGCAAGATCATCATATGAACAAATCTGGTGGGGACCCAAGCAATGCCATTCCTCAAAAGATCTATCAGCTCATCCTCAGTAGGTGTCTTGGACCTGTCCCTCTTGTCATACTTTGATTTAGGATCAGCATGCTCATCATTAGAAGATATCTCATCCTCTTCACCTTCACTCTCTGCAACTATTGGCTTCTTGCCTTGCTTCTTTGCTCTAGCCCTTGCCAACTTCTCTTCCACGGTGTGCTGGTTAAGGCTTTCTACATTCTCTTTCATAGGATCTGGTGCTCTCCTAGATGGAGTCATAGCCCTCATAGTGTGAGCAAGTGCATGATCACCTTTGTTTTTGGTCTTCTCTACCACAAGAGCTCCCACACTAGAGTTTATTGGTGCCTTAGCTCTCTTGGGAGGAGCCTGCTTGTTAGCACCATCAGTCATACTGTCCCCAACAGCTGTTCTCTTTCCATCCCTCTTGGCTTGCTTGTGAGCACCATCAGCCACACTCTTATCAGCAACAACTCTCTTCCCATCTTTCTTGGCTTGTGGTTTCTTCCTTAGCATTGCCAAAGCTTGCTGGCGGCGCTCCTCCTCTGAACCAGGCCGTGAACCCAAAGATTTCCCAAACTTAGCAGTGTGTCTTGCTGCAAGCTCTTGCTTCTCAACTTCTATATCAGCTTCACTCTTTCGCCCCATTGGTACCTGAAATTTTAAACCTTGGAAAAGAGTGAGCTTAAGAAGGAAAAACCTCTCAAGATGAGAAACATGATCAAAAGCATAAGAATTCAATTCCAATGATCAAATACTCACAAGAAACAAAGCTTTAAGCAAAAGGGGGCTTTAGAACATCCTAGAGAATTCTCATGCTCAATTTTTTTTTTTTAATGAGCAATAAGAATCTCAAAGAATCAAAACCCCTCAGTCAAACACAATCAAGCTTGAATTAGCCTAAATTGAAGTTCTCCGGCAACCTAGCATCCAATCTAACCCAAGAACAACCTAAAACAAGCACTTTATGAAAAACCCCCAAATCTCATGAACCCTAATTTTTCAAAGTTCAAATTAATCTCAATTCCACCATGAAATCAACTATCCAGCATGATATAAAGCTTTCCCTAGTCTAATTGACAAGAATCTAGCAAGAAAAAGCTCAAATTTCAAGTTTAAATTTTTAGGGTTCATGAGAGTTACGAATTTGAACTTAAAGATACCATACCTTGCTTTGGATGAAGGATAAAGATGAAAAGATTCAAGGAATTAGACCTAGGGGAAGAAGACTTGGATGTAGGAAAAAGAATTTGGTGATTTGGTTGAGATTTGACAAAGTTATGGGGATTTTGGCTCCTGGAGGCTAGAGAGGATTTTGATGTGAGAAAGAAGATGAAATGAGGAGAGAGAGGTTGGATTAGGGCTTTAGGGAGGGTCTGGGTCGGGTTGGATGGGTTCTGGGTCGGTTTTAGATGGGTTTGGGCGGTTTAGAGACAGAAATACTTACCTGGGTCGCAGCCGGGTCGAAGCGCGGGTCGTGGGGCTTCATCGGGTCAGTGCGCGGATCGTGCTGGGAAGTGGATCCCGACCGGGTAGCTCACTCCGGACGGACGTACCCGGTCCGTTCCATCAGGTTCACGACCGGGCAGCTCACCCCGGATGGACGTACCCGGTCCGTTCCATCAACTTCTTCCCGTGCGGGTAGCTCACCCCGGACGGACGTACCCGGTCCGTTCTGATCAGCTATCCGACCGGGTAGGCGACCCCAGTCCACCTTACCCGGTCCAAACCACCTCTTCTCTTTTTTTTTTTTTTTTTAATTCAAATCCCATGCCATCACCTTCCTATGGCTTCAACACCCTCCAAGAGACATTAAAAAGAAATTCTAAAGCAATATTTACAAGGATAACCATGGGACTTCCTCCCAAGTGAGCTTGTTTAAAGTCACTAGCTTGACTTTGCCTCCTTTGACGTTAGGCAAGGGGAGCATCAGAGAGTGGGGTTGATGTCCCATTCTCCTTTGGTATTGTGGCCATGTATTCCTTGAGTCTCTGGCCATTCACTATGAAGTCATTCCCCTGCTTATCCTATAACACAATGGCTCCATAAGGCCTCACTTCTTTGATCACAAATGGACCAGACCACCTTGACTTAAGCTTCCCTGGAAATAACTTCAGTCTAGAGTTGTAGAGAAGAACTTGATCTCCAGCCTTGAACTCTCTCTTGAGGATGTGCCTGTCATGGAAGGCCTTAGTCTTTTCCTTGTAGATCCTTGAGTTCTCAAAGGCATCCATCCTTATCTCATCCAGTTCATTGAGTTGAAGAAGTCTCTTCTCCTTTGCACTCTTGATGTCAAAGTTTAGAAGCTTCACAGCCCACAATGCCTTGTATTCAAGCTCAACTGGCAAATGGCAAGAATTCCCGTAGACAAGGTTGAAAGGAGTAGTGTCTAGAGGAGTCTTGAAGGCTGTTCTATATGCCCAAAGAGCATCATCAAGCTTGTCTGACCAATCCTTCCTCTTGGTTCCCACAATCTTCTCCAAGATGCCCTTGATTTGCTTGTTGGAGACCTCCACTTGGCCACTTGTTTGAGGGTGATAGGGTGTTGCAACCTTGTGTTTCACTCCATTCTTCTTGAGAAGACCCTCAAATACCTTGTTGATGAAATATGAACCTCCATCACTTATGACCACTCTTGGTACTCCAAACCTTGGGAAGATATTGCTCTTGAACATTTTGATCACCACTCTTGAATCATTTGTGGGACTTGCTATGGCTTCCACCCACTTTGATACATAGTCCACAGCCACCAAGATGTATTTGTTGCTATAAGAAGAAGGGAAAGGTCCCATGAAGTCTATCCCCCAAACATCAAACACTTCCACTTCAAGGATTGGGTTTTGAGGCATCTCATTCCTCTTAGTAATGTTCCCCCTCCTTTGGCAAGAGTCACATCTTGAAATGAAGTCTTGTGTGTCCCTGAAAATGTGTGGCCACCAAAATTCAGCTTGTAGCACCTTTGAGACAGTCTTGAAGTTAGCAAAATGGCCTCCATAGGAAGATCCATGGCAATGTGTGAGGATTCCTTCAACTTCTTCTTCAGCCACCACTCTTCTATAGATCTGATTTTTGCATAGGGTGTAGAGGTTCATCCCGATAGTATCTCTTCAAGTCTTTGTAGAACTTCTTCTTCTCATACCCCGCAAGACCCAATGGTTCCTTCCCAGTGGCTAAGTAGTTAACCAAATCAGCATACCAAGGTCCCTTCTCTTCAGCTGCCTTAACCTCTTCAATTTTCTTTCCAGTCTCAATAACTGCCACCACTGACATGATAGCCATGACATGCTCTTGTCTAAGTCCCTCATCAATAGGGATTCCATCTTGAATCCTCAGCCTGGATAAGTGATCAGCAACTCCATTCTCAATCCCTGACTTGTCTCTAATCTCTAAGTCAAACTCTTGAAGCAAAAGGATCCACCTTAGTAGTCTTGGCTTGGCATCCTTCTTTTCTAGGAGATGTCTCAAAGCTGGATGGTCAGTATACACAATGACCTTGGAACCCACCAGGTAGCTTCTGAATTTTTCAAAGGCGAAGACAATGGCCAGCATCTCTTTCTCTGTTGTGGCATATTTCATCTGTGCATCATTCAGGGTTTGGCTAGCATAATAAATCACATGAGTCTTGCCATCCTTCTTCTGCCCCAGGACAGCCCCAACAGCAAAGCCACTAGCATCACACATTATCTCAAAAGGGAGGTCCCAATCAGGTGGCTGGACAATGGGAGCACTAACAAGTTCACCCTTTATCTTCTTGAAAGCCTCAAGACAATCTTCATCAAAGCTGAAAGTGACCTCCTTGCACAGCAACTTGGTCATTGGTCTAGCAATCTTTGAGAAGTCTTTGATGAATTTTCTATAGAACCCAGCATGGCCAAGGAAGCTCCTGATGTCTTTCACTGTCTTTGGTGGTGGCAAGCTGACCATCACCTCAATCTTAGCCTTGTCCACTTCAATGCCCTTTTCTGAAATCTTATGCCCAAGAACAATCCCCTCTTTGACCATGAAGTGATACTTCTCCCAATTCAGCACAAGGTTGGTGTCTTCACATCTCTGTAGGACCCTGCACAAGTTGGACAAACAAGCAGAAAACGAAGATCCGTAGACAGAGAAATCATCCATGAATACCTCCACTATATCCTCAATGAGATCCGAGAAGATAGGCATTATGCACCTTTGAAAGGTTGCTGGAGCATTACATAACCCAAATGGCATCCTTCGATAAGCAAAGGTGCCATAGGGGCATGTGAATGTTGTCTTCTCTTGATCATTGGGATGTATGGGGATTTGGAAGAACCTTGAATACCCATAAAGAAAGCAATAGAAAGGATGGTTTGCAAGTCTCTCAAGCATTTGATCAATGAATAGCAATGGAAAATGATCCTTTCTAGATGCAGAGTTGAGCTTTCTATAATCAATACACATCCTATGGCCAGTTATGGTTCTAGTTGGTATCAATTCATCCTTGTCATTTTTAACGACAGTGATACCACCTTTCTTTGGGACTACATGCACAGGAGATACCCATTTAGAATCTGAAATAGGGTAGATAACACCAGCATCTAAGAGCTTAAGAATCTCCTTCTTTACAACATCCTTCAGGTTAGGATTTAACCTTATTTGATGCTCTATAGAAGTCATTGATTCATCCTCTAGATGTATCCTATGCATGCACAAAGAAGGTGATATCCCCTTAATATCATCTAGTGAGTACCCAATTGCTTTTCTAAACTTTCTAAGTGCATTTAAAAGTTGAGAAAGTTCAAGTTCAGTTAGTTCACTACTCACAATGACAGGATATGACTCATTAGGGCCTAGAAATGCGTACCTGACACTATGGGGAAGAGGTTTTAGCTCCACTTTTGGTGCCTTGAGCTCACTCCAATCATCTTGTTGGGTGTCCTCTTGTTGAGTGGCTGTGGCAGTTTGGTGCACCCCTTGTGTGAGCTCCTCATACTGGCCTTTATCATCAATCTTCTTGTGAGAATCCAGCATGGCCACAATAGCATCACTCTCTTTGTTCTCAACCACTTGGACCTCTTTATCCACTGTCAAAGCATGTTTCAAAGGGTCCCTTATTGCCAACTCTCCAAGTGCCAATTCCTCAAGAAGCTCATCAGCAAGAGCTTCCATCTCTTCTATGTAAAACACTTGGCCTTGCACTGTTGACCTCTTCATTACCTCATTGATGTCAAAATGGAGAGTGTGCTCTTTCCCTAAATGAAGATCAATCTTGCCTTCCTTCACATTGATAAGGGCTCCTGCTGTGGCTAAGAATGGTCTTCCAAGGATCAAGGGGTCTCTAGCTTCTTCATCCATCTCTAGCACCACAAAATCAGTAGGAATCTCACAATTTCCCACCATCAAAGGGAGATCTTCAAGGATACCAATAGGGAATTTGACTGAGCGATCAGCAAGCACCAAAGAGAGTTTGCACTTCTTGTATTGGCTGAACCCAAGCTTCTTGGCAACAGATAGAGGCATGAGACTGACACTAGCTCCCAAATCACATAGACATCTCTCAAACATCAAAGGACCAATGGCACAAGGTAGGGTAAAGCAGCCTGGATCCTCTAGCTTCTTAGGGATTGTCAATCTCTGGATGATGGCACTGCACTCATGAGTAAGAACCATCATGCCCTCCATTTCCTTCTTCTTGGCAGCCACAGCATCCTTCAACAACTTGTTGTATTGAGGGACAAGCATGAAGGCATCAATGATGGGCATTGTGACTTGAACTTCACTCATTTGCTTCTCAAAGAGTGCTTTGTACTTCTCCAAAAGTTGCTTCTTGAATCTTCTAGGAAATGGCAGCTTAGCTTCATAGGGAGGAGGAACAAAAGAAGACACTTTTGTTGGAGTGGCAACTTCACCATGCTTTAGTGTTTTCTTCTCTTCTCCAACCTTTCCTTTACCCTTAGCTTCAACAATCTTTTCTAGAATCTCCTCATCAACCTTCTCATCTACAATCACAACATCATCATCAATGTTGATGGCCACCGCCCCCCCCCCCAACTTAGTGTCTCACCATCCTTGGGGAGAGTTCTTGGAGGTAACTCTCTACCACTTCTCAAAGTGATTGCCTTCATTGGTTCCTTGGGGTATTTCTCAGCCTTTCCTGGTAGTGTTCCTTGTTGGCGACTTGGCTGAGAGTTCATAGAAGCAAACTGATTCTCCAAAGCCCTTATCTTGTTGTTTAGCTCAGTATAGCTGCTATCAATCTTGGAGTGAACAGTCTTGAACTCATGGCCAATGTCCTTGGCTGTCCTAGCTTGACCTTCCAGTATTTGTTTGAACATAGCTTCCATAGATGAATCTGGAGCTTTAGCTTGGGAAGAGCTACCTTGAGCTTGAGTAGGCTGATTGCCTTGATTGGTAAAACCAGGAGGAGGATTCTGCCTAGGCTGGTAGTTCCCTTGCTGAGTGTTTTGCTTGGGTTGATAGCCTCCTTGCTGGTTGCTGGGAGAAGACCTTTGCTGGTAGTTGGTGTACTGAAAGTTAGGCTCCTTCCTGTACCAAGTACCATTGTTGTTGATGAAGCAAAGTTCTTCTTGCCCTTCTAACCCATCAACTTCATTAACCTTAGGAGGAGTTTCTTGACTAGGACCACCCACAAAGTTGATCTGCTCCTTTTTGGCTTGGTTAGCAATCAGCAAGGCTATCTTCTCTTGCAAGGATTTGATTTCCTTCTTGGTCTGGTTGTCATCAGCTCTGGTGGTTCTATCAGCTCTGTCATGCTCTCCACTGTAAACTGAGTCACTCTTCACCATGTTGTCAACCAGCTCCTCAGCATCTTCTTCAGACCTGTCCAGGAAGAAACCATTGCTTGCTGTATCCAATCTTGCTCTGAACTCAGGAAAGGCTCCTCAGTAGAATGTACTCAGCAAACTCTCCTTTGAGAGGCCATGGTGTGGGCATTTAGCTTGATACTCCTTGAACCTATCCCATGCTTCACTAAAGCTTTCCAAGTTCTTCTGCTGGAAGCTAGAGATCTCATTCCTCAGCTTGGCTGTCCTTGATCTAGAGAAAAACTTCTCCAAGAAGGCTTTCTTGCAATCATCCCAAGTAGTGATGGAGTCACTAGGTAGAGATTTCTCCCATTGGTGTGCCTTGTCTCCTAGAGAGAAAGGAAACAGCTTGAGCTTGAAGGCATCTTCGAACACACCATTGGTCTTGGACAAGCCACAATAGCTATCAAACTTTTCCAAGTGATCAAATGGGTCTTCTACAGCCAAGCCATGGTACTTGTTGTTCTCAATCACACTCAACAACCCTGACTTGATCTCAAAGTTGTTAGCTTCCACGGCTGGTGCGCGGATGCCCGTCCTATTGCCATGAATGTGAGGACGGTCATAGGTGCCAATAGCTCTAGCTGGCCGCTGTGGGTGTTGTTGTTGCTGGCGCTGTGGTCCAAGGTTGTCAGCTCCTTGACCATTGCCATCTTGAGGTTGATGCTGGTGATCATCCATCTCATACCCCAACCTCTGAATGTGAGCCTGTTGCTCTTCTTCTCTTCTCCTTCTTGCTATTTCCCTCTCAAGTGTAGCTATCTCTTCAACAGTGGGAACCAGGTTAGTTATACCCCTGCTTCTTGTGTTCATACACCTGAAAATCAAAGGAAGAGGCAAAAGGAGAATTAATATCACAAGAAAAGAAAAATGATTTAGTCTCAAGCAAGTTACTAAATCCCAATGTCACAATCAACTTAGAATTTGGCAACGGCGCCAATTTGATGAAAGGACTTTTCTAAGGTCCTAATCAAATGATGTAGTATATAAGATTGTCGAACCAGTTCTAAGTGACCACAAAGCAAAGGGAATGCAAGCCTATGCTTAATCGAAATGCAATCATTGAGGGAGATGATTATTAAACTAACACAATATCTAAGATGCAATAAAATGTAAAGCTTTCTTTCTTTATGAGGAGATGAGACCCATGGGCTAAGGGAATTGACCTTGGGGGATCAAACATAAGTCTAAGGGTGGCAGCAAACAATCAATCTATTAACCTTAGGCCTAAGCACAATTCTAAACAAGCTCTATCTCTAGATGAATGCTCATTCACAAAGATAACTCAAGCATCTAATCTCTTAGGATGAATATTATCTAAGCAATCATTAAGAACAAGCCTAATAGCCATCTTAACACCTTTAACAACAAATCTCTTTGGTAAAGAATGTTAAAAGCTTAGGAGAGTTGGTTCAGGCATTTCATAGAACACCTTTCGGGCATGAAATGCCTAGAGCTCAACTTTGGGGTGGCCAACCCTAAAATAGCATTAAAATCACTCTACTAGCAAGGAACAAGATAGATCTACACTAAAACACCCTAGATCTAGCTTAATCATCCCTTGGTCTCCCTAACCCATGAATCCAAAGAGGACTACTCACTAATCATCATGATTACTCTTAAATCATTGAGGAATCCAAGCTTAATCATGAAGAGAAAGAAAGGAGATAAGATCAAGCAATCAAGAACACAAAGATGAGATGAGATTATGATTCAAAGATGAAACTTTACTCCAAGGTTTTGTGTTCTTAGATAGAAAATAACATAAGTCCCAAATTAGGGATAACATGAGTATTTATATTTGGCTTAAAACCCCTAGAAACATAAAAGAAAATTACTAAAAAGTCCTTGAGCCAAATTTGTCTCAACCAACGGGAAGAAGGCATGAAATTCGGTCAGGGGTGAACCAGCATGGTCCAACCCGGTCCACTCTACCCGGCCGTCCAGTTCTGGCCGCGTCCTTTCTCCGTCCGGGTGCTCCAAGCCGGCCGTTCCACCCCGGTCCTCAGCACTCTCTTCACGACCGGGTGCTCCAAGCCGGACTGGCCACCCCGGTCGTCCCTTGATCTGGCCGAGTCCTCTTCTCCCGTCCGGGTGCCCTTACCCGGACGCGTCTCCCCGGTCCGTCCTCATGCTTCCCATCGACCGAGTGCTTGAACCCGGACTGGCCACCCCGGACTGGTCTGCTCGTCTTGATTAAATTTCTTCCCGACCGGGTCCATCAAACCGGACGTGTGTCCCCGGTCCACTTCATGCTTCTCATGGTCCGGATGCAGCCTTCTCCCAACCGGTTGCTCGAACCAGGAGTGATCTACCCGGTCTGGTCTCCTCCAGCACCTTTCAAACGACCGGGTACCTTTCCCAGGCCTAGTCATCCCGGACCACTTCTCCTTCTCATGATTTCACTTCTCATTTCAAGGCCAAAATTGAATCTTCACTTCTTTTTAGGTCATAAGGCTTCCAAACACCTCAAATCACACCAAATCATACTCCAACACATGATAAGGACAAATGAATGCAAAATGATCCTACACATGCCTAAACCTTAGCCTACAACTCAAAGAACGCAATAAAAAGATGGCTAAATAGATGAAAATATGCAAGACATCAACCTTCAAGAGTGATGGTGAGGACCTGAGAGAGAAGCTCTTGAAGCTTGATTGGGTCATCTTGGAGCTGAGGAGTGATTATGGCTCTAGCACTTGAGAATGGTGTGGATTTTCCCTTGTGATTGATCTTGTACTCAAGGACACCATCTTTGAGCTGCTTTGGATGGTGAGTGAGGGTGTGTGGGAGCAAATCAAGAAGTGGAGGATGAGGCTCTTTAACCTTCTTCTTCTTGCCATGAGTGGCCTTTGAGGTTCCACTCTTCCCCTCTATTTTAGCACTTTCCAAGTGCTCATCACACAACTATTTTGAAGACTCTCCATCAAGACCTTCTCTCCGCCGTCCTTGTGTGCTGATCATCTTCATCAGTGCCTCTGTTGACCATATCATGCTCCTCACTGTAGACTGAGTCACTCTTGGCCATGTTCTCCACCAGCTCCTCAGCATCCTGCTCAGTTCTGCCCAAGAAGTTTTAATCATGAAGAGAATAATGGAGATCTATTATGCTATCAAAGACATGACCGAGTAGAACAAAACAAGACAAGCATTGTGGAATGATCAAAGTGATGTTGTCCGTACAGAATGAGATCATGACCTAGTGTGGCTTGCAAGACAAAGAAAGGGCTAAGTTTATCCAAGAAGAAAGTTTAAACAAGCCAGAAGTGTGGAGGATGTCGACACAAAGGGGAGAGAGACGTTGGAGAAGAGTCACGGGTGGCTTAAGGAAGAAATGGGAAGAATGGATCGTTAGGTCCTGTCGCTTTCTACAAGGCTGGACGAGCCAAACCGACCAGATCTGTCCCAAATGTTTATTCTTTACCTTGTACTAACTCTCATTTGTTTATTACTTCCTCTTTGTCTACTTGTGATCTTGTTGGTCTTTAAATAGCTTGTAATAGGTTCTAAATTAAGTACGGAAAATATGTTCCTCTTTGCATCTCTCTCTCTTTAGTTTCGGATACAATCTCTCTCTCTCCCTTTTAAACTCATAAACTCTTCTCTCCTTGATATCTGATCTCTGTTCTTGATAAACCACTCTCTTAACCACTCTCTTAATCCATACAATTCAATATGGTATCAGAGCAACAAAGCTCTTGAGACCTTTCTTTCTCTTAAACCTCCGCAAATTTCAAATCTTTGATTCTGTTCTTGCTGTTCTTAATCTCAAACCAGTCCATGTTCTTACTCTTGGAGTTTTCTAAAGATGGATAGTAACAGCAGCAACAACCGAGCTCTCAGCATACCTGTGACTCTTAAGGGAATTAACTATCTCTTATGGTCCAGGATGGTGAAGATTGCCCTTGGAGGAAAAGGTTTATGGAGTCATGTCTCAACAGAAGCAGCTCCAAAACAAACTGTCCAAGGAGAAGATGGAAAGGAGATGGTGGTAGCTGATGAAGACAAATGGAGTGAGGAAGACCTCATGGTGCTCACAGTCCTCCTTAGCTCCCTTGAGCCAGCCATTATGGAGTCTTACTCATACTGTGAGACTACCAAGCAGCTGTGGGATACTCACTACAAAGTGTATGGAAATGTCTCCAACCTTAAAAGAGTGTTTGAAGTGAAAAGAGCCATCAATGCTCTCAGCCATGGAGATGTGGAGTTTCAACCCCACTCTGGCAAGTTCAGGTCCCTTTGGGCTGAGCTGGAGTTACTAAGGCCGCACACAACTGACCCTGTCACCCTCTTGGCTAGGCGTGAAGAGGACAAAGTGTTTGGACTACTGCTCACTCTCAACCCTTCTTATGGAAGCCTGATTAAGCACATCTTGAAGCTGGCAAGTTACCTGCCGTGGATGAAGTGTGTGCTCAAATCCAGAAGGAGGAAGGCTCGGTGGGCTTGTTTGGAATCAAAGGAGACCTAAGTATGGCTCACCAGGCTGAAGAGGCCGTGGCAAACAAGGCAGCTTACAAACAAGATGAGAAGAAAGTCTTGGTCTGTGATCATTGCAAGAAGAAGGGCCACATGAAGGACAAGTGCTGGATCCTTCATCCTCATCTGAAGCCAAACCAGTACAGAGAGACTCGCCCTCAGTACCAGGGTGCAAGAGCTAACTTCTCAGCTGATGGTTCTGATCCAACAACACCACACTCTATGGGAATAAGCAACAATGGCGTAGGAAGTGCTATGGCCTCCACATCAGTGTATGCTACCCCAAGGGCCAACCTGGATGAGACCATCAAGAAGTCTGACTTGGATGCTCTCATCAAAGCCTTGAGAGAATCTGGTATATCTAAAACCCTTTGTATCTCTCTTAATGCTTCTCACATTGCTAGTAGTTTTTTAAATGTTTTAAAATCAGCTAAGCCTTTAGTTATAGACTCTGGTGCTTCCCATCACATGATAAGTGATTTAAATCTGATTAAAAACATAGAACCAGCCTTAGGGAATGTGATGATAGCAAATGGATATAAAATTCCAATAAAGGGTGTGGGTGATCTAAAACTGTTTGATAGAGTTTCTAAAGCTTTTTATATGCCCACATTTGCATCAAACCTATTATCTGTCAAGAAAGTTACTAATGATCTCAATTGTCAAGTTACTTTCATGCCTAACAGTGTGTACTTTCAGGATATTGATTCTAGTAGGTTGCTTGGCAAAGGTGTTACCAAGGGAGGCTTGTACTTGCTTGAGGACACAAGACCAGCGACTGATCTATCAAATGCTTTTCATTTTGTTTCTGAATTCCCTAAAGATGTAATATGGCATGCTAGATTAGGACATCCTCATTCTCATGCCTTGAACATCCTATTGCCTAGTATCTCTTTTAAAAGTGCTTGTGAGGCTTGTATCTTAGGAAAACAGTGTAGAACTGTGTTTCCTAAATCAAGAACCATCTATGATCATTGCTTTGACTTAATTCATTTTATGTGTGGACTGCTCCATGTACATCTAGAGAACAACATAAATACTTTGTGACATTTATAGATGAAAAGTCTAAATACACATGGATCACTTTGCTGCAATCTAAAGATAGGGTGCTAGAAGCCTTTAAAAAAATTCAAAACTATATCACTAACCATTTCAATGTGAAGAATAAAATTCTTAGATCAGATAATGGTGGTGAATACACTAGCATAGCCTTCAAACAACATCTAGCCTCTCATGGGATCATCCATCAAACTAGCTGTCCCTACACACCTCAACAAAATGGTGTGGCTGAAAGGAAGAACAGACATTTAATGGAGGTGGCCAGAAGCATGACGTTCCATGGAAATGTCCCAAAGAAGTTTTGGGGAGATGCAGTGGTCACTGCCACGTATCTTATCAACCGCACTCCTCCTAGGGTGCTGCATGATGCCACTCCATATGAGGTACTAAACAAGACTAAACCCTTCATAGATCATTTGCGTGTGTTTGGTTGTGTGTGCTTTGTCTTGGTTCCAGGAGATCTAAGAAACAAGCTATAGGCCAGAAGCACAAAGGCAACGTTCATTGGGTATTCAACACATCAGAAAGGATACAAGTGTTACAATCCAGACACCAGGAGGGTTCTAGTATCCAGGGATGTTAAGTTCATTGAAGAAAAAGGCTATTATGATGAGAAGAGCTGGGGAGAACTCAAGGATCTATCTCACTCAGCCTCAGATAGAGCTAACAACCTGAGTGCTTAATGAAAAGGCTTGGGATCAGTTTACCAGATGCACCAGAAAAGGTCAGGGAGGTGCCCACACAAGCTGTAGATGAGACAGTAGAAGATGTTGGAGTATCTCACCTTGATCATGAGGGGGCAGTGGAAACAATGAGCAACCTGCACAAGCTCAACCTGAAGAGAACTCAGTGTCACATGATCAAGATGAGATGCCATCAGAATCAGATGATGAGACCTTACATGAGGCGCCAAATAATAAACCTGAACCTGAGCAGATACAGCCTTTGAGAAGGAGTACAAGAGACAGGAAACCAGCTTCAAACTGGATCAACACAAGGGTCTACTTTAATGCTAAAGTCGTAGCTCATCCAATCAGTGCAGCATGTTCTCTTGCCCAATATCCAGAAGAACATCAAGTCTTCATCAGTGAATTGGATCAGGAGTACATTCCAAAAACCTATGAAGTGGAAGGCATCTGTTGGAGATGATATAGGCGCCATGATCAAGAACAACACTTGGTTTGAAAGTGAGCTCCCCAAAGGCAAGAAAGCAGTAACAAGCAGGCTTATCTTCACCATCAAGTATCTGGCTAATGGAAAGCCAGAGAGGAAAAAGACCAGATTAGTTTCAAGAGGGTATACTCAAGTATATGGTGAAGATTACTTGGATACTTTTGCACCAGTGGCCAAGCTGCATACCATAATGATTCTTCTATCTCTTTCTGTCAACCTAGAGTGGGATCTATGGCAGATGGATGTGAAGAATGTCTTTCTTCAAGGAGAGTTGGAAGATGAAGTCTATATGAGACCACCTCCTGGCCTAGAAGATATGGTGAAACCAGGGAATGTCTTAAGACTAAAGAAGGCTATCTATGGCTTGAAGCAATCTCCAGGAGCTTGGTACCATAAACTAAGCACAACACTCAATGGGAGAGGCTTTGTGAAGTCTCAAGCCGACCATTCTCTCTTCACACAAACCAGCAGCCAAGGCATTGTAGTCATCCTGGTGTATGTGGATGATATCATCATCACTGGTAGTAACCAGGAAAGTATCTCCTCAACTAAAGCTTTTCTTAAAACTGCCTTTGATATTAAGGATTTGGGAGAGTTAAAGTACTTTCTAGGGACTGAATTGTGCCGCTCCAAGGAGGGCCTTTTCTTATCCAAAAGGAAGTACACACTTGATATCTTAAATGAAGCAGGAGACCTTGGAGGTAGACAGGCCAAGACACCATTAGAAGAAGGCTAAAAGGTGCTGCGAGAGGGGGAGTATGATGCAACTCCCTTCACTGATGTCAAGAAGTATAGAAGAATGGTTGGGAAGCTCATCTACCTCACTATCACTCGGCCAGATGTGTGTTTTGCTGTGAATCAAGTGAGACAGCATATGCAAGCCCCTAAGATACATCACTGGAACATGTTGGAGAGGATCTTGAGATACTTAAGAGAAGCACCTGGTCAGGGAGTATGGATGGCGTGTAACAAGAGCACTGAAGTGGTTGGGTATTGTTATGCTGATTGGGCTGGAGATAGGATTGATAGAAGATCAACCACAGGCTATTGCACATTCATTGGAGGGAACCTGGTCACATGGAAGAGCAAGAAGCATAAGGTGGTATCTTGTTCAAGCGCTGAGGCAGAATATAGATCAATGAGAAAGCTTACAAGTGAACTTATATGGATCAAGGGGCTGCTAAGAGACTTGGGGATCGAGATCAACACACCAATGACTATGTATTGTGACAACCAGGCGGCAATCCACATTGCATCCAACTCAATCTTTCATGAGAGGACAAAGCATATAGACGTGGACTGCCACAAGGTGAAACAAGCTGTGGAACAACAAGTGATCTTTCCATGCTACACTAGAAGTGAGGATCAACTAGCTGACATATTCACCAAGGCAGCCAGCAGCAAGGTTTGTGAGTCCATTCATCCCAAGCCTGAACTCATAGACATCTCATGTCACTGATCCTCTTGCCATGAAGTGTTCTACTCTTTTTCCTTGGCTTGGTTTTTATCCCAAGTGGTTTTTCAAGCTAAAGGCTTTAATGAGGGAATTCTTCATGGTTTTCCAAGCTTGACCAGTTGCTATGGTCAAGCTTGAGGGGGAGTGTTAAACATGAAGATAATAATGGAGATCTATTATGCTATCAAATACATGACCGAGTAGAACAAGACAAGACAAGCATTGTGGAATGATCAAAGTGATGTTGTCCGTACAGAATGAGATCATGACCTAGCGTGGCTTGCAAGACAAGGAAATGGCTTTGTTTATCCAAGAAGAAAGTTCAAACGAGCCAGAAGTGTGGAGGATGTCGACACAAAGGGGAGAGAGACGTTGGAGAAGAGTCACGGGTGGCTTAAGGAAGAAATGGGAAGAATGGACCGTTAGGTTCTGTCGCTTTCTACAAGGCTGGACGAGCCAAACCGACCATATCTCTCCCAATTTTTTATTCTTTACCTTGTACTAACTCTCATTTGTTTATTACTTCCTCTTTGTCTACTTGTGATCTTGTTGGTCTTTAAATAGCTTGTAATAGGTTCTGAATTAAGTAAGGAAAATATGTTCCTCTTTGCATCTCTCTCTCTCTTTAGTTTCGGATACAATCTCTCTCTCTCCCTCTTAAACTCATAAACTCTTCTCTCCTTGATATCTGATCTCTGTTCTTGATAAACCTCTCTCTTAATCTATACAATTCAACAAGAAGAACCCATTGCTGGTTGTGTCTAATCTGCTCCTGAACTCTGGAAGAGCACCTCTGTAGAAGGTACTAAGCAAACTCTCCTTGGTGAATCCATGATGTGGGCATTGAGACCAATAGCCCTTGAACCTCTCCCATGCTTCACTAAAGCTCTCAAGATTCTTCTTCTGAAAGCTAGAGATCTCATTTCTGATATTGGCTGTTCTTGAGGTAGAGAAGAATTTCTCTAGGAATGCCCTCTTGCACTCATTCGAAGTTGTGATAGAGTCACTTGGAAGAGCCTTCTCCCATTGATGTGCCTTGTCTCCCAAAGAGAAGGGAAACAATCTCAGCTTGAAAGCATCTTCAGAGACTCCATTAGTCTTGGACAAGCTACAGTAGCTATCAAATGTGTCCAAGTGATCAAGGGGATCCTCCACAGCAAGGCCATGAAACTTGTTGTTCTCAATCAAATGCAGCAGCCCTGATTTGATCTCAAAGTTATTGTTCTCCACAGCTGGTGCTCTGATCCTCAACCTATGACCATGAATGTGAGGTTGATCATAGGCTCCAATGGCTCTAGCTTGGCGCTGTGGCTGTTGTGGTAGGCGCTGTGGTCTTATGTTGTCAGCTCTTGGACCATTGCCTCCTAGGGCATCACCATCTTGAGGCTGATTCTCCATATCAAACCCCAATCTCTGAAAGTGAGCCTGTTGCTCTTCTTCTCTTCTCTTTCTTGCAATCTCCCTCTCAAGTGTAGCAATTTCTTCAATAGTGGGTGTCAAGTTTGATGCACCTCTGCTTCTAGTTATCATACACCTGAAATGCAAAGGGAAGAGAGCAAGGAGAAGCAATAACACAATAAAAGAAAAATGACTTAGTCTCAAGCAAATGACTAAATCCCAATGTCAAAATCAACATCAAATTGGCGGCGCCAATTTGATGTTACGAGTTTTCAAGGCTCCTAATCAAATGATGTAGTATAAAAGATTGCCGAACCAGTTCTAAGTGATTCTAATGCAAAGGGAATGCAAATCTATGCTTAATCTAAGTGCAACCATTGAGTGAAGATGACTAAGAACTAAGACAATATAAAAAATGCAATAAAAGAGGGAACTTTCTTCTCAATATTAGGCAAGGGGGTTCTTGGGACAAGGGAATTGACTTTGGGTGATCAAGCTTCAATCTAAGGTGGCAAACTTTCAATCAATCTAACACCTTAAGCCTAGACACAATCCTAAGCAAGCTCTATCCCTAGATGAATGCTCATTCACTAACATATCTCAAGCATCTAATCCCTTAGGTTGAATAATATGAAAGCAATCATTAAGAACGAGTCTACTAGCTATCTTAACACCTTTAACAACTAATCCCTTAGGTAAAGGATGTTAAAAGCATTGAAGAGTTGGTTAAGGCATTTCATAGAACACCTTCCGGGCATGAAATGCCTGTAGCTCTATTTTGAAGAGACCAACTCAAAAATAGCAAGAAGAACACTCTACAAGCAAGGATCAAGAAGGATCTACCCTAGAACATCTTAGATCTACAGCTAATCACCCTTAGTTTCCCAAGCCCATGAATCCTAGATAGATCTACTCACTAATAGACATAGAAAACCCCAAAACCAATGATGATTCAAGATTAAACATGATTAGTGATAGAAATAATCCAGCAATCACAAGAAAATAAGATGAAAAAGGATCCAAGATCCAAGCTTTCTTCAAGATCTAAAAGTATTTTTAGAGAGAAAAGAAGTTAAGTCTCAACTTTGGGATACAAGGGTATTTATACAAGGCTTAGAAAATCTAAAAACATCATTAAAAATTACTAAAAAGTTCCTAGAATCATAAAGGCTTCAACCAATAGGGAGAAATGGAGTAAAAACGCTCAGGGTGGGACTGGCCTTGCCAGGCCGCGCGTCTCGACCCGAGCAGAACCATCCGGACGCTGGCCTGTCCCGCGCGGGTAAGTGAGGCCGAGCATCCTAGGCCGCGCGTCCGGTCCATCTTCTGGTCTATCCCGCGCGGGTAAGTGAGGTCGAGCATCCTAGGCCGCGCGTCCGGTCCATCTTCTGGTATGTCCCGTGCGGGTGCTCTCTCCCGAGCAGTCCAGGCAGCGCATAAGACGCGTCCAGCTCTCGTCCAAGCTGCGCGGGTATGGCGCCCCACACACTCCAGGCCGAGCACTGGCCGATCCATCTCCAATCCAAGCCGTGCGGG
Organism: Brassica juncea; assembly: GCA_018703725.1. Lineage (NCBI taxonomy): Eukaryota > Viridiplantae > Streptophyta > Magnoliopsida > Brassicales > Brassicaceae > Brassica > Brassica juncea. The sequence goes on along the minus strand of CM031939.1, from coordinate 26,153,275 downwards.
TAACACGTCCCGAGCAGATCAGTCCACGCACCAGCTTGCTTCAGTCCGTCCATGGATCCGTTCCGGCCATCCGAGTCTCGTGTCCCGGCTGCCGAGGTAAGGTCTTCATGTCCTGATCATTGGCCAATCTTGATTCTTCACCTCTTTTTGAACCACAAAGCCCCCAAACACCCCAAATAACTCCATAGCACACTCCAACATCTAATAAGGACATATGAATGCAATATGAACCTAAAGATGCCTAATGCCTAACTTATATGATCAAAATGCACAAGATATGGATGCTAAAAACATGTAAATATGCAAGATATCAACCAGTCAGGTCGTAAGACCTTGAGACAAGCGTATCATGGTCCAAAATGAAGGTTAAGGGCATCAGGAAGATGAGACTTAACCAGGTTACGAGGGAAACAAAGGTAAAGGAGCTGGACGAGTGTTCCGGGAGCTGGACGAGGTCCGGATCGAGCTCAGTCAGCTAGGTGCAGCTGGAAATCAGCTCACCTTGATTTAATCAGATCATAGGAGCTGGAAGACTAGTTAACTCAGCTGGTAGCAGTTGGTGATCAGTTTATCTCAGCTGGGCGGAGTGTTCCGGTCCGAACCAGTGTGGTCGGATCCGACCGGTTATGGACCGAGCCGATGGTCCGACTGTGGAATGGTTCGACCAAGGGTAGTAGGGATCGAACCAGATGTTGGGCAAAGGTTCATGAGTTTGAGCAAGGGCTCTGGAACCGATCTGACGAAGGAAGAAAGAAAGAAACCGCCAATGGGCGGTTATGGACGGTTGAGAAAAGGGGAAACCGCCCCTTTTTGGATCTAGGAATTGGTAACTGCCTTCCAGGCGGTTATGGACGGTTGGGATCGATTTCCCTTCTATTTTTCTTTTTCTCTGTCGAAAATATCATTGAAGAAGACAGAAAACTCAGACAAACTTCCAGAGAGAAAAGAGAGACAAACCGACAGTTGGCCGATCTAATCTGTGGTGGTTCCTGGTCGATTCTGGTAAGAGTTGTCTGTGAGATTGAGAAGATGGATACTAGACAGAGAGACAAGGATAATGAGAAGGAGAAGGAGCAAGCCCCTGGAGACCGTACCCCTAAGGTGAGAGGTGTGGCCAAGGACCACCGGACATGGCCTGCGGACGATCCGTTTGGTATGTGGTTTGGTCTGGTTCGTTTGGTTACACCTATCTCTGATTTCTTCTACTCTGTTCTTCATATATTTCTTGTTGTGGTATTGGATGTTGATGTTTGATATGGAGGCACTGATATTAGGACTTGGTCGGATCAAAGAAGCCATGAAAGTTCATGGTTTGGCCGGACTGTTCATAGTCGAGATCTATATGGTCTGGTCCGATTCATGGAATTCTGTTTATGGGAATCTCTTAGTTGGGATTTATCATGAATTTAAATTAGTTTTGGGACCACTTTTGAAAGTGGCCAGATTTGGCATTTATAAGTGTTTTCGATGTTTAGATGTGATCCAGCCATGCAGTGTGATAGATTCTTCTGTTGATATCTAATATTGTGTTCGTGTGTGTTGTGTATTTTGGATCCAGGACCAGACTTGGACCGTGGTAAGGGAAAAGCACCGTGAGGACCGCGGCCATGGGAAGATGTATGGTGAATGGCTCGATCCTGTTAATTGTGTTATCTTAGTAGCCTATTGTGCAACTTGTGAACTTATGTTAGCCTAGTGTGCACCTTGTGTGTTATGAACGAATGAATGATGTTTGATTCTGTTTATCTATCTATGAAGTATTTATGTTGCCTTATTGACTCTGATTGTTTGAACATGTTTCTATGAACCTCAACTACTGATAATTACTTAGAAAAATTTTGTACTTGAAAAGGAATCAAACTGGTTGAATTGTTTGGTAAGACTGCGGTCTGGTTGGGTTGAGGAATCCAGGATCGGGTCTTACATCCCTTGCACAAGTACACCCAGCACAATACTAGTGGTCTACACCACCTAGTATTGGCAGTACTCTTCCTCATGGCTCTCAGCCAATGCGTTCCACATAGCTTACCAACGACAAGGTTGATAATTAGCATTCTTTATGATCAATATCATAAGTGACAAACATATCTCAGCACACAAGCATATGATCAGATAACCTAACACAAGGATCTGGCCTCAATATACCCTCAGGTGCAATTTCCACCTCAAGCAAACCTCCTCCAAAAATTAATTACAATTCATGAAAATTCCTGATAAATCCCCACTAAGAGATTCTCATAATCAGAATCCAATAAATCGACCCAGTCCAAATGGATTCCGATCATGATCAGTCCAACCGGTCAAAAGTTGACATCATCAAATCAATTCCTAATAATTAGGTAAAATATGTCAAAAACTCCTATAAATCATCAAAATCAGTTTCCCATAATCAGAATCCAACCCCGAGGTCTGGATCATATGGAAACCGACTATGGTCAGTCCGGCCCATGGCCAAGGACATTCACTTCCTGAACCGGCCAAGTCCATGGTTCAGTGCCTACATGTCTCATCATCAATCTCAATCACAAACAGAATAATTAAGATGAATAATTAATATATAAACAGAGTAAGGTGTAACTGCAGGAAAAGATCGGCCCATATGCATCCGGCTATGTCCGATGGTCCGCAGTCCACACCTGTTACCTTATCAGGGGCGACCATGTTCCTCCAAAGCACGCCTCCATAAAGCCCTTATCACATACTTCCAGTATGGATAAGATCCAATCATCCAATAATGGGTCGTACCCATCATCCCTTCCATGGAACTTCCATGAAACCAATTTCTACACTGTATCCGCCTTCAAGGCTGTTCATGACTTTGAGAGTGGAGTCTGGCCTTCTTCCTTCCCTCCTGGCCATTTGCGTGTTATCTCAAGACATACAGGAATTCTAGGATGTGATCATTCATGATCAAACACCATCAAAGGGTCGTTCACAACTTTCCCTTTTATTGCCCACAAAACTGCCTCTTTGCTGCCTACACACCAATCTCGGTATTGGATTGTGCAATCCTACCATCTCTATGTTTTTCTCTGTGTTTCAGGGTGTGGGAAGAAGTCCTGGACATACCCTTGTATTTATAGAAGAAGGGGTGGTTATTTCCCAACCATTGCCCATAACTGCCCATAACTGCTCTTGGGCGGTTACTTTTTAAAAAAAAAAAAAAAAACTCCTGCCTATGGCAGTTACCAGACATCCTGGGTCTTCCAAACAACTCATGGATATGTCCAAAACAATCCTAAAGTGATTGCCAATGCCCATGGCTCAACCACAAGAGCCCATCGGCCCATCGGCCCATCGGCCCATCGGTACACATGGGTCGTCCACATGGCCCGGTCAGTTTCCGGACCTGGCCCACCTGCCCGAGACTTGAACACTCAGTCCAGATGAGTTGAGCTGATCCCCAGCTGACCCAGATGAGTGAGCTAGTCCATCCAGCTCAGGGAGCTGACACACTCTCAGGGAGCTGACACACTCTACTTGAGCTCCAACGGAGCTCCGTTCAGCTGGTTGAGCTTCTTCCTTGTATCTCCTAGCTGTTGCATCCAGCTAGCTTTCTTCATCTAATCCTTCTAAGTCCCTTGGTCTATTTCCAGACCTAGACTTAGTTTTCTCATGATCCATTTTGATCATACACTTCATTACAGCTTGTTCACGATCAATTCTCATGATCTGATCCCAAGCAATCCCGTTTCTGATGAAACGTCAATGTCCCATGTCAAGTTCCAGGAACGGGGACATGACAAGTATCCTCTTTACTAGGCAATTCGCTACAGTGAGCGATATGACTATAGCGTCGTGATGCGGGGCTAGGACCCTCTCATGCTCCTTGGCTGTGAAACTGATTTCGTCGGTTCCAAGGAGTAAACGATTAGGCTTGGTGGTTTCCAGGCCGTGCTTGGCCTTACAGGTGCTCTTCTTGGCGGCTGCATGGCTTATACCGCTTATCTCCGACCCTCCAGATATGACGTGGATCGTTCAGTCCTGCCGAGGTGGCGAGGCCGGGACAGCTTCAATGGGCTTCCCGGAGGTTCCCTTGCTCAGATGACTCTTGGCCTTGTCTGAGAAGAATTCCCGGAGGTGTCCCTTCTTGAGTAACTCACCTCGATCTTTATTGCAACGCAAAGGCGGATATCGCTGTAGGGATGTTGCACCCGGGGATTTCCACCTTCTCCTGGTTGAAACGTGCGATGTAGCTTCACAGCGATTCAGTCCGGCACCGATTCGTAGAGGCAATCCGATGTTTTCTCCCGGTTCCTGCTACTCACGAAGTGATCCACGAACTGGTCGCTAAGGGCTGCGAAAGAGGATATGGACCTGGTGGTAGGCTGATGTACCACTGTAAGGCGGGTCCGACAAGGGTCGAACTGAATCCTTTGCACATCATGGCTTCACACGATTCCCTAGGGAGTGATACAGCGAGCATCATCTGCTTGTACTGCTCGATGTGGTCATCTGGGTCTCACGTGCCGTTGTACATCTTGACGTTGGGGAAGGAGAATTTCCTTGGCATCTCTATTACTGCGATCTCGTTTGTGAAGGGAGTATCCTCGTAGGAGTCTGGACCGCTCTTCCGGATTGGAGGAGCCACTCCTGGAAGTCTTTCTACCATAGACTGGATGGCGTCAAACTTCTTGAAGAACATCTGCTCCAGGTAGGAGGTCATGGAGGACCCTGCTGCGGCGGTCCCTTCGAGAGTTTCTTTGTGGGGTTCCGGCTCAAAGTCGCTTCCAGGTCGTGGATCTGGGTGTTCCTGACCTCGTCCCGATTCGCCTCGTTCTCGTTGAGCGTCGTTTGCTGATGAGTTGTGTCTCCTCTGGAATTAGGTGTCTCATAGACCGGACTCAAGTTCGGAAGCGACGCTTCTTGTTGCTGACCGTATTGAGGATTTGGTTCTCATCTCAGAGAGAGATGTTCTCGGCCTCGAGTTGGTTGAGCTTCTCCGTGCTTTGTTCAAGACGTTAAGTTCCTATGGGCAAAGAGGAAAGCTTCCATATGAGGATACCCTTGTATCCCAAAGGAAAACGAATATATTCTATTATTTATACTATCTTCAAGATAAATGGAAATATTCTATTATCTATGGAGAAGGTGAATATTTCCAAATCCTTGGAGAGAGGCACGACTTATATTATAAATAAAAGGTTTCTAAACCTAAAGGAGAGAGGTCAAGACGTTCATCCAGAGAGCTCTTAAATTACACAGCCGCCAAGGCAAGGTTTGGCACCTAAAAGATCATCTTCATCAACATGCCCAATAAGAGGGAAATCCCTGCGATTACTATCAACAAGATAGAGTTTTATGCTCAATGCAGCACGCCTAATACTCTACTTACTGGCTCAGGCCACGATCTCCAGCTCATCATCAGGAATTCTCCATGCTCATTGAAGCATACCAAGACTCCATGCTCACTCTAGCTTACCGACGATTCTACCATTTATTCCGGCCATGCGCCCTCTAGAACAGATGACTATTATCAACTACAGAGCAACGTGCTCCTTAAGCCATGTGCGCACAAGGCCACGTGCCCACTAGGCAATGTGTCTATCTAGGCTATGCGCCTCCACCGACATGAACTACGAATGGCTTGATTCCCCACTAAAGGGTACGTAGGCAATCCTCAATGAAGGATAGAGCTATAAATCTAAACACCTTCCATAGTTCCACGTAAAGATACCCAAGGACCGACTTTGGTAGCCGGAACCATCAACTATAAATCAGGGGACACCCAAGGACCGTTTTGGATTTTGCTAAAGGAGCAGATGGATGAAGTCAATGCAAAGCTTGATAAAGTTCAAAATATTCTCATGAAGCAAGTCAGTTTTGCAGAGATATAAGATTCAGCTCTCAATGGCGACAATGAAGGTGAAGAAGAGGATGTGTCTTCGTGAGTGATTTTCACAATAAGAGTTCTGGGAATCAATGAGGCAACAGGAACTTCTCTGGCAATGGTTAGAGGAGTAACTACAACAAGAGTTCACAGTACCAGAAATCCTACAGCAACATCTGCAACAACAGCAACAACAGAGCTTATGGAAGTTCTTCTTACAAAAATCCACCACCAGCAACTCAGGAGAGCAAGATAGACGGGATGATTGATCAGATTCTAGAGAGTCAGCTGAAGCTGACAATGGATTTCAATTGGGAAGATAGATGCTGTCAACACAAATCTGAACACTAAGTTTGAAGCTCTAAGCACACATGTGAAAAAGTTGGAGATTCAGGTGGTTCAGACAAGAGAAGTGCTAAGATGCAGGAAGTGCTGATCAAAGGAAAAGGAGAGGAAGCACTGAAACACCACGTGAGTGCCATCACAGAAGATGATTTCTAGCAAGTGGGAAAGTAGGAGAAGCTTCATGAGGGAGCCTTTTAAAGTTGGAAGCTCCATGAGTTTCGGCAATTCGCATTGGTGTTGATGGACACCATGAGACGAACACCATTTGATACCACGAGAGGAGCACCGATCGACAGCACATGTTAACCACCGATCGACATCACCTGGAGTCAGTTTGATCTTACGAGACAGTGAGGATAATGACACACAAAGAGTTCATGGCTCGACACCCATATCCCCCTAATCTATACCATATAAAAACAGAAAACGTCAATCAACACCTTGAAGCAGGCATCGATCGACAGCAACAGTCAGGCGATGATCAACAGCAGATGCTTAGAAACGATCGCCACCCTCCTACAACCACTCGAGTGCGGTTACCAAGCATCGATGTAGTGAGACTGAGTGCACTTAGAAACCCAACAAAACCTTCAGAGAAATCAATACAGAACAACAACCAGAAATCTGAAGATGCAGCAGAGCTTATGATCATTGACCAGGCTTGTGAGGGACAGACTTTAAGGAGAAGGAAAGAGAATATTCCCAAGCATCTAAGGAGAGGAGCTAATGAGAAGGAGATAGATAACTTCACAAAGAGGGTACTAACGGTCCATGAGGATAAGCCATTCGATGAGGCTTAGTTTATTCACAGATTGTGGATGTTTTCAGAGAAACGAAGGAGACAGAGAAGGACATTGAACAATGTTCCATTAGATCAGAGAAGATGAAGCGGAGGTTAATATTGAAGAAGAAGAGTGATCATGGGAAGTTTTTAGTTCCCTGTTTGGAAAAAGAGCCTACCATTATGGGATTAGGAAATTTTTTTGGGAACAGAAAGATGAGTATGGTGTCTACAGAGATGAGTATGGATATGCACGTGGAGTACATGCCAACATCATCAATGTCTCTAAGGATGACATCAGGAATTTTCTAAGAAGAGCTTCAATGGATGAGCACTCTTACATATGTCTTCCAGAACATACTTACTCATTCACACTGACCAGACTAGCACTAGAGATCTACACCAAGGATGAGATTAGTAAGATGATAACTGGAATTTGTGGAGCTAAACAAAGAGCAGAAGATGATAACTGAAACTTCATGGCATCTACAACACACCCAAGAACAACATAAATTGGTTAACCAAGAGGAGTGAGTTGATGCAGCAAGAATTGGCTATGCTTCGTGAGAAGAATGATTGTCGAAAGAAGGAATCAACATCGATCGATACAGAGGCTTCACCATCGATCGATGCGAGACTTACATAACTAGAGGATTTAGTGAAATCATTCGATTACAAGCTTGATGAAGTCTACTATCCGCTCATAGATGACATGGATGGATTAACTAGACGACTAATCCAACTACAAAAGAAGTCGACACCATTTAGCAGCAACTCGATTTTCAAGCAGAGAGATAAAAATCGATCGATGGCAATATCAACACATCGATCGACACCAACAATACACCAGCGCCTACTTCATACACCAGAGCAGAGATTGATCATATTGTAGAAGATATGTACATAACACTGGGAACAACTGAGGACAGACTTGACAGGAGATGTGATGACATCTATTTTCCTTTCAACAACGGCATCAATGTTGGAATCAAAAACGGTTATCTCAAAATCAATGGTTAAGATCATCACTCCTTACTAATTCTGTCCGAAGAATTCACTCGAAAGAAGACGATCAGAAGGCTCAAGAGCCGGCCAGGCCACCTCACCCAAGGGCGAGGACAACTGAGTCTCGGCCACCTCGCCCAAGGGCGAGGATGACCCGACCAAGGTCACCTCGCCCAAGGGTGAGGATGACCCGTCCGAGGTCACATCGCCCAAGGGAGAGGACGACCCGTCTGAGGTCACCTCGCCCAAGGGCGAGGACAGTCCCATCCCGGTCATCTGACTTGTATCAACTCACGTGCCCTCCGTATGGTCATCCAAGCCACGGACCTAGTACCTCTCTTTTCGTCTTGACTAGAGTTATAATCGATGTTTTACGACTAAAACCGTGAAGGATTGTTTTCTCGATTAAAATCTATCGTATAAAATAGGGACAGTTGGCTCGAACATCAGTTCCCTCAGCTATACGAATCTTTTATGGAAACGAAGATCTTTCTGAAAAATCGTGTAAACGTCCGAAGGCCTAAAAACGGCCCGCAAGGGTCCAAACATGCCTGGAGACCCATCTACGATTTTAAGAAGAAATTCAAGCCCAAAGAGATTATGACGGTTTATCCTATCTCATGAAATAGGATAAACGTTAAGTTTCCGAAGATAAATGTAAAAGTTCAGGAATAATTATGAAGATCGACGAAAAATGGAATATTCCCAAAAAAGATAAACTTGGGCCCAAAGGCTAAAGGCCACCGACCTAAACACTTATATAAGGAGAGCTTGGGCTGAAGAAAAGGGGATCCGAGATTTTAGACCTAGAGAACTCTTGTTAGCTTAGAGAACTTAGAACTTAGGTGGTTAGACTAGTAAGGCAATCCTGAGAACATTGTGCTACCTCTTGTTATATCGTTTATCTTGTTAGCATATCTCTTCTTTTCTAAGTGAAATCTTGTATTCATATTATTCAATCAATAAAACGTCTCAGAGCGACTTTTTCATCTATATCTTGCTATCGACTTCGTGTGATTATGCAGAGAATCCGGACCTTCGGGAAAAGTCAGGCTCGCTTGATTTCCCTCCATTTTTGTTCATAAAAATCAACAGTGCGAATTTCGGTTCTCACAGTTTGGCGCTAGAAGGAGGGGGGGGGGGTCGGATTCTCTAACTCCAAAATCACAAATCGATTAAGATTCAGTATGTCCGCTCTAACCACATACGATGTCATCTCTTTTAAGGATCGAGCAACGGTCGACAGGGCCAAACCTCACAGCGATCTCCTTGTCATCGAGCTGACAATCCAGAACATCGATGTAGCAAGAGTATTGGTTGACACCAGACATTCGGCCAATAGCATCTTCAAAAGCAACCTCGAGAGAATGGAAATCGACCTATGCGCTATCACGGAAGATGCCAGTCCGCTATTTGGACTCTCAGGAGATGCTACCATGACCTACGGCTCGATCAGCCTCTTGGTTAGATCCGGGAGCATCGCCAAAATTGCGGAAGTCTTAGTCGTCGATCGTCCTACATCATACAATGCAATCATTGGGACTCCATGGTTAAATTCCATGCGAGCGATTCCCTCGACTTTCCACCTGTGCCTTAAGTTTCCGACTCCCCACGGGATCTACACAATACAAGGAGATTGCAGGATTTTACAAGTCTGCTTCGCTGCCGAGTTAAAACGAAAGAACTCAATGACTGAGACTTCCAACAAAAAGAGGCCGGCCCTCGACGAAAAGGCCCCAAACCAAGATTCGTCAAAAACCTTTTGGCAGTCGCAGAGAGCAGAGGCCCTGGAAGGAAGGCGTGAACCAACTTCTGAGCCCGTAATCTCAGTCTGTCTCGACGAATCTTTTCCAGAACGATGCGTCGAGATTGGAGCCAACCTCCGCGAGCCATTAAAGACAGAAATCATAGCCTGTCTAAAGAAGAGCCTCAGTACGTTCGCTTGGGCCACGGAAGATATGTCGAGGATCGGGGATCGACATTAGCATAACATGTCACGAACTCAACACCGACTCGACTTATATGCCCGTCAAACAGAAAAGACAAAAGTTGGGACCAGAGCGAGACACTACAATCAACGAGGAAGTCAAAAGACTCCTCAAAGTGGGGTCGATAATACCCTTGTGCATTCTGTGATACAGGTTCTTCAGTCAGTATCATGTCTAAGGTGATGGCAGATCAGTCTAGTCTGTAGATAAAACCTTCAGAGGATTCATTCACTTTTATAATTGATCTAAGGTGAATTCAGGAGGAATCATCAGAAACCTTCAAGTGCAAATTAGTAATGCTCTAGTTCTAGTGGATTTTCACGTCACGGATATCAAGATAGACTGGAATTTTTCTCTACTACTTGGGAGAGCCTTCATGACTACTCATCGACCAGAATGTCTACTATGATCCAGTGAGAGTTGTCAAGACACATACACCCTACATTGAGATATGAGATGATCCATGACTTTTAGCAATTTGCTATTCCGATTCTGGCGCAGAGCATGAACATGATGGAGAAGCATCGATCGACACTCAACCTACAGAATCGATCGACATTTCACAAGACGCATCAATCGACACCCCAGCGAATGAAGACTATGGGGAGAGCTTTGCAACTGAGACTGCTACTCCTACAATGAGAAAGATCTGTGTAGTGCAGCCAGATGAGTATGGGGTATACAGAGATGAAGATGGGAATGCACATGCACTGGATGGAAGGATCATCAATGTTTCTAAGGAGGATATAGAAGCAATATTGGAGATGACAGATAAATCAGGAGGAAAGTATTTGAGTTTACCGCAGTATGAGGGATATTTTCTGATGCCTGGAGTATATTGTACACCCCCTCGCCCACCAGTATCTGACACATTCAGCAGAGTTCATGTCATAGAGTTACTTGATATTTATAGAGCTCAAGGCTGGATGTTTGAGGAGTTTTACAGGAAGATTGATGAAATTTATTTTTCTCTCAACAACAGTATTGGAAGAGCTGTAGTTGAAAGTGGATTACACTCATGAGATCATTCAACGACAGCAAGAGCACATAGCCAGAGGAGAAGAAGCAATGAAGAGCTTTGTTGATACCTGGTTCGAGATGAGCAAAGAAGATGTTGATATTTGTTTTTCAACAAGTAGTCAATTACCTCCATACTAGCCAAACACCTCCAAAAAGTTAAGCTAAATGACTATAACAAAGCGCTTAATGGGAGGTAACCCATTGTTAAGTTTTCTTTAGTTTTATTTTACTGATTTTTCTTGTTTATTTTATTGCAGATCAAAAAAAAAAAATCCTAGGAGACGACTGCACTCAGCATCGACCGACAGGACCGGCCGGTATCAATCAACAAAGCATAACGAGAATCGGTCGATCGACACTCATATCCAGCGAGCAGGTATATCGTCTTTCCTTATTACATTGTGTACTTATAATTTATTTTTCCACCAATCTTAGATTGTATAACACTGGGACAGTGTTGTTTAAGTTTGGGAGAGGTATACTGATATTGTGTTTTATTTTAAGTTTTCACTAATTTTATAGAGTCAAGAAAGAGATATTGAACTTTTTCAATTTATATTATTACTCTAACCAATCTCTAGCACTATTCTTTGAGGTTAATGACTGCAGGGTGTACTGAATGGAAACACCAAATTGGATCACTTGCCAATAACATTCATGCTAGCTGAGGAAGTCTGGAGAAACCAAAGCTGACTTTCAGACTTAATCAATTCAACTTGCTTGTTTTGGGGCTTGGTTTACCTTGGATTAGAATTCTCCCGTAAATCTGGAAGGTAAAAAGTCTTAGTGTTTTGGTTCCCCTTTCAATTCTCTTTAGCATCTATATTATAAGAGATTGAGAGGATTTCCTATAAGATGCAGAGGGGTAGAAGAATTTCCTGTGATCCCATTATTCTTATTCCAAAAGGAATGATCACACATTGTTTGAAGCAAGGGGTATGTAAATTACCTATGACCCCACTATTTGCCTACACTTTGTCAAAAATTTAAAAGAGAGAGAGAGAGAGAGAGAGAGAGAGAGAGAGAGAGAGAGAGAGAGAGAGAGAGAGAGAGAGAGAGAGAGAGAGAGAGAGAGAGAGAGAGAGAGAGAGAGAGAGAGAGAGAGAGAGAGAGAGAGAGAGAGAGAGAGAGAGAGAGAGAGATAATAAACAAGATGGATTGCATCAGCATTACTGTTCATTGGAATTAAGATACATAGAAGACAGTAGAGAGAGGAAAAGATCAGAATGAGACTGCCTGTTGGTCCAGATACTTGTTTGAGTTGAGTCTATATGTCCTTTGATCGATACTCCCAAGATGTAGCCTACACATTTTTTATATGCAGAAATGATGTCAGTAGAGGGGTATGTCATATGGAATCAGCTAAGCAGTGAGCTGGATGGTTTGGTTGCTTAGTCAAGGTCTAATACATGGAAGTGAGGTTGGTACTTATTTGATGTGGTTTGCAACATTGCATAGGTAAAGGTAGTGATTTTAAATTGTGTGAGTCCGTGCTGTTTTTAAACATCTTTTATAGGACTATTCTATGTTTTGCTTGAGGGCAAGCAAAGGGTAAGTCTAGGGAAGTTGATATACTTTGATTTTACCAGTTTTCAGCCATGGTATAAAACCTTTTTAGTATCTATTATATGAGTTTTGGAGTCTTTTTAGAGTCTTTAAATGTACATGTATGTTTCGGATCAATGTGGTGATTATGGGGCATTTTGGAGCTAAAGATAAAAGAAACTCATAGATGTTCAAGAACCAGCCAGAATCGAGATTCACATAGATTGTCGATCGACGAAGACCTCTTGGTGCCGGTCGACGGTGACACGAGAAGACAGGCCGACTTGTTCGTGGCCGACTTAAGCCCAAAAGATTTACAAAATTATGAGACTATCCCTGGCTGATGATATCACTCAGTCGCGATTAAGCTAGGCTAATAGATTTAAATGCAGTAAATAAAGTAAAGTAAGGTGAACAAGGCAGTTGTTCAGTTGATTAATGAGTTGTTTGATGGAAGGATGGGTTGCTAAACTTAGGGTGTCATTCAGATTATCAGAACTCTGATCTATAGATGCTTAGATTGATTCTAGAACTCGATGTCTAATGCAAAATACAACCATTTCTTGCTGTGATTCTAGACTAAGTCTTTGTTCCAGCTCTCGCGTGGCAACAAGGAATGAGCGTCAATCGATGCTATGGTATAAGCGTTGATCGACACTGCCTTAGGTAAGCGTTATCGATCTGATCAATTTGTTCAACTAAATTCCTAGACCAACTCTAGTATGCGCCTAGGTATTTAATCCAGCAGGATTCGGGTTCCGTTAATTGATTGCACTCTTGTGCCTCTCAATTGTCCTATGATTCTAGGTTCAAATAATTAGTCACACTCTCGTGGTTTTCTAATAATCTAGATCCTAGTATAACAAGCCACCCTAGTGTAGTGATCTATAGATAACCTAGCAGCTCTATATTCAGAAGTTCATCAAAACCCTAGAAATTCCCTAAACCTAACTGGTGAATCTACTCAAGCATGATAGTTGTCACATAAATCATAGATGAATAGATATAAAATATAAAACCACAACCAATGGAGTTCCAAGAGGACTCTGAAGGAGTTCCTCTCTTCTCTCCAACCCTAAAACTAAGAACAAAGAATAGAATAAAGCATAGCCGTCAACAATGGCTTACAAAACACATAAATAGGGGTCTGAGTCGTCCAGATGTATTCTGGTAACTTGTGGTGGCTTCTGGGCTTAAGTCGGTTATGAAATATGCTCAGCCCATCTTCTGCGATCATTATCGATCATTACCAAGGGTGCACCGTCGATCAACATTCCTTCATCTCCTCGGCAGCTTCCTCTCGCGAGGAAGACATACCACTCTTCAGTAAAATGGACATAACTTCTTCTATAGGATTCTGATTGACCTCAAACCGGTAGAATTGGAAAGTTAACTCAAAGCTCTATCTTTTTTTCAAACGATCAGCTCAATCGCACCATGGGAAGGTCTCCATCTATAGCTAAACATCTGACACATATGTGCAGTTATGCACCTCAAAAGGCTCCAAAATCACCAAAATTCTCCAAAACGTACATGAACCTTAAAACACTCTAAAACATACACTAAACCCATATAATAGACTCTAAAACACTCATACACCATGGATAAAATTGGAGAAAATCCATGGTATATTAGACGACTTTTACGTAGTATTTATGTGTTTTTGCCATTGTTTGGGCAACACACCACTTTTCTATTATTCACAGCATACAGATTTGTGGTTCTTAGTAGATTTGGAAAGGAGATCCAAGACTCCTTCAGAGATTTGTATTGGAACTCCAGTTTTTCTTACCTTATCTATTTATGCATTCTATTCAGACTATTGCTATGTTTTGCTTTATCATGTCTTAGTAGTTTCCCTTGTTAGATTTAGGGTTAATTAGGGTTTTAATGGATTAACCAAAACTATATAATTGGTAGGGTGATTACAAGATACCCTTCAATAGAATTGCTATTAATGCTTGTGTTCTAGAGTAGCTAACTAGAACCCTCAACTTAGGATTGTAGACAACTACGATAGTAGGTTATTCACCCGAATAGATTCTCTTGAGCTAGGATTGCTAGAAAAATGCGACAGCTGATTTAGCAAAACTAGTGAACAATCGATCAGATCGATAACGCTTGCCTGAGGCAGTGTCGACCGATGCTCATATCATAGCATCAATCCAATCTCGATTTGTATTGACATGCAAAAGCTGGAATACTGAACTTAGTCACAATAAGACTCACATGCAAAAGCTGGATATCTTTGCATTAGACATCGAGTTCTAGGATTGTCATTCACATACCCTTAGCATCTATATTTTTATAATTCTGATTGCTTGAAACCCTAAATCTTCCTGTTTGTTCTTATTACTTACAAACCAACCAAAAAATTAAAGTGCTTTACTTGTTTGCTGCTTTTAAATCTATTGTCTAACTTAATCATTGACTGCTTTGAATTTATTGTGTGTCCACGCTCCTTGTGGATTCAATCCCTAAGTACTACAACTTAACATCTTCTATTAGAGAGTAAAGTTGCTCAAAAAGGTTATTTGAATGATATCAGACAGGTCTCCTAACAACGAGAAACAAGAGGGATGTAGTCCTAGTTGTTATGGATGTATTCCCAAGTCTGGTCACTTTATTACCAAAAGGACGACTTTTGGAGTTGGTAAAATAGTCCGGAAGAACATGAACAAAATAGTCTGGTTGTATGGATTTCGAATCTCGTTTGCTCCCAAGTTTTGTATGGGGAGGTCTCCTCTGAACGTTTTAGAGCTCTTCTTCCAACTACGCCCAATGGCCTCAATATTTCGACGAAGTTTCTAGAACATTTCGTACCTGAAATGGTGTAGCATCTATCTCAGCTATTGATGCTGCCACTAATTGCAAGGCAATGAGAATCCTGTAAGGTTTGAACCGCTTCCCCGGTTGCATAGCTATTCATAAGTTACTTCTCCTCAGACCTGTCCCAGTCATTGCGATGTAAGTCTCACGTAGGAATCTTCAAAGATTTTTATAATCTCCCATTTTTGTAGGGGCAAATAATGGATCTCAGAACCCATTCCAAAATTAAGTATAGGAAGTATACTAATGTACCGAAGAAGTAACTTGTAGAAAGAATTCTTATTGATGATATTTTGTATGAAAAGGTATATGTTCTTTATCTTGTGATCTCATACAACTGTGAGACACAAAAGGCATAAGAGAAGGACAGAATCCAAGAGTAATTTGTGTATAAGTTAAATATGAAAGATCTTCCCACCCCATGTTCTTCTCCTTTGATGCCCCTTTTATAGTCGCTAGGAAAAGGATCGTAACGGTGGCATGGTTTCCGGTGAGTATAATGAGACTTTAATACCTTCTTTATATCTCTAATTCATTTGACATTTTAAGTTGATCGCGTCAGGTTGGCATAGACCTTTTGTTCAGGTTAAGATGGGCCTTCTTCCTTTGTAGACCTATTCCTTCTTGTCAGGCATGGGGCCTACTGGGCAGGATCCTTAGACCGGGTTTGGAGTGAGGTGAAACCCACCTCCAACAAATACCATTCACTTTCATCCACCACTGTTATCCCTCATGTCTCATTCCACTGGTACTATATAGCTCTTCACCGGTGGGGTAGCTACTGTCATAGAACATCCTCTTGTTATTGTTACTTAGTGGAGCCGAGAGGAGAAAGATTTGAGGTTCCGTGTCGCCGCATCTTCTCACCATCGATCGTTGATCTGTACTACCATGAGACGCACACACCGGAGATGCATCCCTTGTCACAGAAGATCCTTGCAGTTGCAGTCATCTTCTGAGTCACTGCCAGCCATGTATAATTGATCCGAGTGTGTTGTGTCATAACTTTTACTTAGCTTACACATCAAGGTTCTTCTTCTCCATATATGATCAACCGTGAGCCATGTATTTGTTTTAAGTGCATTTTTCCAAATTTATTGTGCATTCGGTTATCTTAAAACGCCGCTTTCTTCACATATAATAATATGTTATAGGAGTTGGAGAGTGTATTACAGAAAGAAGAAGAAGAATATTGTGAAAGAAGGAGCTACATATTAGCTGAGAGATTGATCCACGTGTCACGTTTTTAAGAGTCGTTTGTAACTGATTCGGTTATGGCCGTTATGAGCTGTTAGAATCGAGTCTTTTGTATAAAAGGGGAGTAGAATGTTCATTGGGAGGTTGGCTGATAAGTGAGTTGTAATTGGGGAATCTCGGAAGAGATTAGGCTTAGTACTTGTACATTTTTGAGTACTAAGAGGAAATATAAGTGTGTTCACAAGATAAAGAGTATCGTGCTTTATCATTTGGTGAGGTGAGCAACTTCGAGATACGTGACAATGACGTTGACGACGAGAAGCAGTGCCGTCGACGAGTCGTTCCAGCGAATCGGTGCACTTGACGCCTCCGTCACCGATCTGAACCATCGATTCAACGAGCTAGACGAGAAGTTCAACCGAATCGCAGCGACGAGTGCGGTCAACACAGAATCGATCTCAGCTACGGTGCGAAATGCAGAATCGAAGATCGATCGGTTGGAAGCAACGATAAATTCTTTCATTGCGGCATTCAATCCGCATCAGATCCATGGTGAATCGAGCAGAGATCAACCACATCCAACGATCGTTCAAGAACCGACTCAGGTATCTCATTCATCCTTGGAACAAAACCGGAATGATGCTGAGCTAGGTTATCGGTGTAATGCTCATAGATCTGAGAATAAAGAAGAAAGATATAAAAAAATTGAGATGCCTGTGTTCGCTGGGGAACATCCGTTTGATTGGATTGCTCAAGCAGAAAGATATTTTCGTGTTACGCAAAGTGATCCTGAGCGAAAGATGGAACTGGTTTCACTGAGTCTCACGGAAGACGCCTTGAGCTGGTTCAACTACGAGTTGGAGTACAGGCCTTTCACAGATTGGTCAGAGTTCAAACGTCGACTGCTAGCACGGTTTACAGAATCATTTGAGAAGACACCAGGAAAAAGATTGTTCAGTTTGCAGCAGTCAGGTTCAGCAGCAGAATATGTCAGGGAGTTTCAGGAGTTGGCCCATCAGGTTAAGCTGGCTGAAGAGAACCTGATCGACATATTCTTTAACGGTCTTAAACAAGAACTAAAAGAGGTGATCAAGATGAAAGAGCCTAAGACGTTACCTGATCATATTGAAGCAGTAATGAAGATGGAAGACAGTGAGTTTTGCAAGATGTTTGCTTTACTTAAAGAGCAAGAGAGCAAGTCCGGGAAGCAATCTTCGAAACCACCTATACGCTATGGTTCTCAATTTTGGAAACCAAAGCAACAAACTCTCGAGTCAGGACAGAGACAGGAGGATAAACAAGGTCAAACGAAGCTCACCGAAAAACAACCATTAAAGCTTTCTGATGCTGAGTATGACTATAAGCGAAAGAATGGCCTTTGCTTCAAATGCCCTGAGCGATGGTCTAAAACGCACGTTTGCAAAAACAAATCATTACAAGTGATGGTGGTCAATCAAGGGTGTGAAATGGAGCTGGTAGAAGAAGAATTCTTTGAAGCGTGTGAGGGTGACGAAAGAACAGAGATCATGGAGTTATCATTGTATTCTTTCCTTGGGTGGTCCTCTCCCACGACAACAAGGATAAAAGGCAAGATAGGGAAAACGAGTGTGGTGGTTTTGATTGACAGCGGAGCCACGCACAACTTTATTTCACCAGATATTGTAAAGAAAGCTCGGTTACAATCTACGAAAGGAAGCAAGTTCACAGTGATGGTGGGTACGGGTATTTCAGTACATGGTTCTGACATATGCAAAGGTGTGGAGCTGCAATTACAGTCAGTTGTAATAACAACGAACTTCATTGTGCTAGAACCTGGTAGCGCAGATGTGATATTGGGTATACAATGGTTGCGTACTTTGGGAAGATGCGTAGTTGATTGGGACAATCAGGAGTTATCATTCATGACGAAGGCTGGCAAAGTTACACTACAAGGAGACGTTATGCCTGATAATTTGATCAAAGAGCCTTCAGTGGAGTATTCTGGAATCGATTGGAATGGGACTACAGTGACTATGTTTGCAGCAGTAGCAACAGCAGAGTCAGCGGCTTCACCAGAGATAACTGCAATGTTGAGTGAGTATGAGTCAGTATTCGCAGAACCTACAGAGCTACCACCAATCCGTGGTTTTGAACATGCTATTCGATTTTGGGAAGGGACTAAACCAATTTCAGTCAGACCTTATCGTTATCCCCACTCCCATATGGAAACAATCGAAAAGATGGTCAAGCAAATGTCGGACACAGGAGTAATAAGAAACAGCCGGAGCCCTTTTTCAAGTCCGGTGTTACTTGTGAAGAAAAAAGATGGAGGTTGGAGATTTTGTGTTGACTACAGAGCAGTTAACAAAGCTACTGTACCAGACAAGTATCCAATACCAGTGATTGATCAACTACTAGACGAGTTGTACGGTGCAATGATTTTCTCCAAACTTGACTTACGTTCAATATATCATCAAATTCGAATGGTTGAAGCGGATATTGAGAAAACAGCCTTCAAGACTCATGAGGGACAATATGAATTCGTTGTGATGCCATTTGGATTGAGCAATGCTCCTGCAACTTTCCAGGCTCTCATGAACGACATATTCAAACCCTTCCTCCGCAAATTTGTCTTAGTATTTTTTGATGACATCCTTGTCTACAGTCGCTCAGAGGAGGAACACAACGGTCATTTAGCAGCAGTTTTACAGACACTAATGCAACATCAATTGTTTGCTAACAGAAAGAAATGTGCCTTTGGCCAACATCAAGTCGATTATCTTGGTCATATCATTTCTGCGGAAGGTGTTGCTACCGATCCTACTAAGACTGCTGCAATGAAGAACTGGCCTACTCCACGAACGGTTAAAAAGTTGAGAAGCTTCTTGGGGTTAACAGGATATTACAGAAATTATGTGAAGAACTACGGTGTGATTGCACGTCCTCTTACAGACCTATTGAAGTCAGAGAATTTCGATGGGTCAAGCAAAGAACAACAGGCTTTTGAAAAGCTCAAGCAAGCGATGATTTCAGCACCAGTTTTAGCTTTACCAGACTTCAGTGTTCCGTTTGTAGTAGAAACTGACGCGTCTGGATACGAACTTGGAGCTGTTCTGATGCAAAATCAGAAACCTATTGCGTATTTTAGCAAAGGGTTGACGGATAGAGAACAACTGAAGCCGATATATGAAAGGGAACTGATGGCTATAGTCATGTCAGTACAGAAGTGGAAGCATTATTTGATGGGAAAAAGATTCTTCATTCACACGGATCAGAAAAGTCTGAAATTTCTGCTGAAACAGAGAGATATTTCGTTAGACTATCAAAAGTGGCTAACTAAAATTTTGGGCTATGACTTTGAGATATTCTATAAGGCAGGCGTGGAGAATAAAGTGGCAGATGGGTTATCTAGAGTGATGATCGACAGAAGTGTTAATGCAGAAGGAGTGCTCTGTGCATTGACAGTGTCCTCATCTATTGAGATGCAACAAGTCTTTGACGAATTGGATGCGAATGAGAAAATAAACAAACTGATACGAGAATTGATGTTGGGAACGTGTGAGAAGGTTGGTTATTCTGTGGTTTCAGGGCGTCTGATGTATAAAGGGCGACTGGTGCTACCACGTGAATCTCAGTTTATTCCACAGATTCTGAAGGAATATCATGATGGAGTTTTGGGAGGCCACTCTGGCATTTTAAAAACCATAAAGAGGATTCAACAACTTTTCTATTGGTCCAACATGAAAGATGATGTGAAGAAACATGTTGCTGAGTGTAGTATATGCCAAACACACAAGTATTCTACATTGAATCCTGCTGGCTTACTGCAACCAATACCGTTGCCTTCCTCGATATGGTCTGAAATTTCGATGGATTTCATTGAACGACTCCCTAAATCTGAAGGAGTAAACGTAATACTGGTGGTGGTTGATAGATTGAGCAAGTATGCACATTTCTTAAGTCTCAGGCATCCTTTTACCGCCACAACGGTTGCAGAGAAATTTGTGAGAGACATAGTGAGGCTTCATGGTTATCCATCCTCAATTATATCTGACAGAGATAGGATATTCTTGAGCAGATTTTGGCGCGAGTGCTTCAAGCTAGCTGGTACAACGTTGAAGTTTAGTACAGCTTACCACCCGCAGAGTGATGGGCAAACAGAGGTGCTTAACAGATGCCTTGAGTCCTATCTTCGGTGCTTTACTTCAGCTCATCCAAAGCTGTGGCATAAGTACTTATCTTGGGCGGAATTTTGGTACAATTCTTCATACCATACATCACTCCATACAACGCCTTTCAAGATGGTTTACGGACGAGATCCACCTCAGTTACTTTGGTTCGAAGAAGGATCTACAAGTAATTACGAGTTGGAAGAGATGTTAAAGACAAGGGATTTAATTCTCAAGGATGCACGAGTTCACCTTTTACGAGCTCAGGAGCAAATGAAAAACAATGCTGATAAAAAACGTCGCGATTTGGTCCTTGAGGTTGGTTCATTGGTGTACCTTAAACTGAGACCTTATCGCCAATCATCCTTGACGAAAAGTTTCTGTCAAAAGCTGGCTGCGAAATACTACGGGCCATTTCAGGTCTTAGAGAGGATTGGTGAGGTGGCCTATCGTCTACAGCTTCCTGCAGAGAGTCGAATTCACCCTGTATTTCACGTTTCCCAGTTAAAACCGGTATTGGGGAAGGAGCATGAAGTGTCACCATTACCGGTGGTACTGGAGGAGTCGGAGGAGTTTATCTTAGAGCCATAACACATACAGAGCACTCGTTATGATGCGGAAGGACATCTTGAGGCTCTGGTTCAATGGAAGGGCTTGCCTGATCATGAGATGACATGGTTTCGGGTGAAAGATCTTGTTAGAGAGTATCCCAGCTTTAAGTTTGAGGACAAGCTCTCTCTTACCGAGGGGGGTAATGATAGGAGTTGGAGATTGTATTACAGAAAGAAGAAGAAGAATATTGTGAAAGAAGGAGCTACAGATTAGCTGAGAGATTGATCCACGTGTCACGTTTTTAAGAGTCGTTTGTAACTGATTCGGTTATGGCCGTTATGAGCTGTTAGAATCGAGTCTTTTGTATAAAAGGGGAGTAGAATGTTCATTGGGAGGTTGGCTGATAAGTGAGTTGTAATTGGGGAATCTCGGAAGAGATTAGGCTTAGTACTTGTACATTTTCGAGTACTAAGAGGAAATATAAGTGTGTTCAAAAGATAAAGAGTATCGTGCTTTATCAATATGATTCTTGCTTTTTTTCCTCTCTTTTTTGAATTGAGTGCGTGGTTGGCGAGAAGTTGAGATCGATTGCGAAACCACAATTTTCTTAGTGATCAAGTCATCTGTGTGTTGATCCACTCTGGTTATCTGATTTGATTAAGGAAATATGGTCCTTAGTTCCTTCTACTTCCACTATTCCTCAAGAACCAGGGTGATCTGATTCATAAGATTTAAGTTCATCCTAGATCATACAGCTATGGATGACAGAGAAATGATTAACTTTTTTGTAGGGTGGCGAATAAGAAAGGTGAGAAACAACATCATCTTTCATAAAAAGCGTGATCACATTTCTAGCTATCAATTCTTTCATCAAAAAGGCACGAAAATTAATAGTATTAAGTTAATTTTGAAAATATGTTGAACATGTGAGTACACCAACCCAATTCATGAGTTTGATGACTTCATTGCCATAATTGAAATGCTCAAAAATATGAATATGTATGTTAACTCAATTACAAAATTAACATCTTTAAAAATATCACTGAACTGACCTACCGACATGAATTCACTAATTAATATGTGGATGTCAAACGTTCAAAACCGTATCTTTATTTCAGTTTAAAATAAAACATTCCTTATTTTCCGTAACTTTCAAAACCTCATTATTATGTAAACAGTTCAAACACGTCGTATCCCTAACTTTATTTTGATAAACTTAACATTCGTACCCCCAAAAAAACTTTCATATCTAAAAAACTTTCTTTTGATTATTTAATAATTTATTTTATTATAAATTAGGATGACTCTAACACTAGACTATAAGAGTTTGTGACTAGAACTGTGACACCCGTCACCTTCTATCCAGAGAACAACGTGCCATCAATAATATTTCTCGTATAATAAAAGCCCATATAACTAATTACACTCACACAAAGTCCAAAATGAAATCCGAATAAAAAGTTCATTAACACCAATCCGTCCAAATATCATATTTTCGTCTGTATCACCTGGAATGGGGAAGAAGGAGGAGTGAGCAACAAGAGAATCACTCTCAGTGATGTATGGGATGCTAAACCCGAAGTATATTGACTTGGACATAGCGCTCCGAATAATTATAATTTATTCCTAACATATTACAAGCACGACACCTAAAGTACCCAGGACCAACAATGGCCTCAATCACAAACGCACACACACCTCTCACGTCCACACCGGAGGGCTCATACAGTCTAGAGAGTGCAAGGCCACCTACAGTCTGGAGAGTGCCAGACCACCCTAGAGTCTGGAGAGTGCCAGGCCACATCACATACAGTTGAGAGAGTGCCCGATCACATCACATACAATCACACATACTCATCTTAGTATCCACCAACATCTACCATATTTAAATGAAACAAATAATGTTGAATCCTTTGGCATCATATTTTGGGTTAAGCAAAGAACCTAAATTACTATCAATAGACTCCGAACATACCTTAGATAGACTCAATTCACAAAGACAGAAACATACTAGAATTAAACAATAGTTATTCGAAGTACTAAACCGGTGTGAGAAATTACGAGAATAACCCTCACTTTAGTCTCGATAGATCGGGAAAGGCTCGGAAAGAGATCTCTCGGCTAATAAAACTAAAATATTTCTCCATAATATTGATGGCGTTGAGTGACACATGTTCCACTGCCACTTCTTATGAGTTCCTTTTACGTGATGGTCGTGAACTCCAAATCTAGATTGAAAGAATTCATTATACCCATGCAAACCATGTTTAAGGTTACATACAATAATGTTGCATGTAACACAAGAAACAAATGAGAAAACACTATAACCTTCACGGCTTTGACTTGCGACGATGGATCTTGAACTCCGGTGACATGAATGGCATCTACAGTGGTGGCTGGCGCTGGTGGTGATGAAGGCGTTGGTGGTAAGTGGCAAAGACATGACGCTCTGGTGGGTTACGTCTCATGGCGGTGTGGGTGGTGTTGGTGATAAATGCCACAGCTCCAGTTTAGCTCATCTCCTCCCCCACGGTAACATACCCGGCAGCAAGGGACAATAGCTCCGATCACACGGCCTCATCTCCAATGGTGCTTATTTAACTCCGGCATGGTGAGTCATGATGATGAAGACAACAAAGTTCTCCACACAGTTAATGATCGTAAGAATAGACAGGAAGGAGAGATAGAGGAATGGCGATCGTGGATAGTAAAGGAAGGAAATGGCTGAGTGATGATGGACTTTTCAAGGGTCCAATCAAATTCTGTAGTATACAAGATGTCAATCCAATCCTAAGTGATTCTAATGCAAAGGGAATGCAAGCCTATTCTTAATCTAAGTGCAACCATGATAAGAAGATGATTATGAACTAGGACAATATTAAAAATGCAATAAAAGAGTGAACTTTCTTTCTCAATGAGGCAAGGGGATTCTTGGGACAAGGGAATTGACTTTGGGTGATCAAGCTTTAATCTAAGATGGCAAACATTCAATCAATCTTACACCTCAAGCCTAGACACAATCCTAAGCAAGCTTTATCTCTAGATGAATGCTCATTCACAAACATATCTCAAGCATCTAATCTCTTAGGTTGAATAATATGAAAGCAATCATTAAGAACTAGTCCATTAGCTATCTTAACACCTTTAACAACAAATCTTTTTGGTAAAGAATGTTAAAAGCATTGAAGAGTTGGTTCAGGCATTTCATAGAACACCTTTCGGGCATGAAATGCCTATAGCTCTATTTTGAAAAATAGCAAGAAGAACACTCTACAAGCAAGGATCAAGAAGGATCTACCCTAGAACATATTAGATCTACACCTAATCACCCTTAGTCTCCCAAGCCCATGAACCCTAGATAGATCTACTCGCTAATAGACATGGAAAACCTTAAAACCATGGATGATTCAAGGTTAAACATGATAAGTGATAGAAATAATCTAGTAAACACAAAAGAAACCGATGAAGAAGGATTCAAGATCCAAACTTTATTTAAGATCTAAAAGTATTCTTGAGAGAAAAGAAGTTGTTCTCCTCAAGGAGATTACATAAGTATTTATACATAGGCTTAGAGAATCTAGGAACATCATTAAAAATTACTAAAAAGTCCTTGGAGTCAATTAGGCTTCAGCCAATGGGAAACAAGCTTGATTTTCGGTCAGGGGTTGAGCAAATGACCCAACCCGGTCAAACCATCCCGGTCCAGCATTGTTCTGATCGTCCCTCGTCCCGACCGGGTTCAGCATCCCGAACTGTCCTACCCGATCATACTGACGCGTCCTGCTCGGCTTCTTCCCGACCGGGTGCGTGCAACCGGTCCGTCCTTCCCGGTCCTGCCTTTTCCATCTCGACCTTCTCCCGACCGGGTAGCTCATTCCGGTCCAATCTCCCCAGCCTGGTCGTCCAGCAGTGTCTCTTCCGACCGGGTGGCTGTACCCGGACCAGTCTTCCCAGCCAGCTTTATGTGCTTCTAGTAAACTGATCATAACTCCTCCAATACAGCTCCAAATGACTTGAAACCACTTCCATTGGAAATCTAACTCAATTTTCTGTGTCTCCACAAAATCTTAGCAACAGAAGACATCTCTAAGTCCTCCGTCCATGCTCATCTTTGTCTCGACCAGATCATGGATTGACTTCTCTTTTCATGGCCAAACTTGATTCTTCACCTCTTTTTGGGCCATAAGGCTTCCAAACACCTCAAACCACACCAAAGCATACTCCAACACCTGATAAGGACAAATGAATGCAAAATGGACCTAAAGATGCCTAATGCCTAACTTATATGATCAAAATACACGAGATATGGATGCTAAAAACATGTAAATATGTAAGATATCAACTCCCCCACACTAGATCCTTACTTGTCCTTAAGCAAACTTTTCAAAACACAAGGGGGATAGATGCAAATATGGGAAAAAAGACAAAAGAAACACTCATAGCACTCAACTTGACATCCTAAAGAAACATAGCAAATAGCATGAGCAAAACTCTCTTATTATGCTCTAGCTTCACTAGGCCTATCAATTACTCTTATGCCTCTACACAAGATGCAATGCTTATCAACCAACATGCTCTCTTAACCAGCCCTCACATTGATTCACACACACACACACAAGGTGAAGTCTCACAAATGGGCACATGATCTCAACCATTTGGCTAGGTGATCAAATGGTCTAATATGGATGATAATGTGGCAATCACTCAAGAATCAAGGAGCTTGATCATTATGCAAAATTTATCTAAGACTAGGAGTAATTCATGCATACATGGATCCATCCTCACCATTCTACCCATTCCTAAGTGATTACAAGTTCTAAACCCTTTTTATTCATCCCATAACCTAAAATGAAAAATACTCACATCACTCACTCAATGAACATCTTTCTTTCTTCAAGATTCAACCACTAAGGACCTCTATTCACTTTTCTAAGCTCTAACTCTTTTAGTTTTTCTTTCCCCACTATCTTATTGAATCTTTCTTTTCCTTTTTCTTTTTCTTTTTCTTTTTTTTTAACTTTTTTTTAATATATATATAGGGGGAATGTCTCAAACATTACACAAGAGCTTTCTTATTTTTTTCTGTTCTAGGTCCCTAGGGTTTTTCTCTTTCTCAGTGATACTCTTTTGTTCATAAATCTCAACATTGTTACATTCCAAACCCAAGATATAAACTATTAAGTAACAAAGACACCACTCACCATCCTAGAAGCTAGCTCAAATGAGGACCCTATGCTAGCAAGAGATGAGAACAAATCTATGTCGCTCCCAATACTCTCAAGATTTTGTACATGACACGCTATCAGAAAAGGTCTCACTCTTGCAAATCAATGTAGGCTTCAAAGAATGGCTAGGGTTCAAGGGTGTGGAAGTGCCATTTGGGTTAACAAAGAGTGGTATAATGGGGGAAGATAACCCAAATGTGTATGAGATCCATGATCAAGTATGCAAATGCCCATATGCAAGAGAAACTAAATTCATTCAAGTCTAAGTTCAGGATGGAGCTGGTTTCAAGAACAATGCCAATATCAAGCAAGCAAGCAAGTTTCAAGAAGAGTTTTCAAGGCTCAAAGCATGCAAGCCTTTCAAAAGATGCTTAAGTTACTTGATATGTTTAACTAGGATGTCAAATTCAGTGCAAACAAGTGTTCTTTACAAGGCAATGCTCCATGTGCAAGTGAATGCAACCTATATGCTCTAGACTCAATCTTAAAGATGCAAGTGATGCAACTACATGATTCAAAAATTTTAAATTTTTTTTTTGGATTTTCTATGCAAATATGAATGTACAATGCAATGCATGAGACTCTCAATCACAAAGAAAACATGATCAAATACTTGGTACCTCCCCCACACTTAAATCACACAGTCTCTGTGTGAGTAAGAGAGAAGGAGATATCCCAACAAGACAAAAGCAAATGTATATACAAGAAGGTTGGAGTGATACCTAAGAAGGAGGTTTGGGCGTGGTGTTTGGTGTCGGGGCTAGGAGCTGGCTTGGTTCATAGCAACTAGAGGAGGCTGCTACATGGCAATCATAGGGCTCGGGTGGTTAATCACCTTTCTTCTCTCCTCTAGTGCTTGGCTCAACCTGAAAACCTTGACCACTTTTATTTAAAAAAACTTAAAAGGAAAATCGAAATTGCAAAGCTATGAACAAGGATAACCATGGGACTTCCTCCCAAGCGAGCTTGTTTTGAGTCACTTAGCTTGACTACCTTGTCTCTTGAACTAATGAGAAGAAGGATCCTTCCCACCTTCAAGTGTGATGGTGAGGACCTGAGAGAGAAGCTCTTGAAGCTTGATTGGGTCATCTTGGAGCTGAGGAGTGATGATGGCTCTAGCACTTGAGAATGGTGTAGACCTGCCCTTATGCTTGATCTTGTACTCAATGACACCAGCCTTGAGCTTCTTGGGATGGAGAGTAATAGTGTGTGGGATCAAATCAAGAGGTGGAGGATGAGGCTCTTTCACCATCTTCTTCTTGCCATGAGTGACCTTTTAGGCTCCACTCATCCCCTCTGGTATAGCAATTTCCAAGTGCTCATCACACAACTCTTTTGAAGACTCTCCATCAAGACCTTCTTTCCTACCAACAACCACTTCATCTTGGGGCTGATCAACAGCTTGTGCATCACAAGTGATTGTCCCACAAAAGCCTGATTCCATTGGAGGTTGGAGAGGATAGGAGACAGCTTTGTTGACATGCATGAGGGTGACCTTCTTGTTGGGAAAGTCAATGCAAGCTCCAACTGTTGTGAGGAAAGGAGTGCCAAGGATCAAAGGGACTCTCTCTTCAGATACCATCTTCAAAACAGTTAGGTAAATGGGTATGGTGCAGGATCCAATCTTCAAGGGGAAGTCCTTGATTATGCCAAGTGGGGTTGTAGAATAAGAATCCCCAAAGGTGAGAGAAGGAGTATCTGGTTCCATGTTTTCAATCCCAAGACTCTTCACCATATCCAAGGAAATGACATTCACACTAGCACCACTATCAATAAGAGCATCATCCATAGCTAGTTTACCAAGGGAGCAAGACAAGGTGAACTTTCCTTGAGACTCAAGCTTAGGGAGGGACTTTGGAGGGGTGGGTGGATCAATCTTCAGAATGGAGATGTCCAAAAGCTCAGCCACTTCAGCCTGGTGGTCTAGAATGTCCTTGATGAGCATCATCTAGACATGAGCTTCACGCATACTTGATATCTCTGGAAGCTTGACTCCAACATCACTAAGATCTTTCCTGAACTTTGAGATCACCTTCTTTTGAGCTTTTGTGATAACTCTTTGGGGAAAGGGGAGCTTATCATATGGTGATAGCTCAAACTTAGTGTCTTCCTGCTTCACTTCTTTCATCTTGTTGTTTGCTCTCTTCACAGTTGGTGTCTCAACTCTAGGCTCAGCTTGCTGCAGACTCTTGACCTCAGCCTTCTTGGCAGCATCCCTCAGAATATGTGCTTCAGCTGTGACCACAATAAATCTGTCAACATCCCCAAACTCAGTGCCAAACATTTCAATCTCATCCTTCTCTGTCTCATGAGTACACATCTCAATCTTTGAAGAAGTAGTAGAGAGGATGACATTGCAAGATTACTTGGGTTTTTTCTCTGGTTTTCCTGGTAGAGATTCCATTGGGCTCTTGGAGGATGAAGACATAGAAGCAACCTGGCTCTCCAAAGCTTTGAGATGAGAGGCAAGTTGCATGTACTTGTTGTTGAGGTCAGAATAGGTTCCATCAATCTTGGCATGGATGTTCTTGAACTCATCACCAATGTTCTTAGCATTTCTTTCTTGAGCTTCTAAGAGTTGCTTGAACATGGACTCCATATTTGAACTTGGAGCCTGAGCTTGAGAAGAGCTTCCTTGGGGCTGAGTAGACTGGTTGGCTTGGTAACCTCCTTGCTGATTGTTGTAGTAAGGTCTTTGCTGATAGTTGTTTTGGTATTGGAAGTTGGGCTCTTTCCTGTACCATGTGCCATTAGCATTGATGAAGCACAACTCCTCTTGACCTTCTACACCATTGACCTGATTAGTCCCAGCAGGCTGCTTTTGTTGCTGGTTCCCAATGGAGTTAATCTGCTCCTGCTTAGCCTTCTCTGCAATAATCTTGTCCAACTATTCTTGGAGAGATTTCAGCGCCTTCCTTGTGTGCTGATCATCTTCATCAGTTCCTCTGCTGACCCTATCATGCTCCTCACTGTAGACTGAGTCACCCTTGGCCATGTTCTCCACCAGCTCCTCCACATGCCCAAGAAGAATCCATTGCTGGCTGTGTCTAATCTGCTCCTGAACTCTGGAAGAGCACCTCTGTAGAAGGTACTAAGAAAACTCTCCTTGGTGAAGCCATGATGTGGGCATTGAGACCAATAGCCCTTGAACCTCTCCCATGCTTCACTAAAGCCCTCAAGATTCTTCTGCTGAAAGCTAGAGATCTCATTTCTTATCTTGGCTGTTCTTGAGGTAGAGAAGAATTTCTCTAGGAATGCCCTCTTGCATTCATTCCAAGTTGTGATAGAGTCACTTGGAAGAGAATTCTCCCATTGATGTGCTTTGTCTCCCAAAAAGAAGGGAAACAACCTCAGCTTGAAAGCATCTTCAGAACGCCATTAGTCTTGGACAAGCTACATTAGCTATCAAATGTGTCCAAGTGATCAAGGGGATCCTCCACAGCAAGGCCATGAAACTTGTT
This sequence comes from Brassica juncea, assembly GCA_018703725.1. Classification (NCBI taxonomy): domain Eukaryota; kingdom Viridiplantae; phylum Streptophyta; class Magnoliopsida; order Brassicales; family Brassicaceae; genus Brassica; species Brassica juncea. Next base: position 26,123,349 of record CM031939.1, on the reverse strand, counting down.
GTTCTCAATCAAATGCAACAGCCCTGATTTGATCTTAAAGTTGTTGTTCTCCACAGCTGGTGCTCTGATCCCCAACCTATGACCATGAATGTGAGGTTGATCATAGGCTCCAATGGCTCTAGCTTGGCGCTGTGGCTGTTGTGGTAGGCGCTGTGGTCTTATGTTGTCAGCTCTTGGACCATTGCTCCCTAGGGCATCACCAGCTTGAGGCTGATTCCCCATATCAAACCCCAATCTCTGCAAGTGAGCATGTTGCTCTTCTTCTCTTCTCTTTCTTGCAATCTCCCTCTCAAGTGTAGCAATTTCTTCAACAGTGGGTGTCAAGTTTGATGCACCTCTGCTTCTAGTTATCATACACCTGAAATGCAAAGGGAAAAGAGCAAGGATAAGAAATAACACAATAAAAGAAAAAAAAAATGACTTAGTCTCAAGCAAATGACTAAATCCCAATGTCAAAATCAACTTAGAACTTGGCAACGGCGCCAATTTGATGATGGACTTTTCAAGGGTCCAATCAAATTCTGTAGTATACAAGATGTCAATCCAATCCTAAGTGATTCTAATGCAAAGGGAATGCAAGCCTATTCTTAATCTAAGTGCAACCATGATAAGAAGATGATTATGAACTAGGACAATATTAAAAATGCAATAAAAGAGTGAACTTTCTTTCACAATGAGGCAAGGGGATTTTTGGGACAAGGGAATTGACTTTGGGTGATCAAGCTTTAACCTAAGATGGCAAACATTCCATCAATCTAACACCTTAAGCTTAGACACAATCCTAAACAAGCTCTATCTCTAGATGAATGCTCATTCATAAACATATCTCAAGCATCTAATCTCTTAGGCTGAATAATATGAAAGCAATCATTAAGAACTAGTCCATTAGCTATCTTAACACCTTTAACAACAAATCTTTTTGGTAAAGAATGTTAAAAGCATTGAAGAGTTGGTTCAGGCATTTCATAGAACACCTTTCGGGCATGAAATGCCTATAGCTCTATTTTGAAGAGGCCAACTCCAAAATAGCAAGAAGAACACTATACAAGCAAGGATCAAGAAGGATCTACCCTAGAACATATTAGATCTACACCTAATCACCCTTAGTATCCCAGGCTCATGAACCCTAGATAGATTTACTCGCTAATAGACATGGAAAACCTTAAAACCATGGATGATTCAAGGTTAAACATGATAAGTGATAGAAATAATCTAGTAAACACAAAAGAAACCGATGAAAAAGGATTCAAGAACCAAACTTTATTTAAGATCTAAAAGTGTTCTTGAGAGAAAAGAAGTTGTTCTCCTCAAGGAGATTACATAAGTATTTATACATAGGCTTAGAGAACCTAGGAACATCATTAAAAATTACTAAAAAGTCTTTGGAGTCAATTAGGCTTCAGCCAATGGGAAACAAGCTTGATTTTCGGTCAGGGGTTGAGCAAATGACCCAATCCGGTCCAACCATCCCGGTCCAACCATCCCGGTCCAGCCTTGTTCTGGTCGTCCCTCGTCCTGACCGGGTTCAGCATCCCGGACTGTCCTACCCGATCATCCTGACGCATCCTGCTCGGCTTCTTCCCGACCGGGTGCGTGCAACCGGTCCATCCTTCCCGGTCCTGCCTTGTCCATGTCGACCTTCTCCCGACCGGGTAGCTCATCCCGGTCCAATCTCCCCAGCCTGGTCGTCCAGCAGTGTCTCTTCCGACCGGGTGGCTAACTCAATTTGCTGTGTATCCACAAAATCTTAGCAACGGAAGACATCTCTAAGGCCTCCATCCATGCTCATCTTTGTCTCGACCAGATCATGGATTGACTTCTCTTTTCATGGCCAAACTTGATTCTTTACCTCTTTTTGGTCCATAAGGCTTCCAAACACCTCAAATCACACCAAAGCATACTCCAACACCTGATAAGGACAAATGAATGCAAAATGGACCTAAAGATGCCTAATTCCTAACTTATATGATCAAAATGCACGAGATATGGATGCTAAAAACATGTAAATATGCAAGATATCACTGAGGCAATAATTAGGTTTCTTCATGAAGTAGATATATATATATATATATATATATATATATATATATATATATTGTAGGGGCTGGATTCCACCCGTCAACAAGGCCCGAGAAACGAAAAGCTTCGGCTCGCCACACCGGCTGATTGCTCCAGACCATGTTGGGCGGCAGTCGACAAAGATCAAGCAAGAAGCCAACGGCTAATGCTGGAAGTCGATCATTCGGCCCAAGAAAATTACATCCTGGCCCGCCTCGCAGCCCTCCGAGTAAAGGCCCATTAGGTCGAAAGGAGAGGAGTCGCGAGCAACTTCCTCTATTTAAGGAGACCCACGAGCCTCGAGAGGGGCATCCGAAAAATACCTACACACAAACACTTGACGGCTACAGTTAGGGTTTTCATCTTTCCTTGGTGTTAATCCGACTTGTAATTTCACGGCTCCGGCTATTTTCGCCCGACTATTGACCTCATTGTAACCCGAACTTTCTCGATTTAGTAATAAAACGCCTTTGAACTGACCCACTGACGAGTTCCGTCGTATTTACTGATTTAGACTGAACTCGGTTCAAACAGGATGTGCCCACCGTGGGGCAAAACAAAGTAGCGTTAACAAACATGGTTTCCACGGTTCACGACGGTACGGAACTCGGCGCGAGACCACCTCTCATCTCCGACGAGTGAGTCGCAGCTCGTTACCCGATTCGCTCCGACCCACTCATTTTCTTCCCAAAAACCTCCTGCTTATTCGCTCCGGCGACAAAGCCCCGGCGCGAGACCCGTGTCAACGCCATACTAGCCGACAGTCCATCGTGTGCTGCAATGGTCAATGCACGCCTTCACCCGAAGATTCCGATCACCTTTTCAACAAATGACGTTATCGGAATCCACATGCCTCATAACGACCCTCTGGTTGTCCAAGTGGGCATCGGCGCCTCTGACGTCTGCAGAGTACTGGTCGACACTGGGAGTTCGGCTAACATAATTGCTGATCATTGCTGATCATGAAGACAGATCTCAGGTGCATAAGCCCCTCTACCCGTTGATATTCGTGTATCAATGGGTCAAGTCCGGCAACGGAGCCAAGGGTCTCCGTCGTTTACTAACTCATTTATCGCTTTGGTTTTCTTTTGAGTCAGTTTGAGTCAGTTTTATTGAGTCAAAATTTGTTGGAAATGAGGATCTTTCCTTGGAGCATACCATCTAACTGACGCCATAATGACCATTCTTTCAGCTATTGATCGCAGACTGTACAACCTGGAAAAGCCAAAGTGGATTGATCTGCCAATAACATTCATTCTTGTGAGGGTATCTGATGGATCCAAACTGGCCTCCAACATAACCTACTTGATTCTCTTGTCTTGGGGTTTGAGATACACTTGATCAGATTTCTTGTTCAGGTCTGAAAAGCATGTCTGTGTGAGTATGGTTCCCTTCTCTCTTCCTTTCAGCATCTAAAAAAAAGATTGAGATGATTTCCTTAGGAGTAAAGGGGTAGGAAAATTTCCTATGACCCCATTATTTTACTTGAATGGAATGATCACACAAAGCTGGAAGCGAGGGGTAGGAAAATTTCCTGTAACCCCATTATTTGCTTACACTTTGCAAAAAAAAAAAAAAAAAAAACGATTCAGAGAAGTGAGAAAAGAGAGAAGAAAGGAACCAGAGTATGACTGCTTGGGTGATCAGAAACCTGAATGGGTAAGAGTCCATGTGTCTTGTGATTGATACTCCCTCGATGAGACTGCACTTTAATTTTTAAATGAAGTCAGTAGTGGTGAACTTGGAAATCTCTTGTGAGTTGTGGGATGAAATGGTTAGGTTGCTAAGCAGAGATCGAATCCACAGAGACCAACAATTACACTTTATCTTTATTGGATCAATACTTAGCTAAAACAATATAAGGGGGTCTTAAAGGTTTTGAGTTAACGTAAATAAATAAGTAACAGATTGCATTAAAGTTTTCAGATGATTAAGAGAGCTAGCCTAGGGTGAAGGATTGGGTGTCAAACGATCATGAGTCAAACATCTATTCAAGGTTTTATTAAGCGCGAGTCTTGAACTCGGAACACAATGCTAGATCAACCCACTGTCGTGGTGTTTCACCTTTCAGCGATCAGTCTCAAAGCCTAAGCTATCGCTTGGTCTGAGAGCTTATGATGAACTTTAAGAGTTGATCCGATCAGTTCACAAATTGCCCTAACATCTACTTTCGCTGGTTAGGGATAAGCTGCCCATTCATGCTGTTTCTAGCAACCTAAGCACTTTTGATGATTAGATTAAACCTAGTTTCAGACAATAAATAGCTAGTTTAATGCAAGCAGTAAGCATAACATGAATAGAGACAATCAAACAATGACCTTATTTGTGTTTAACTCATGAATCTAAACACCCTAACACCCTAGACTAAGCAAGCGGATTACTCAGCCATGAACAAAGAAAACACAGAGATAACAGATGAAGAAAACATGCTGAATCAATAAAATAAAAGAGATAGGGTTCGGGATTCTTCTCAAGAGTGTAAAGATCCTTCTCCCTTTACAAACTAGCAAATCCAAATCTCCCAAGGCTCAAGTCTGGTTTCTTGTGTCCAAAATAGAATGATGTAGAAAAATAGAAAAAGAAGTTATATGAAAGCCACAGGCGGCTGGAGAGAAAATTGGGATAATTAGGGCAAATCCCGAAATATTTGTGGTTTCCTTAAAAATCTCTGCCGCTGGAACAAGCACTCGGGGTGTTCCGCTCAATCAGGAACAGTGACTCGGGTTGCTCCGCAAGATCAGGGATAGTCATCAAGACTGTTCTACGTGAAAATCACCAAATTGCATCTCTTTCCTGCCTCTTTTGCTCCAACTGGTCCATCTCCCATCCAGCGCAACTCCAGACCTGTAATGACTCGAAAAGGAATAGAAAGACTCGATAAAGACTTGAAAACCAATTAGAAAACAATGTTAGAATGTGCCAAAAACACAACATATCAATTCCCCCAGACTTAGATCCTTGTTTGTCCTCAAATAAAGTCAGAACCTAAAGAATAGAAGAAAGGTTTGAAAACATGGGAACTCACTTATCCTTTAGAACACCACTTTCACCTCAGCCAGTTGTAAGCCACATCAATTAGTACCAACCTTAGAAGGTACTCCATGTATTCGACCTCTGCTTAGCAACCTAACCTTTTCAGCTCACAACTCACAAGAGATATCCAAGTTCACCACTACTGACCTCATTTAAAAATTAAAGTGCAGTCTCATCGAGGGAGTATCAATCACAAGACACATGGACTCTTACCCATTCAGGTTTCTGATCACCCAAGCAGTCTTACTCTGGTTCCTTTCTTCTCTCTTTTCTCACTTCTCTGAATTGTTTTTTTTTTCTTTTTTTTTGCAAAGTGTAGGCGAACAATGGGGTCACAGGAAATTTTCCTACCCCTCGCTTCCAGCTTTGTGTGATCATTCCATTCAAGTAAAATAATGGAGTCATAGGAAATTTTCCTACCCCTTTACTCCAAAGGAAATCATCTCAATCTTTTATTTTAGATGCTGAAGGGAAGAGAGAAGGGAACCATACTCACACAGACATGCTTTTCAGACCTGAACAAGGAATCCGATCAAGTGTATCTCAAACCCCAAGACAAGAGAATCATGTAGGTTATGTTGGAGGCCAGTTTGGATCCATCAGACACCCTCACAAGCATGGATGTTATTGGCAGATCAATCCACTTTGGCTTTTCCAGGTTGTAAAGTCTGCGATCAATAGCTGAAAGAATGGTCACTGTGGCGTCAGTTAGATGGTATGCTCCAAGGAAAGATCCTCATTTCCAACAAATTTTGACTCAATAAAACTGACTCAAACTGACTCAAAAGAAAACAAAAGCGATAAATGAGTTAGTAAACGACGGAGACCCTCCCCCAGACTTACTTCACAACGTCTCGGTGTGAAAATAAATCAGAGAGAAGGTTAAACAAAAATTAAATTTTTTTTGGTCGAGATACTTACCTGAGTGGAGCAGGCGCTCCACTAAAGTTTTGGGTGTTCCGTCGCCAGATCTCCGCTTGGAGCAGCCGCTCTTTTCAGAGGGTAGGGTGCTCCGCTTATGTAACCCAGAATTAAAAATCTCGGATTTTTCTGACTTTTGACCTGAAACTCAATAAACTAAAACCAAAAATAAGCAAAAACAAACCATAAAGATATTTACACTTACCAGTGGGTTGCATCCCACCAAGCGCTTGGTTTAAGTCACAAGCTTGACTTGATGATAGGGATCAGTCGGGTTGAGCATGAGGGCTTGTTCCAAAACAAGCTCCACAGTCGGACATGTTCAGCTTCAAAAATCTGCTCAACAACCCTTTCACATCAGTTTCTACTTTCTCTTTCAGCTCATCAGTGAGAATAACTCTGACTTTAGAGAAAGGTTTAAAGGTACCTTTGCACTTTACCTCATACTTAATGGACTTCTCATCACACAAGCGAGGTATCAAAGTCATTGTAGGATCACCCTTGATCCTTTTCTTCTAGACTTTATCATTCACCTTTGCTTTCCCACTGAGTTTGTTGGTATCAGTGTGAGGATCTCCATCCAGGACTTCCTTTATCTCACTGTTCTTACCAAGCTCGTTCTTTGGAACAGATTTCAGCCCTTCTCCACTGACCATTGAGATGCAAGAGGCGTGTAGTGTGTGAAATCTGGTGGGGACAGCCTTATAGAAAACCTTCTTTTTGATGTTGGAGAAGGAGACTCTCTTATTAGGCATATCAACGATTGCTTCCACTGTAGACATAAATCCCCTTCCAAAGATCAAAGGCATATCATAACCCTTACGCATCTCAACAATTTGAAACCCAGCATGGAGAGTACAGTCTCCTACTTGGACAGGAAGGTCACGCACGGTGCCATAAGGGACTGTTGTGGAAGAGTTTGCAAAAGCTAGAGTCACCTGAGAAGGCTCAACATCAGCAACACTCAGCTTGTCTACAATCGCCTTTGAGACAAGGTTTACACTAGATCCGGAGTCACAAAGAGCATACTTGAATTCCACTCCAGCAATGGAACAAGAAAAAACAAACTTTCCAGGATCAGCAACCTTAGGCAACACCTTCAGTGCTGGTGTAGACAGTGCTTTCGTATAGAGGACTTTAATTTCCTCGTGAGTCTCTCTACATTTTTTAAAGAACATGAGCAATGGACGAATCTGCCGAGCATCTTCGAATGCAAGTTCTTTAGGAAGCTTTCTCACCATCTTGTTAAAACCTGCCAACTGCTCTTCACTAATGGGATCCATCAGATGTCTGGGTGGAATTGGATAGGGAACCTTAGGAACATAGACTCGCAGAGGTGGAATCTCAGCAGGTTCATCGGGAACAGTCGTTTCAGAGCTAGCAGACTGCTCTGTTCTCTCTTCTGCACCTAAAGCAGTCCCAGCGAACAGTTGCTCCGTCTCTTCTTCCTCATTCTCACATCTCGACTTTGTTACATTACAATGCTCAGTCCTAGAATTGATCACACTCTTTCCCTGAAGAGTTTCTTGCTGCCTCTTAACAGTTTCAGCAGTTTGAGCAAGTTGAACATCAATCTTCTTTATGTAGTTACTCACAGTATCATATTTTGTATTCAGGTCAGTGAACATGCTGTCCATCCTGGTGTTGATATCTGTGGCAACCTGATTCGGTGCCTTGACCTGAATTTGCTGGCTCTGGAGCAACTGCCGCATCATCATACCCAGACCCTTCAGCTCATCTGGTTCACTGTTCCCGGCAGCTGAAACAGCTTGCTGGTTGCTCTGCGATTGTTGCTGGTTCTGGTTTTGAAACTGCCCAGCCGTAGCTTGCTCCATGCTGAAGACGTGTCCTTGGTTGTTTTTCAGTAGCTGATCAATCTTGGCTGTCAGCTGATCTATCTTCCGGGTGTCAACAGTGTTCCCTTTCTTGGAGCGATCGCTCTCCTGGTCTTTGTTGGCTGAACTAGCAGCCATGTTCTCAATCAGTTTAAATGCTCCATCAGTGGTCTGACTCATGAAGTCTCCATTGCTCGAAGAGTTTAGAGCACCTTGGTATTTCCAGTCCACTCCATCATAGAATATACCCAGGAGGTAATCATCATCAAATCCATGGTGAGGGCATTCTCTGCGGTAGTCATTGAAACGCTCCCATGCGTCGCAAAAAGGCTCGTCAATGAGTTGTCTGAAGGAGGTGATCTTGTTCCTCAATGCAGCTGTTCTCGCCTTAGAGTATAAATGGCTGAGGAACGCTGATCGGCCCTGTTCCCATGAAGTGAGAGAGCCGGTAGGGAGGGAGTTCAACCATCGTGCAGCTTTTCCATCAAGAGAGAATGGGAATAGCATGCACTTGATGTAGTCTGGTGGCACACCGTTCGCACGAGTGAAATTGCAGACTTTTTCGAAACTCTCAATATGCTCCATTGGAATTTCTGCAGAGAGACCAGAGAGCACTTTTCTCTGCACCAGATCAATCAAAGCAGGCTTGATCTCAAAGTCCTTCCTGGTGCAGGGAGGAGGAACAATGGCAGAGCGCGTAGTAGGGATGTTACGCGGAAGGTTTCTCTCCCCGATCGGAACAGTCTGCGCTGCCTGTTCCTGCTGCGCGAGAGCAGCCTGTTGAGCAACATCCTGTTGAGCTTGGATGGTCTGCTGCATCTGAAGCATCTGCTGTTGCATCAGTTCCATTGCAGCAGCGAGATCATCCTGATGGCCGTGATCACCCATGGTGGTGTTGGTCGGCCTTGGCTGTTGTCTGTTCTGTCTTTCTGACCTTGCTAGCTTCTGGTTGCTGAATGTAACTAGTTCTCCTTGTGCGTTTCTCTGATTATGTCTACTGGTCATGCACCTGGATCATTAGCTGCAACAAAAAGAGTAAAGCAAGTTAGAGATCTTAGACTAAATAAATAACCGAAAAATAAAGGTAAAAATGATGGTCCCCGGCAACGGCGCCAAATTGATATTCGTGTATACGCACACCAATTAACCTAATGCGTACACTACCACAATCGAATGATATGTCGATGTAGCACTTTAGATCAAATTCACAGAGACCAATAATTAAACTTTATCTTTATGGAATCAATACTTAGCTAAAACAATATAGGGGGGGTCTTAAAGGTTTTGAGTTAACGTAAATAAATAAGTAACAGATTGAATTAAAGTTTTCAGATGATTAAGAGAGCTAGCCTAGGGTGAAGGATTGGGTGTCAAACGATCATGAGTCAAACATCTATTCAAGGTTTTATTAAGCGCGAGTCTAGAACTCGGAACACAATGCTAGATCAACCCACTGTCGTGGTGTTTCACCTTTCAGCGATCAGTCTCAAAGCCTAAGCTATCGCTTGGTCTGAGAGCTGATGATGAACATTAAGAGTTGATCCGATCAGTTCACAAATTGCCCTAACATTTACTTTCGCTGGTTAGGGACAAGCTACCCATTCATGCTGTTTCTAGCAACCTAAGCACTTTTGATGATTAGATTAAACCTAGTTTCAGACAATAAATAGCTAGTTTAATGCAAGCAGTAAGCATAACATGAATAGAGACAATCAAACAATGAACCTTATTTGTGTTTAACTCATGAATCTAAACACCCTAACACCCTAGACTAAGCAAGCGGATTACTCAGCCATGAACAGAGAAAACACAGAGATAACAGATGAAGAAAACATGCTGAATCAATAAAATAAAAGAGATAGGGTTCGGGATTCTTCTCAAGAGTGTAGAGATCCTTCTCCCTTTACAAACTAGCAAATCCAAATCTCCCAAGGCTCAAGTCTGGTTTCTTGTGTCCAAAATAGAATGATGTAGAAAAATAGAAAAAGAAGTTATATGAAAGCCACAGGCGGCTGGAGAGAAAATTGGGATAATTAGGATAAATTCCGAAATATTTGTGGTTTCCGTCAAAATCTCTGCCGCTGGAACAAGCACTCGGGGTATTCCGCTCGATCAGGAACAGTCACTCGGGTTGCTCCACAAGATCAGGAATAGTCATCAAGACTGTTTTGCGTGAAAATCACCAAATTGCACTCTTTTCTGCCTCTTTTGCTCCAACTGGTCCATCTCCCATCCAGTGCAACTCCAGATCTGTAATGACTCGAAAAGGACTAGAAAGACTCGATAAAGACTTGAAAACCAGTTAGAAAACAATGTTAGAATGTGCCAAAAACACAACATATCACCCGTGTATTAACGACGTTCAATATGTCCACAACGCCGATTCTCGGCACGATGCGCGTCCAAACTACTGTTCTCGGCGTTTCAACCCAGGCAGAATTCTCTGTCGTTGACGTATCAGCCCCATACAATGCAATCCTCGGGCTACCATGGATCGCAGAAGCAGGCGCCGTGGTCTCCACCTATCATCAATGCTTAAAATTCACTGGGCCACTCAAGGACGTTAAAACATTGCACGGCGATCAACCAACGGCGAGGGCTAATATGCTAGTCATCACCCGGACTCAGCAGTCGTGCACCACCGTAAACACGATATCCGCGCCCGCCCGGAAGCTCGGTCCACAGTAGGACGAAATAACTGAGGTATCAATCGACGACTCCCACTAGTATAAAACATTACCACAGCCACGTTAATTTTCATGGGTATGACCAAGATTTGGTGGTTATACGAACAGAAACCACAAAATGCTACGAAACGTAAAATGTACGTATACGAGCGTAGCAAAAAAACGCGTATCAAAAATCGTAGCAAAGTGCTACGTTGTGCTACGGTTTGAGACGAAAATTGCGTGGCTATCGTAGCTACGAAACAAATCGTGGCTAGAACATGTCTTTTTAAAAAAAATTATTAAAAAAAAAAACTTTCAAAGAAATAAATAAAATAATTACAAAATTAAAAAAAAAATTATTAATTAAATTACAAATAATGAATATATATAAATATTATACACATATATATATCTAATACATATATACACACAAATATATACGTCGGCTCCACCATCGGCTCACGCCTCCTCTGCCATCACGCTTCTTCTGCTTCCTCACCGTAGTTTCTTCTTCTTCAACCTTCAAGCTGGCTATGCTCACGAGCCACCACCTCTGCTAACTCCTCCTCCATCAATCTCCCCTGCCTCCTCCACCTTCCTTTAACAAACAAAAAATCAGATTCAACACACATGATAGAGAGAGAGAGAGACAGAGAGAGAGAAGCCAAACCGTGGTGGTGGGACGGAGGTAGAGATATCTGAGACGGAGGTCCTCTGCACGCCGTCTTCGTTCTCTCACGCCGTCTTCGTCATCCTCTAAAAGCCATCGTCGTCGTCCTCGCCACCAGCTTCTTCCCAAGCTCCCTCTCTTCCGCTTAGTCGCGAGCTCCCTCTCTTCCGCTTCGTCGCGAGCTCCCTCTCTTCCGCTTCGTCCTTGCTACACCATGGTCGTGATTTCTGAGATTTGGGAGAAGAAGAGAGAGAGAGAGAGAGAGAGAGAGAGAGAGAGAGAGAGAGAGAGATTAGAGCACGTGAGTGAATGGAGAGAGGGGAAACACATATGGGATTAATTATGACCATTAGATCAAAAGTTATCAATGGCTCATATTGGCAATCCACACACTTGTATCTTATTGGATAAAAATTAAAATTGATTTTTAATTTTATTCTAGTGTTGGTGATGTATAAATGATTTATATTAGTTTGAAGTATTAATTTGAGATATATGAAATTTTTAATTTAAACTATAAAGATTATTTTTTTATGATATAACTTTTGGAATTTGAGATTTGAGATTTAAGGTCAAGAGAGGAATGAAATAAGTTTATAATTTTTAAAGAAGTTTTAAATATGAGATTTGAGATTTAAGGTTAAAAGAGGAATGAAATAAATTTATAGATTAGATGTAATCATTAGTGAGTAAGTGATATACACGTGACTTAGAGTTAACCAATGACAAAAAAAAACTAGTTTTGTTTTTGCCAAAAGGCTAATTTGTTACTTTGTGTATTATTATTTGATTTTTAGTAGTTTTATTGAAATCTGATTTATTATTTGTCTATAAACTTGTATGTTTGATACAAAGTTGAAAAGTTTTAAATTTAGATTTTATAGTTATAAAAGAAAATTATGATTAAGAGTAAAGTTTAGATTTATGATTTAAGATTTGAATGTTGGAATATGAGATTTAGGGTATGGTTTAAGATTTTGAATTGAAGTATGAATATATTAGATTTGAAGAATTAGGTTTAAGATTTGTAGTTAATTTTTTTTTAAAAAAATTAGCTTTGAAGTTTATATCTCTATAGAGTAGAGTGTATAGTATGAATTTAAAGTATAGTGTATATGGAGTATAAAATTTGGAGTAAGGGAATTTGGGTTAAAGATAAGATCTAAGAGTAGAGGTTGAAAAAATTAGCTTTGTGTTTTATATTAAACATGTAGTGTTTTAAATTTTAAAACATAAGATTTGGTGCTTAGATTTATGATTTGGGGTATAGGGTATATGTTTATAGTTTAGGGTTTGGGATAGGCCTGGGCAAAAGGCCCGTACCCGAAAACCGAACCGAATCCGCTCCGATAAAACCGGTTCGGGTCGGATTCGGATCCTCGTCAATAACCGAATGGAGCCAATAATTTGAGAATATCGGGTTATGTGTCGGTTCGGGTTTAAACCGAGAATCCGATTGATTACACCCGAGAACCGTAAATCACTTAACCCTAATCCCCTTTTCGATTTTCATTTCGCGTGAGCACAAAGGAGAATCTCTCCAAAATCTCTAACATCTTTCCTAAACCTCGATTCCCCTATATTTTCTCACTGAATTCGTTTCCTAACTTCGATTATCGAATATCTCCATCGATTCTCCAAACTGATTTGATTCTTCGAGTGAAACCGAAACCCTAAGTACCACGATCCTATAAGTGGGTCTTCTATCATCATCGTCTCTTCCATCACAAAGCTCTATCAATCAATCAAAATCTTTGATTCCAAGGTACTCCTTATTCAGATTACTCTATGCTTATCTCCAAGTTTATTTTTTCGGGTTTTTGGATTTCGGTTTTGTTTTGTGGGAAATCAAGTTTTATGTTTTTTCTTCTGAGTTCATTTAACTGTCTTGTTCAATGATCTTTGCTTTGTTTCGTCTTAATCGAACATCACGATTTTTCTTAGATTTTTGTATATGCATAGTTGCTGTCTTGTTCGATGATCTTAGCTATAAATGTTGTTTTTATTTGTACGAGTTCTCATATACTAGTAGATGACATCTACTAGATGTTGTTTTTACTTGTTCGAGCTCTTTCTTATACGAGTACTAGATGTTTTTTTTGTCTTCATATATCATAATGATTGTAAACGAGTTCTTATACGACTTCTCAAATAAGATTTTTTTATTTGTTCTTTCTTGTACGAGTAGTTTATGTTGTTCTTTTGAGTAAGAAAATATATGTATTTTCATCTCCTGAGCTTTGTCTTAAGATTCTTGAAAGTATATTATCTATGATTTGGTTTGTTTTGATGTTACTGACTGAATATATTTTTTCATTTTCGTGCAGATGGTTTCGTCATCCTCCAACATCGCACGCTCTGCTGAAGAAACAATGGATGTTGAAATGCAATTTGAAGAAGAGTGCCAAGGGAATTCCAATGCTGCTAACGCAACGTATGGTGTATCTTCTCAGTCAAAAAAGGTGAAGAAAGTTGTGGTGCCAATGTCTGCTGTGTGGAATCATTACACCAGAACCAAGGACAGTCGTGACACATTACATGATAGAGGTCCTCATGTGTACTGAGCAATGGATGCATGCTGACATCAAGCTGAGTGAACAAGTGAGAACAAACTAGCAGATGCTTGCTGAAGTTGAGCTCCTTGATCGACTTGAGAAAGGTTTGAAATGATTTTCACTTTTGTTTCTTTTCAATTACCGTTGCAATGTATGTGATGTCTAACTCCCTCTGTTTTGGTTATCTGTTCCAGAGTTTCAAGCACAGCGTCTTGAAGATTGAAGTAGCAGGTTCGTGGTGAAGGTTGAAGATGGTGCTTGAAGTTTTATTAAGTTTTTGGTTTTCTTTTGATTTCATTGAATAATCTGTTTCTCAAGTTGTTTGGGTTTTGGCTTTAGTTTCTTTGAATTCTCTCATGTTCTGGTTTTTTCTTAATATCAATAAAGATGGTTGCTTTCGTTTAAAGAATTTTCTGTTGTTTAGGTATTGATTTCGTTTATAAGTAACAAAATTGATGCTTCTCCTTACTTACTTGCATTGCAAGTTATGATTTATATAGTTTTGAAATGGTTACATTTAGTACAAACAAGTAACTCAAGAACCGAAAGTCCATTTGGGGCATACACCCGTTAGTATTTCGGGTTACACCAATACCAAAAAAATTTACCAACACCGACCCGATCCGAGGAACACCCGAACCGAAGTTTAAATATATCCGAATGGGACTGGTTTTCTGCAACCATGAAAAACCGAACCCGAATAAAATGGAACCGAAAACCGAATGGTACCCCTGTTGCCCACCCCTATTTTGGGGTATAGGATTTATGTTCATAATTAAATTGACTTTAAAATTAAGATTGAAAGTAAAATAATGAAAATAATAAAGTTTCAATATTTTAGGGTTTAAAAGTATATTTAGGGTTTAGGGTTTCAAATAATTACAAAAAATGTGGCAAATAGTAGCAATTCGTGGCTATTTATAAAATTGCTACGAAAATTTTCGTTGCTATCGTAGCAAGAAGATATTTTTTTGTAGATTAGCCAGGAAAATTGCTACGAAATGGAAACGTTATAGGATCGTAGCAAGTTGTCACTTTTTCGTAGCAAATTGTTGCTACGTTTTGTTTCGTAGCAAATTGTTGCTATGTTTTGTTTTTATAGCAAGAACGTAGCAAGTTTTGCTACGATTTTACTATATTTTGCCACGTTTTTAATTTCGTAGCAAAACCGTGGCAAATTCGTGACTTTTTTTGTTTTGCTACGAAATCACCGTAGCATTTTCGTTGCTATTTGCTTTTTTTTACTAGTGTCTGACCCGACCAAAATACTCAAGATTAGCGCATATCTCGACGCTCGTACGCGAGAGAGGATAATCGCTTTCTTGCAGACGAATGCATCCACCTTCGCGTGGAAAACCGACGACATGAAGGGTATGGATCCAGCCATAGTTACACACAAGCTCAACGTCGACCCAACCTTCAAGCCTATACAGCAGAAACGCCACAATTGGGCCCGGAACGTTCAAAAGCAGTCAACGAGGAAGTCGAACGACTGCTAGGAGCAGGATCAATTGTTGAAGTAAAGTATCCCGAGTGGCTGGCCAACCCAGTCGTCGTGAAGAAGAAAAACGGAAAATGGCGTGTCTGTGTCGATTTCACCGATTTAAATAAAGCTGGTCCGAAAGACAGCTTCCAACTCCCTCACATAGACCGTTAGGTAGAAGCTACCACCGGGAATGACCTCTTGACATTTATGGACGCCTTCTCCGGCTACAACCAGATAGCGATGCATCCCCACGACCGGGAGAAAACCACTTTTATCACCGATCGTGGGACCTACTGTTATAAGGTCATGCCTTTTGGCCTCAAGAACACAGGAGATACCTATCAGAGGCTAGTGAACAAAATGTTTGCTAATCAACTAGGGGCCACCATGGAAATATACATTGATGAAATGCTAGTCAAATCGCTTCGAGCCGAGGATCACCTTGAGCACCTTCAGCAATGCTTCTCCACAATGAACTAGTACGGTATAAAACTCAATCCCGCCAAGTGTACCTTCGGCGTCACATCAGGAGAATTTCTCGGTTACATTGTAACGCAGCGAGGGATAGAAGCGAACCCAAAACAAATATCAGCAATCCTCGATCTACCGAGCCCGAAGAATACCCGCGAAATCCAACGACTCACTGGGCGAATAGCAGCCCTCAATCGTTTCATTTCCCGTTCAACAGACAAATGCTTACCCTTATACGACCTCCTGCGCGGAAACAAACGGTTCCTTTGGGACGACAAGTGCGAGGAGGCGTTCTCCCAGCTCAAGCACTATCTGACTACCCCCCCCCCCCCCCCCCCCCCCCCCCGTGCTCTCAAAACCCGACGAAGGGGATATATTGTACCTATATATTGCGGTCTCATCCACCGCGGTTAGCAGCGTTCTAATCAAGGAAGATAGGGGCGAGCAAAAGCCTGTCTTCTATACGAGTAAGCGGATGACTGGCGTCGAGACGCGTTACCCAATGTTGGAAAAATGGCCCTCGTTTTAATTACATCGGCCCGCAAGCTCCACCCATATTTCCAGACCCATGCAATCGAGATACTCTCAAACCAGCCGCTTCGTACGGTAATGCAAAATTGCAATCAGGCTGGACGATTGGCAAAATGGGCCTTCGAACTTAGCGAGAACGATATCACCTATCGGAATCGGACAGAAGCTAAAATCGCAAGTGGTCGGTGACTTCCTTGTTGACTTTCGGAAAATATGAACAATTGGAAGAAGGCAAAGCTCCTAAATATATATATATATATAGCAAATAAAAAACTTCTTCTATTATTCATGGAACCAACAAAGTTACAAAAAAAGAAAAGAGAAGGAAAAAGAAAAATCGTCATTACAAGCTACAACAGCGAAACGAAATCGAAAGAAACACCCGAGGGATTCAAGCACACCACGCCTGAACGGGGCTATCATCCCCATCTCAATCACAACCCGTCTATTCGCTGCGATCCGACATTCCAGACGTCTTGCCAGAAGAAACCTCGACAGGCCCCTCGCGTTCCACACCGGCAGGGTCCGGATTAGAATCAGGATCGCTCGCCCTCGCTACAGGAGCAAACGGAAATAACGGGGGAAGGCTCAACTGCGCCAGTGTTAGGTCACTCGCCGGGACATCGCCCACCTTGAGCTCCTCGGTTTCCATCTTAAAGGCATTTTCCCTTTTGAGAAAGATGTAGATGACATCCGGGGGAATCGCCACCCCGCCAACCCCATTGATCCTCTCCAAGCACTTTCGGATCCCTGAGGCTTGAACATGGAGGAGACGTTTATCATCGTAAGCCTTTCGCTAGACGTCCCACTCCCGAATATCGCGAAGTCAACGGTTACACTCTGCGGTAACGGCTTCCTAAACCCGGACTCGTTCCAGGAAAACATCCCGACTCCGAGCACTTTGCAAACGAGAAATCTCTAGATCCTTCTTCTAGTTCTGAGCCTTTAGCTCAGCCACCATCGCTTGCGCCTCCTTAAGCTCGTTAGTGAGGGTTTTGAGAGGTTTTTCCGGGCGACTTTCCTTCAGCCGGGACTCCAGCTCTTTAATCTTTTCCTCATCGGTGGCGCAGCGGGAAGCATACTGATCCCTCTCGAGGATCGCCGCTTCCGACACTTTCTTGAACTCAGCGGCTTTTCGGTCGTAGAACGTCTTCCACTCGGAGATCTTCCTCCTCTCCTTTTCCAACTCCGCCTCGGCACGATGAGCACAGGCCATCCACTGCTTCAGGGTGGCATCGTAGCCATGAATCACGAAATTCATACGGCCATCGCTCTGCAAAATCAATAAGTAAGCGACGCACTATAACACCAAAGAAGCAAGAAAGCGGACAAAAAGTCACCACAGCAGCGGCGTGGCATGCCTCTTCGTAATCTTTCGAGAAAAGGAGGTCTCCAACCGATGGCATATCATCAGGGCCGCCGCTTATCTGACGAATCAGCTCGGCGCATTGCCTCGGATTCTGGATAAGTAGAGTCCCGCTAGAGTATCGAAACACAACAACGTCAGGCTTCTTCGCTCGCAAAGGTTTCAAGGCAGACGTAGTTGTCCCCGGGGGAACCGGCCCAGAATCCTGATCCCGAGGCGGTGGATCTAGCGCGCCCGCCGTGTCGACGGACAAAGTCTTCCCCGGAGAACGACCCAGAGGCAAAGCCGAGGTCATTGTCCGATCAGTTTGCACCACCGGAGATCCAGTGAGGACGGCGTCGCATTCGCAACGCATATGAGACCTTTCGGCGCCCCCCGACCGAGTCTCCATCGCGGAAGTTCTGCACTCAGAACCATGCGGCTCAGGGATGGGTCCCACAAGCACCGCATCACCATCATCAACAGTCCTCCGCCTCTTCTGTTCACTCGGGTTTCCGTTGGCACTCGGACTCTCCTCCGTAGGATCAGACGAAAGAGCCGCCGGAAATCCGGTCGAAGGAACATCGGAGATCGTGCTAACAGGCCCAATAGCGAGCGACGGACGAGACGCCATTGCATCCAGAACCGCCAGCGGTCTCGCCACGGTTGCACCAAGCTCCTCCCCGATCAGGGAAAAAAGGTCAGGGGCGTTCATTCTGCTCGACGGCGTACGTCCCCTTCGAGGGAATAGCTGAAGGCGTTGCTTCGAGCGCGGGTCGATCAAGCAAGGAAGGCTTGATACCCAGTCCGCTGTGCGGGACGCAGATAACAGATGAGAAATCATTCGCAAAAAAAAAACAACAGAGTCAAGAAGTCGGACGTACCTTTAGCAATTCTCTTGTGAAGACAAGTGATTTTGGCCCGACTAATCCCGCACCAATAGCGCCGCCTAAGACTCGCGATAGTCCGCGCCTTCTCAAAGAACTCCTCTCCCCCGTGATAGTCTATCGAGTTCGGATGAGGAACTTTGCGAAAGAGAATTAGGATTATCGACTCAAATAGAAAATGGACCTAGGACGTGGGTCTCTACCAATCCGACGAGTCCAGGATGTCGGGAAGTTGTTCCTCGGAGGCTCCTCGAACGAATATTGATCTGACTTAACAAAGAAGTAGTGACGCTGCCAGTGCTGCGTCCTGCTCGGACAGCCGGTTAAGATGTTGTATGAGGGTCTCATCCTGACCAAGAACAAACCATCTGAGAGGGAAACCAATCCCGTCAACTCTTCAAAGACGCGAACGCTCATCGAGATATCCATCTCCGCCGCGACTACCATCAGGGCTACTGCGACCCGCCAGGAGTCGTTGTTAAACTGAGAAATAGCAATGCCACGGCGGAAGCAGTAGGATGTTACCAACCGAGAACCACAACTTGGTGTCCTCCCGATAGTATACACGCAATGGTAGCCGATGAGGGGAGTCCATGGCCTCTGTCTGAACGAGGGAATCAGGAAAGTGACCCCAGGAGACCCGCACTCCCTCATCAGTCTTTTCACGCCTCTGAGTGTCGACTGAGTCTCGAAGACGTCGCCCCAACGAAAACGTTCGGAATCAACCGGGCGCAGTTGCTCGGGGGCCATGGGCGGGAGTTCCTCGAATATCCCCCTGGAAGGAAGCGACTTGGCCGAAAGGCAGGGTAGCCAACATCTCCCTTACTAGCGACAGTGGACCTTTCCGTAGCGCTAGACTAGCCACAGAACGACTGGTTGGCTTCAAGCACCAGAAGACGCTGTGGCGTAGTAAGATTCTCAGTGTCCATCACGGCATCTAGATGAGACGGATCAGACCCCCCCCCCCCCCCCCCCCCCCCCCCCCCGACAAACTGTTCTCTCCCTCTTCCCCGGTGAACAGTCTTCTCCTTGAAGACATGGCGCGACACTCTACTCAACTAAGGGATGACTTAAGAAAGAAGGTAGAGAGAGAAAGTACCTGAAGATACGAAGGATATAGAAGTGAAGAAATTGAGCCAACTATTTATAGGGAGGAAGAGCGCGGTTCCCAATAAGTGTAATCATTAGATTTAAATGGGCCCGCAAAGCCCACGAAGCCGAAGTTTCACTTTCAAGAGGAAAGTCGGCCCAGAAATCGCCACAGGGAAGGGAGACGTTCCCCAAACTCGGGGGAAACTATCACTCTGCGACTGGGAGATTGATCCTGAATCCCGACCGAAACCCCTCATTCCTCAGACCAGGACAACAAATTCATCAGCATCAAGTTACATTCATGCAGTTGAACTGGGGGGGACTTACTGTAGGGGATGGATTCCACCCGTCAACCAGGCCCGAGAAACGAGAGGCTTCGGCTCGCCACACCGGCTGATTGCTCCAGACAACGTTGGGCAGCAGTCGGCGAAAGATCAAGCAAGAAGAAGCCAATGATTAACCGTGGGAGCCGATCATTCGGCCCAAGAAAATTACATCCTAGCCCGCCTCGCGGTCCTCCGAGTAAAGGCCCATTAGGTCGAAAGGAGAGGACTCGCGAGCAACTTCCTCTATTTAAGGAGACCCACGAGCCTCGAGAGGGGCATCAGAAAAAAAACTACACACAAACACTTGACAGCTAGAGCGAGGGTTATCATCTTTCCTTGTGTTAATCCGACTTGTACTTTCACGGCTCCGGCTGTTTTCGCCCGACTATTTACCTCGTTGTAATCCAAACTTTCCCGATCTAGTAATAAAACGCCTTTGAACTGATCCACCGACGAGTTCCGTCGTATTTACAGATTTAGACCGAACTCGGTTCAAACATATATGATATACATATACGGTCCCGTTTAACAACAACAACCAAGTTGTGTGAGTTTGGTTTAATTATAAATTAAATTAAACAAACAAAACCGGTTTTGATAACCGGGTCATTACAATTCTCCACCACCTATAAGGAATTCATCCTCGAATTCAAATCTTAACATGTTTCCTCGGTTCCAACCTCCAAAAAAAAAGAAATTTTTGTGATCATCATCCAAGACTCTTCTCTAGGTGTCCTACTAGATTCCATCTCTCTCCCAGCAATTTTTTTTTTTTTTATATACCATCTGTGCAATAGCTCTTGAAATTCATTTCCTTATCATTCCAGAACATATACTGATTGGTTGGGCGCAAAAAAATTCTTATTGATATCACTTGGTGGCTGTGAAAAAATATCAGAATTGCCTCTCTTACGACTTTCCGCAAACTAGTACAAAAAAAAACAATCGTGAGAATCTGACAACTTTGCCGATTAACTAGATGATAAGCTGCTGATACAACCTGCTCCATAATAGGGTATGGTCCATAATACATCTATTTATAAGTTATAGTTCCTCCATAATAAGTTCTAGTTCCTCCTTGAAATGTCCTTTTTCTGGGTACATGAAATAAACCACTTCAAACTTTAAATCTCTGATGCGCTTATTGGTCTAACTCTTTCCACGGTAATGAACTTCTTAGTCAACTCTTGGGCATTTCCATTTGCTGTAACGTCCTTTACACCATTGGTTGTTATATATTATAATGCTTCCCCACCCACTTTGATCCATCATAGCATGTATGCAAATGATCTTCCATAATGAGCTTCCTAAACTGATATTTGCATGCCCGAGTGATAACTATTACTGTATATGAACTATTCCAACGGTAGATGATTTCCTCAATTTTTTTTTTCCTCGCGAGCTACGCACCAGTCATGAGGATTACCCCTCGAGTTTAACTTAGTGAGACGGTCCATGATCACTCGTACATTATATTCATGAAACTTGACTTCCATAGTTCTGTGTGGAAACCCACAATCAACATATCTCATTTCCAATTTGGAAGAAGTAGATTGTGTAACAATCCTATAAATATTTATTGTTCTGATTTGACCATCTGACAAGTCTGACATGGCGGCACAATTTGGCTCTGATACCAAATTGTGACAACCGTCACCTCCTATCCAGAGAACAGCGTGCCACCAAAAATATCTCGTATAATAAAAGCCCATATACCCAATTACACTCACCTAAAGCCCAAAATGAAATCCGAATAAAAAGTCCAGTAGCACCAGTCCTTCCAAATATCATATTCTCGTCTCTCTCACCTGAAATGGGGAAGAAAGAGGGGTGAGCAACAGGGGAATCACTCAGTGATGTATGGGATGTTAAACCCGAAGTCCATTGACTTGGACTAGCGCTCCGAATAATTATAATTTAATCCTAACATATTACAAGCACGGCACCTAAAGTGCCTAAGAACAACAATGACCTCAATCACAAACGCACACACACCTCTCACACCCACACCGTAGGGCTCATACAGTCTGGAGAGTGCCAGGCCACCTACAGTGTGAACAGTTCCAGGCCACCTAGAGTCTGGAGAGTGCCAGGCCACATCACATACAGTTGGGAGAGTGCCCGGTCACATCACGTACAATAGCACATACTCATCTTAGTATCCACCAACATATACAATATTTAAATGAAACAAATAATGTTGAATCCTTTGGCATCATATTTCCGGTTAAGCAAAGAACCTAAATAACTATCAACAGACTCCAAACATACCTTAGATAGACTCAATTTACAAAGACGGAAACATACTATAATTAAACTATATAGTTATTCAAAGTCCTAAGTCGGTGTGAAAAATTACGAGAATAGTCCTCACCTTAGTCTCGATGGATCAGGAAAGGCTAGGGAAGAGATATCTCGGCTAATAACACTTTAAAATATTTCTTCATAATATTGATGGCGTTGACTGACACATATTCCACTGCCTTTTCTTATGCCTTCCTTTTACGTGATGGTCGTGAACTCCAAATCTAGGTTGAAAGAATTCATTATGCCCATGCAAGCCATGTTTATGGTTACATACAATAATGCTGCTTGTAACACAAGAAACAAATGAGAAAACATTATAACCTTCACGGCTTTGACTTGCGACGATGAATCTTGAACTCCGGTGACATGAACGACATCTACAGTGGTGGCTGGCTCTGGTGGTGATGAAGGCGGTGGTGGTAAGTGGCAAAGACATGACGCTCCGGTGGCTCTCGTCTCATGGTGGTGTGGGTGGTGTTGGTGATAAACGCCACAGCTCTGGTTTAGCTCATCTCCTCCCCCCACGGTAACATACCCAGCAGCAAGGAACAATAGCTCCGATCACACGGCCTTATCTCCAATGGTGCTTATTTAACTCCGGCATGATGAGTGATGATGATGACGACAACAAAGTTCTCCACACGGTTAATGATCGTGAGAATAGACGAGAGGGAGAGATAGAGGAATGGCTATCGTGGATGGTAAAGGAAGGAAGCGGCTGTGTAACATCCCTATCCCTATGATCTTGCATTTAACCTTAATTAACCATTCCACTTTCATTTCAACAACTCCTTTTATTCAAACTCAAATCGTCTTACATGAACTTAAATTAAAAAAAAGCCGAATAATCGAATAATAGTCTTAGAAGAAAACGTAGTGAAAGTTTTAAGATAAAGTAGACCAAAATAGATGGCACCATCCCGACTCCACTCCTGCTCCTCTTCGATCATACCTACAAGAAGGAGGGGTGCGTAATTGGGATTACTCAGTGAAGGTAAGTTCTAGGAACCTACGAACTCATCTCAGATCACATAACACGCGAAGCATAAGTCATAAGTTAATATCACCTAACAAGCATCCAACAAGATTCCCTATACTCGGTATCCCACTAGTGCTCCAAGCCATCCGCTTGGACATCCCACAGTCTTGCACGGCTTTACCATTCTCTACCCAACTGGCTCACACCAAACCGGCACTCGCCTAACCGGCACTCGCCTAACCGGCACTCGCCAAACCGGCACTCGCCAAACTGGCATTCGCCAAACCGGCACTCGCCAAACCGGCACTCATTCACATTACTACACAACCTCATGGATCGTAACAACATTTCATTCATCTCATTCACATGAATTTCATTATTATCACATCATGCTCATTCAATCTCAACAATCAATCAGTTTATCCTTTAACAACCTATCATTTACTATGTTCTTTCACCACAATCAACAATCCTCATACTTTCATCACATCAATACAATTCAACAGCTAGATCTAGGTCAATATTAGCAAAGGACTAAGCCTAGGGTATTATACAACATGAAAGGAGTTCACGACCGGGTCCTCACCTTAGCCTTTCTCGACGTCACAGATCCAGATCAAGAAGAAGTACTCAGCAAAACAAGCACAGATCTGTACTCTCATGCTCAAAACAAGATGGGGAACGAGATTAGTATCAGATCTATCACATCTAGTGACAAACCTCTAAGAGGGAGAAGAAAGACATGTAGATCAAAGGCTTACCAGATAGATCTGAAAAATGTGAGATTTGGATCTCAGGAATTCCAAACAAAAACGCCGATCTGGTCTGCTCACAACCACCACCACCAGTTCCGATTGCCTGCGAGGAAAGAGAGAAAGAGAAGAGAGAGGCGTGAGAGAGGAAGAGAGAAAGAGAAAAGTTTGACGGCTAGGGTTTCCTGGTCTCTCTAAATCTATGCAGAGCTTCGCTCGAGTTTCAGAAAAAATGAGAGAAAAGAAGGAGGAGGCAGCTTATTTATAGGAAAATCCTAGGTCATTTACCCTAGTGGAATGCAGAGAAGGCCTTTTTTTAAAAGAAAAGTTTATGGGCCGGATTTGGGGATGTTACAATTCTCCCCCACTTAATGAGAATTCGTCCCCGAATTCTGCGAATCGAAATCCAAGGCCTAAACATCCCAAACCCAAATGGATTCATTGATTCTCATAAGTAACTCGGTTCCTTGATCACTTTTGTGATCCATACATCCTCTTAGATCTCATCCCTTTCCATTAAACCAATAACATCCATGTCCTTCCTCATGAATGACCGCTTCCTTGCAGTCTACAACCTCAACATGCAAGATGACCACTAATACTTGTGACACACATCTACTAATGACTTCTAAAGATCAGATCATATCTTCTAGTAATTCTTGACAGGACTAATTCATCAACACTTTGTGGAATAAGTCATCTGTCATGACATTCCAACCGACATGCCACCACATAACTCCTCTTACAATCGTCAACGACCTCATGTACCATAATTTTAACGTCTCTTAACTTACGGTCCAGATCACCTCCCAAAACGCTCTTATCCTCAGATGCCTTGCATTCCTACACATATTCTAAATCCGAACAGCACTTGTCGTTACTATCATCTGATGGTGATGCGATTACCTTGACTCCACATCAAGTAGTTCCACTTACTTAGATGTCTCTTAGATCACTCACGGTTCTAGATCCAGGTTCTCCCCCACTTTGGCTACTCATAAGGGTTTTTCAACGTTGTCTCCCATACAAGCCTCATACAGTCTTAATGCTCGCGTGGTAGTCATTATCGTATACAGTGTCAACCAAAGGTAGATACTTTAACCATTTTCCTTACCCTCCAATTACATTTGCACACAACATATGTTTATCACCATGTCCTTGGCGATCCAACACAGAATCTAAATTTACCAGGTCCCATTTCCATTCTAGCACATGTAATTCTTGTAGTAATCCGCGATAGATTTAGTGTTCCACCTTTATTGACTAATATGCCTTCACTATGGAATCCATGAAACAACATCGTTCCTCATCTCGTCCTATGGATCTTCGTCACCCGGTACAGTCACTTGGTTCTTGAATTGAAGTGTGTAACAAGTCTAATAATTCCAGTCAATGGTTGTCCTCTTGCACATGAGCAACTTGCCGAAAATCATCGCAACTTCCAATTGCGTTGGTGTATACTAACAACGGTATTCCATGCCGAGATAGTAAATATCCACGTCCTATTCCTTGTTCCACAAAGGGCAATCTTCCTCTCCTATTGTAGAAATTGGGCACATGCTCCGGGAAAATTATTTATGACCTGCCATATTTGTCTCTAAGGTCTCCTCATCATTGGTACGTCTCTAGACTTCATAGTTGTCATTTGTTCTGGAACGACAGCCTCAATTCTTGCATTCTCTGGTTTTGAGAATTTCTGAAGGTCTACAGCTTAATAATTTTGAAACTATGGGTTGTTCAAATGGGGTATGGGCATTAACTCTCTCCATCACTCCAGATTCCAAATAACATGTTAGAACTACACTACTAGGCTTAGGTGCACACTAATTCAACTTATCAAATTTTTAATGCAAAAAGTTATACATAAATACATACCCGCGATCGGCTCAGCTCTATCATGATCCTCAACAAGACCCTCGACCCTGGTGCTTGTCTCTTGGGTGGTGGTAACATTCCACCTGCTATCCTCTCCTTATGGAATCTACACTCCTTTACTATATGACCTTGATGTCTGCAGCGAAAACATCTAGTATATGGTGGTTATCGAAGCGGGCAATTCTTCTTAAGGTGTCCTGGCTGCTTGCACCGGAAACACACCCCATGCCAACACTCCTCTAGGTGTTTCCTTCCACACCTTTCACACAATTGTTTAGGAGGAACTGAGGTTGCTGGACTTAAGGTTTCCCAAGTCCTTTTCACAGTTGTGACATGCATGCTCTTAGCTTGCTTACGCTCTTCTTCCAGTCCAATCTCTTGTTCGGCAGCCTTTTATATCAACTCATTGATGTCGTGATAATCTCGCACGTTACAACGATTCCTGAGTTCAATCCTCATCCCTTTCAGAAATCGTCGAATCAACTCACGCTCTCCTAAGTAGCGTCCCCCAAATCTTCTCAAACGATTGAAATTTTACCTGTACTCCCTAACATTCCTTGTTCCTTGGTGAATGTCCTGGAATTCACTTTCCATATGATCCATGGCCTCTCGCGGAAAGTATTTTTTGTTGAAAGCCTCTAAGAAATCTGTCCATGTCAGTTCGTGGCGTCCTTGCACCGCATCCACGACTCCCTCCCACCATACCAAGGCGTCGTCCTTCAAATAATGCACAACCAAGTCCTTACGAAACTCTGGCGGGCATCTCGCTGCATTAAAATTCCTCTCCAACTTTCTTCTCTAGTTGTCTGCAGTGATAGCATCTTCTTTTCCACTAAAGAGTTCCATCTGCATATTCCTCATGTGTTTCATCATATCCCAGTAGGTAGGTCCTTGCAGTATCAACGGTGCTAGAGGTGGGTTTGCAACTAGTCCTGGGGGAGATGGTGCAGCTCCCCCTCCTGAGGGAACCCCATCATTGGGCAGGTGAGACTCATACGCTTTACAGTACCTTTGCAATTCCTCTAGAGCAACCACATTCAGAGTAGCCGGGTCCTGTCCTATCCTCCTTTCGGCCTGATTCCCCATTGATGGTTGTACGGCCCCAACTCCTATAGGATCACCATTCCCTGGCATTCGCCCTTGGTAGGCCTCTCGGTACATCTGCAACTCCTCCAACACTGAAACATCCACAAGAACTTGACCCTTCTTTGGAGCACCCTTTGGTGTGTCTCTCAACTCTATCTCTACTTCGGTACAACTTCTATTCAAACTTGTAGCACGAGATTCACCTCTAGAAGCACAGCGAGCAGCTCTTTGGGCCGTGGTCATTGTTGAGGTAACCTTGGTATTCTTTGGTGGCATCCTGATGCAACGAATGACACGTCAGATTCTGATTGCAAAAGAGTTCACTAACCTCGTCGAGTAAGCGAGGAGCTTCGGTCATGGTGCTTTATATTAATATTTTGAAAATTTCCATTTCGTAAAAGTTTGAAAACACTTTGAAACCCGGTTATAAATACTCTTGATCTAAGCCTACCCATCCGGGATAGCACCTGATGAGTTTAACCCCGCTCTGATACCAAATGTAACATCCCTATCCCTAGGATCTTGCATTTAACCTTAACCATTCAACTTTCATTTCAACAACTCCTTTTATTCAAACTCACATTGTCTTACATGAACTTAAATTAAAAACAAAAGCCGAATAACCAAAAAATAGTCTTAGAAAAAAACAAAGTGAAAGTTTTAAGATAAAGTATTCCACTAGTGCTCCAAGCCATCCGCTTGGACATCCCACAGTCTTGCACGCCTTTACCATTCTCTACCCAACTGGCTCACACCAAACCGGCAATCGCCTAACCGGCACTCGCCAAACCGGCACTCGCCAAACCGGCACTCGCCAAACTGGCACTCGCCAAATCGGCACTCATTCATATTACTACACAACCTCATGGATCGTAACAACATTTTATTCATCTCATTCACATGACTTTCATTATTATCACATCATGCTCATTCATTCTCAACAATCAATCGGTTTATCCTTTAACAACCTATCATTTACTATGTTCTTTCACCACAATCAACAATCCTCATACTTTCATCAAATCAATACAATTCAACAGCTAGATCTAGGTCAATATTAGCAAAGGACTAAGCCTAGGGTATTATACAACATGAAAGGAGTTCACGACCGGGTCCTCACCTTAGCCTTTCTCGACGTCATAGATCCAGATCAAGAAGAAGTACTCAGCAAAACAACCACAGATCTGTGCTCTCATGCTCAAAAGAAGATGGGGAACGAGATTAGTATCAGATCTATCACATCTAGTGACAAACCTCTAAGAGGGAGAAGAAGGACATGTAGATCAAAGGCTTACCGGATAGATCTGAAAAATGTGAGATTTGGATCTCAAGAATTCCAAAAAAAAACGCCGATCTGGTCTGCTGAAAACCACCACCACCAGTTCCGATTGCCGGCGAGGAAAGAGAGAAAGAGAAAAGAGAGGCGTGAGAGAGGAAGAGAGAAAGAGAAAAGTTTGACGGCTAGGGTTTCTTGGTCTCTCTAAATCTATGCAGAGCTTCGCTCTAGTTTCAGAAAAAATGAGAGAAAAGAAGGAGGAGGCAGCTTATTTATAGGGAAACGAGAGAACCCTAGGTCATTTATCCTAATGGACTGCAGACAAGCCTTTTTTTTAAGAAAAGTTTATGGGCCGGGTTTGGGGATGTTACAGGCTGAGTCAATAATGTAGCTTTAGGTTTCTTCCTGAAGTAGATATATATATATATATATATATATATATATATATATATATATATATATATATATATATATATATATATATATATATATGATATACGTATACGGTCCCGTTTAACAATAACCACCAAGTAGCGTGAGTTTGGTTTAATTATAAATTAAATTAAACAAACAAAACCGGTTCAGATAACCGGGTCGTTACAAGAACTTGATCTAATCTTACTTTATTTAGGGCCAACTCGGTATAAACGCAGTTGTTACAGATGTAATTATGGGTGTTTAAGGATGCAGTGATTATAGATTTAAGCGTTGTTAAGTAATTTGCACGACTGGTACAACGGTCAGAAATTTATGCGTTTACGAGATATTTATGATTGGTTGATCACCAAATATAACAGTGGGTAAATACTAAATTAATAATATTATTACTTTATATAATTATATTATAAGAAATATAAAATTATAAACTATAATTATAAAATCATAGTATTAAATTTTTTTTTTAAATATATATAATTGTCTAACAATTATAGTAACAGATAGAGTTTGACTAATCTAAATAGTGGATACACTCATCAATTTTTCATCTAACCCTTTCAAGCGTTTACTAATGGTAATGGTATAAAAAGTCAAACTGTTAAACAGTTTGACTAATTTAAATAGTGGATAGACTCATCAAATTTTCAGTTAACCTATCCGAACCAAAATAAAATATCTATTTTCATAACAACTGAATGAATCACATTTATAGGGTTGAACAGTACCCAAAACTGAAAAACCTAAACTAAATTGAACCAAAATTTTATATCGAACTAAGACCAAAACTGATAAAATAATACAACAAGCCTAAACCTTAATACTTGAAGAACCGGAGCCAATCCAACCTGAACCCAAATATTTTGAGTATTTAAAAATGTCTAAAGCTTATATAAATATATATTATTTTAGATTTAATACTCAAAAATATCAACAATATTAAGAATATTAAGAATTATCAAAAATACCGTAAAATATCCAAACCTTATCCAAAAATAAATATCTAAAAAATATTAAAAACGGTAAAAATATTGAAAATAAATATTGGGTCTCCGCCAATTTATCCATATTTAACAAATTTTGATGTTATTTTTAGGTATTTTTGCTATACATTATTTGATTTTATATATTATGTTATATTACTTTTAGATTTTGGGGTTTTCAAAACATGTTTTGATTTTTAAGTTCTCTACGTAATTAAAACATTTATCCGAACCTGTGAAAATCTGAACTTAATCTGAATTAAAATTTATAATATCTAAAAAGAGTTTATATTTTTAGTTGAATCGAATACATTTGAACCAAATTTTAGTGAATATCCCAAAAGCCCATGATACATATGACAACCCAACTAAGTTTACTTCCAGAAGAGAACAAAATCAAATTGAAAATATCAAACTCAAGATCCATTATTTGTTCCAAAATAAAATTTCAAGTAAACAAGTATTTTAACTTTATTTACATAGTTCTCAAAAAAAAAAAAACTTTAGTTACATTATTATGATAGTTTATTTTTCTCATGATGACGTTAACAATGTTTAAATATCAAAGAAATGAAAAAATATAGTGCAAATATATAAAGTTAAATATCTGTCTCTCACCTCACGCCAAAAAACAAACAAATTTTCTTATATTTTCTCGTCACTAACTAATCAAATTGATAATAACATACCACCCAAAACCAAACTAGTCTGTATTGAAGAGCGTATACTAACAACGCAGACGAATATTACCGTCATTTAAAGCAAGTAACGAGACGTATCATAGCATGTGCCCTTATGTAGTAACCCCATCATCGTCAACATCACTGTTTGTACCGAGAACGGTTCTACGTCAAGAAAATAGAGATGTGGAACGAACAAAGACGTTCTTTTATTAGATCTGGACTGAAGGCTACAAAGAGGAAAGTAAAGGAACAAACTAGCCGGTGCTCGAAGAGCTAGCCGGAGAAGCACCAAGCGGCGGGTATCTATGAAAATATGGAAACCCTAGATCTAGCCGCCTAGTAAGTATGTCGTAGTCTGGATGCCCTTCTCACTGTCGCCTCTTCGCTCTTTATAGGCCTCGCCTTGTTGTTCGCCCTAATTCACCAACGCCGTGTTGGGCTTCCTTTCTGGTTGGGCCGGGTTAGGAGCCCTAACGAAGACGTTTCTTTACCGACTCTTCTGTGTCGTCTTAGCCACTCGGCTAAGACTGCGCCGAAGTCGAGCAGTTTCCATTCGCCTAGTCGAGCCGTTTCCATCTACCTAAGAGGACGTGTGGGCCGTCCTCCTGAGATAGACTTCCTTATTTGATGGGCCTTGTTGAGGGGTAAAACCCATCTCCTACACTTGTGGGAAACGTAGTGATCTCAGTGAATTTATAAGGTCAGGTTTGATCAGATGATGGAGTCTATCGCGAAGATGTTCGATTTGATCGGTCTTCTCTTTCGGATGTGTGCTTAGCCGCTCGACTAACTGCGTCTCGACAGAGAGCATATTTATCCGCTATTACTCGGATGTTCCCACGACTGACTACCTGTTTAGTCGGTCTCGTTCGGACCATCATTTCTTAATCTCGATGCAAAAATAGTCTCTAACCGACCCTCATTCTGATAGACCGATTTTTGGTAGACCAGAATTGGTTCGGCGTGAACCGATTTGGTATAACCGACGTCGTTCGGGTGAGAAGATGAACCGTCGCGAGTAAACAGATGGGGTTTTAAGCTCAATTAGGCCTTTTTAGGCGTAATTAATGCGATGGGAAGTGTGCCCTAGATTTTGCTATAAATAGGCAACTTCCCACTGCATTCGTCATTCGCTTCTGCTAATCAGGTATCTTCTTTTCTCTCCCTTCTGTCTTCTTTCTCTCCCTAGATTCAAGGTAGTGTAGTACGGTTCCTTAGGTCTTCACTCGGTCGCTCCGCAGGTTATTCGCTATGTCTTCGAGGAATCGGCTATCCCGTGAAGAGAAAGGGAAAGCCTTCGCGGTCCCCTCCAGTCCGGTGAAGGATGTTACGGCTCGTGGGAGTCCCCTAGACGAGTTCAGCTTGATCCATCGGGACGCTATGCGAGATACCGTGAATCTTGATATGTCGCAACGCCTCCTAGTCGCCGATGCGCATAGATTGATCCGAGAAGAAAGGTCGGCCATGGATGCTAATAAAGAGAATGACGCAGACGGTTCTAGTCTTGCGGGTAGTGGGTCCGACGGAGAGGACGATGATGACAGTTCTAGCGGGGCGGGTAACAGGTCCGATAGAGAGGACGATGAGGACGGTTCTAGCGGAGCGGGTAATCGGTCCGATGGAGAGGACAATGAGGACGGTTGTAGCGGAGCGGGTAACCGGTTTAATATCGAGAGTGAAGACCCCAATCGGGATGACGTAGAGAGCGATGATTCAGACTCGTCTATACCGAGCCAACAGGAGTTGTGGGAGAGGCATCGGCGTATCCGCTTCGACCAGATCGATTGCAGGCCTACCGTCTATCATCCTGGTGGGATCTTTGAGGAGCTAATCGCGCTTCCTCCGGGGCTTTTGCGGGATCCGTGGATCGAGGGTCAGCGTTGGGGGAATGTATTCGGGACTTGCTCCACTCATAGTTCTGTGAGAGGCCTGCTAAGGCGTTACAGGGGAGCCGGGGTGACGTACATAATTCCTTCCGCCGAGCAGAGGCCCTGGTCGCCCCCAGTTGGTTATCAATGCCTGTATGAGTCATACTTTGAGGATGACGCGAAGCTATAGTTCCCGATTCCCCGTTTGATTACGTCGTAGGTCAGGAGACGTGGGGTCGCGATTAGCCAATTGAAAATTGGTTCGATCCGCAACGCAGTTATGCTGATGGTGATGGGAGCGGATATCAACGTCTCGATGACTGTGAGGGTATTCGAAGAGCTGACGACCACAAAGGCTGAACCGAACTGCTTGTTTTCGGTGAAAATGCGTCCTAGCTATAATGTTCTGACCGGACATCTGAAGAAAACGAAGAACTGGCAGCGTTCGTATTTCTACGTCAAGGCGGACGAACATGCTTTCGAAGAGTCGCTTGAAGAAGATTTTCCCGTCTTATGGTCTAAGAGAATTGGTAGAGAAAAAAACAGTCGCCAACTCGTTACGTTTACCATTTTCTGATCCTTTCTTTTTGTTTGGCAGGTCGTCACCCGAATACGATCGCGTACCCGGAGAACTTCTTAGAAAGTGCTCAGGCAATAGCTATGCATAGTCACCTTCGTTGGCCTGACTTGAGTCGGGAGTGGATACGTCGTAAACAGACTCGGATCGCGAGAGGTATCCCATGCACGTTAACTCGCTGACCTGATTATCCTCGCAGTTGATGCGCTTATTTCATTACTATTTCATTTATGCAGTTGACTGGGAGTCGAGACTGCCGCTGATAATCGGTCCGCGTAAATCTCGCTTGAATCTCTTCACAAGGAAGCAACAGAAGTTACTCAAGAAAGCGCGCGAGATGTCAGGGACTCCGGATTTGAGTGCTTTGATCAAGGGAAGACTTCAGTTACTGAAGAAGTCGGCTGTTGAGGGCTCGTCGGCTAGATCGGACAGAGCTGACGCCTCTCAGGAAGACCGTCCCGATCCGATCTACCGAACAGTCGATGTGGATCCTCCGGCTTCCAAATCAAAGAAGAGGGCTCAGAAGAAAACCGAGGAAAAGAAGGTTCCCTCGGCAGGAGGTGCAGCTTCCGGGGAGGGGGTCGTTCCTGTCGAAGGTTCTTTGGAAGGTTTAGCGGCGAAGAAGAAGAAAAAGACGAAGAGGTCGCGCGAGGATCTTGAGGGTAGCGTCGACCGCGATGACCCGGCCTTGGATTCTGCTGCAGAAGGTCTTGAGAACGAGGCATCTGAGGAGCGTCGAAAAAGAAAACGACCAAGGAGAAGACGACCAAGAAGGCGCGACAATCTCCCGGTCCTGGATCTGATCCCGCGGGCACCCATGAATCACCACGCAATGATGAAGAGGTTGAAGTTCAACGCCCGCCGGGAAGGCTTTCCCCCGAGGATGTCCAAGTGAGAACGGAGTCTCCTGGTGGGTCTCAACTTCTTCCTACTTAGAGCAAGGAGAGCATCCCTCCTCGGGTCAGCCTATCCGAAAGCTCGCTGGGTAATAGGCCGAGGATCGACTTTGCGGATCGTGTGGAGTTTTTCTACAATGAAAAGACTCCTCTAGTGTGCAATCTCGGTCAGTGCGCGGAGCTCTCGCGACAGATTCGAGGCGGTCCTAGAGAGATGACATTGGTTGGCGATCTCTTTTTCAAGGAGGACTACATCGACGCGGCGCTGGCGAGTAGACGGGTAAGCTTTCGATGCATATTTCCTTGGTAGTTTTAGTCGCTTCGTATTTCCCTTAGGATTAATGTTGTAAGTTTGTGTGTTGGTCATCAGGCTGACGGATGTATGAACGTCCTTGTCGAGAAATACAACACCGCCCTGAAGCAGACGATGACTGAGTTGGGCTCCACCGCGAAGCTTGCTAGAGCGAGGCTCGGAGTTATCGAACGGTTGAGGGCCGAGCAGAAGAAGATCAGTGAAAAGACTCTCGAGGAGAAGGAGGTCCTCCGAGTGAAGTTCGAGGAGTTAGAGGCTGCACTGAGAGCTGATCGCGCGGCGAAGAAGGAGCTTGCACGTGAAAATGCGATTCTCGAGAGCGCTAAGGCCGACTTGGAAAAGGAGAAAGTGGAGCTCCAGGCGGAGAGGGACGCCGTCACTCAAAAATTGATCCAGGAGAGGAAACGTCTTAGGGACTCGCGCAGTCAGGAGGTTACCCGTGAGAGGGTTCGGGTTCAGTCGGCGATGACCGACAAACTTGGCCGCTGCCTCGGCCGCGTTCGTTCCTATCTGGCTCAACGCGACCTTTCTGAGAGGGAGAAGAATTTGCTTGGGCAGGCTTCCGGGACGAGGAAGTGCCTCGAGATGATTAAGGAGGAGAAGTTGGAGATCACTCAAGACCTTATCGACGTTTTTATCCAACAGGAGGTGGAGCATAGTGCTGAAGTCGCCAAGCTGGGCATTGGACCGCTCCCTGAAGACGAGCTAACCCTTTCTCCGCTCGTTCTTAGGTCCAGGTTTGTGAACGAGGAGTTCATGGCTACGCTCGATCCGCACGGGTCGAACGACAATCTAGTCAGATCAGAGACAGCGTCGTAGCTCCGAACGCCTTGTGATGTTCTTGGGGAAGAGTCGGCTAATCAGTCAGGCGAGAATCCGGTCATCGCGGCTCTGTTTTGTGAGGAAAGAGACCCGCATGCTGGTGATGAGACCGGTGGAAAGGATGACACCTCGGCTTGGGAGGATCGTCCGCAGGATGTTGATTCGGCTAAGTTTGTTGAGGTTCCTGATTCCTCTTCGAAGGAGGAGGATGAGAACGTCGAGGCAGACTAGTCGCCATCTCCTCTCCTTGTTACGACAGGGGAGACGTCTAAAAAGAGCAAGAGGAGTCGGACCTTGCCGGGGAGTTACCTTCTGCGGCATCCATCGAGCAAGGAAAGTCGTCCGAGGAGACTGAGGGAGAGAAACAGGCGGTTCCAGCGGGTGCTTCGGAGAGTCTCGTCCCTTCGGAGGGTGGTGAAGTCGCGCAGGACCCGGGGGTTGACTTGCCTGCTGCTGTTGATGACCCTTCTGCTTAGGCTGGGCTTCTTTGTTGTTGTATTGTTACTTATGTTTTTCCTTTTGTCTAATACTTTGGATTTTTTTCTTGTGGTCTTGCTAGACCTTCATCCTTGTAAGTTTAAACAGATTTTTATTGGCAAGCCGTCGTTCGAACGTGCTTGTATGCGGAATACTTAAGCTTTTCCTTTGATCTAAACGCTAAAAACCTCAACGGTTTCTTTTACAAAAGGGGCAGGTACCCGTGAACGTAGCATTTAGGCTTGCTTAGATGATCTTTCGTTAGAGGAGAAAGGCTCTTGAGCCGTTTTTCAGTAGCAACTCGAGTCCTTGGTCGGCCAAACCCGTTCTCGAGGCTAGAAAAATGTTTAAGAATTCGCTCTATTAACATGTCGATGCTGAGTGCATCGGTGACACGCGGTTATTTAGTCCCTCGGTTACATGTCTAATCGGGACATGACCGATTAGTGGGTGCGTGTGTCCGCGTTCCGTCTGTCTGACAGGGGACGGGAGTCGCATGAGACAACAGTCGTCCCTAGACGGGTAGGACGTATCGTTAGAGATCGGGCCAAACTTTAGACGGTTGTGTTGTTATAGCTGGACCGGTTAAGGCTGCCTACGTACCCGGGATGGGATCAAGCCATTCATAGTTTGTTTTTACCGAGTAAAAGTGGCTTTTTGAAAGCGCTTATACTCGGACGAGTAGAAATGACGACAAGGGTGCATCTACTCGATTTTTTTTTAATGGTCGAGTAGAAGTGACACTGGGTCATCTATTCGAACGAAAATAAAGACGAGGGGGTTTGAAGGTTTGCTCCCGACAAGAGGGTCGAGTAAAAGTGGTTCTTGATCGTTTTTACTCGGCCGAGAGACTGGTGTCCTACGAATAGTAACGGCGCAAATGCATGGAGTTCCATGCCCTTGGAACATCTTCACCGTGGGATGTTTGGACTCGATAGACGCCGGGTTTGACGACCATGGTGATTTTGTATGGACCTTCCCACCCCGCGCCTAGTTTACCGGCATTAAGCTCCTTGGTGTTCTCGAACACTTTGCGCATGACGAGGTCACCGAGTTCCAAAGGTCTTGCTTTGACCTTCTTGTTGTAGTATCCCTCGATCCGATGTTGGTAGTTCTGGATTCGGAGCAAGGCTTGATCTCGGCGTTCTTCGAGCTCGTCTATGGCGTTGAGGAGCATGTCTTCGTTGATCTCGATGTTCTGCGGATCATGGAACGTCGGAGGCTAGCAACGTTTACTTCGGCTGGAGCCATGGCTTCGACTCTGTACGCAAGAGAGAATGGTGTAGTTTTAGTCGCTCCCCGGGGTGTTGTGCGATGGCTCCAAAGGACTCCGTCGAGTTCATCAGCCCAGTGGCCCTTCTTCAGGTCCAGACGTTTCTTAATGCCACCCATAATCAGCTTGTTGGACGACTCAGCTTGTCCGTTGCCTTGCAAGTATCTGGGGGTGGAGGGACTTAAACGTATGTTCCACTTGCTGCAGAACTCCTTGAAGCTGCCGGACATGAACTGCGAACCGTTGTCGGTTACGATCTCGTATGGGAGACCGTAGCGACAAATGATGTTTTTCCATACGAAACCGCGAACCTCCTTGTCGGTTACTTGCGCGAAGGCCTCGGCTTCAATCCACTTGGTGAAGTAGTCGGTCAGTACTATGACAAAGCGACGTTGGCGAGAAGAGACCATGGGGCCGATTATATCCATGGCCTAGCGCATGAAAGGGTATGGTGCGGTCGACGTTTGTAACAGCTCCGTCGGGCAATGGATAGTCGGTGCATGGCGCTGGCACTTGTCGCATTGTCGTGCGTAAGACTCACAGTGCCAGAAGAAGCCTTGGCGTCTTACATTAAACGCAAGTGCTCGTCCGCCTGAGTGGTTACCACCGGCGCCTTCGTGTGTTTCGGCCAGAACGCATCGGATTTCGTCGCCATTAATGCATCGGAGGGCAACTTTACTCGTGTTGTAGCGAAAGAGGTCACCTTCAATGAGTGCGTAGTAGGCGGCGCGTCTCTTTAGTCGTCTAGCCTCCCACTTCTCACTTGGTAAAGCACCGTTAGTAAGGTAATTGATGACTTCCAGCCGCCAATCATCTGACTGCAGATCGGCTTGCGGCATGGCTTCGTCAATTGAGGCGACAAAGGAGGTTTGATTGGCTAAAATGTTGATACTTGACTCCTCGATGCGATGGATCGGTATGGTCCGCTAAACTTGGTCGCGTAGCTTGCTTCCCAGTGCTGCGAGGGCGTCTGCGCAAGCGTTGTTGCCTCTTGAGACCTTCGTAAGTTCGAAGAATTCGAACTCCTTTGCGAGGTCTTGCACGAGATGGAGGTAAGCGTCCATCCGATCGTTGCGTGCATCGTAGTCACCGTTGAACTGGCTGGCAACCAGCTGTGGGTCGCCGTAGGCTCTCAATCGTTTGGCTTTTACTGCTATTGCTAGGCGAAGGCCGGCTATCAGCGACTCATATTCTGCCTCGTTGTTCGACGCCTGGAAGCCGAAG
Organism: Brassica juncea; assembly: GCA_018703725.1. NCBI lineage: Eukaryota > Viridiplantae > Streptophyta > Magnoliopsida > Brassicales > Brassicaceae > Brassica > Brassica juncea. The sequence continues at coordinate 26,085,644 of CM031939.1, read as the reverse complement.
CTGAATGACTGGCGTATTAGCTCGCCGGTCGGGGATTGGAGCTGGAATCCGGCACCGGAACCCCTGTTTGTTGAGGACCCGTCGACATGCAGGATCCAGTTTTAGCCCGGGAGTCGGAGGTCTTGCTCGAGCTCGGGTGCCAACTCGATGAGGAAGTCAGCGAGGACTTGAGCCTTTGCTGTGGTACGGTTCTTGTAGGTGATATCAAGCTCTCCGAGTTCCACTGCCCACTTTGTTAGTCGACCAGCTCGGTTTGTATTCTGGAGGACTGTTCGGAGAGGCTGGTCGGTTAACACTTCAACTGAGTGTGACTGGAAATATGGTCGCAACAGTCACGCAGCTTCATCCCGTAATTATTTAGTATCTCGAAACAGTCACGCAGGTGGCGTAGGTGGTCTTTGGCGTGCAGGGAATTGACGAGCATGTCGTCAATGTAAACCTCCATGGTTTTGCCTAGTTTATCGGCAAACATACGGCTGACTAGTCGCTGGTAGGTGGCACCGGCATTCTTTAGTCCAAACGGCATGACTTTGTAGCATTACATCCCTTGGTCCGTGATGAAAGCTGTCTTCTCACGATCGTCAGGGTGCATCATGATTTGGTTGTACCCTGAAAAAGCGTCCATGAAGGAGAGCATTTCGTTTCCCGCGGTCAACTCGACGAGGCGATCGATGCTTGGCAACGGGTAGCTGTCCTTCGGACAAGCTTTGTTGAGATCTGTGAAGTCGACGCAGACACGCGACTTTCCATTTTTCTTTTTTACGACGACGGGGTTTGCCAGCCATTCTGGATAGCAAACCTCGGTAATCGATCCTGCTCCAAGTAGTCGATCGACTTCCTCGTTTACTGCTTTCGTCCTATCCGGTCCCAGCTTGCATCTTTTTTGGCGAATCGGTTTGAACGTTGGATCGACGTTGAGCTCGTGGGTAGTTACCCCTGGGTCAATTCTCTTCATATCTGACACAGAACAAGCGAAGGTGGACACATTTTCCTTGAGGAATGCGAGTATCGCCTGTAGTACATCGTCGGCGAGATACACACCAACGCGCACTGTCCTACTCGGGTCGGAGTCGTCTAATGGCATTTCGAGGACTTCATCCTTCTGAGGACGTGCTTTGGCTATTGACGGAGAGACAGAATTAACGATAGACGAAGAACGTTGCAGCTTGACTGTTGCGATCAAAAGGTCTCGGGCGGCATGCTGGTCCCCCCGTATAGTCTTTATTGTACCATCTGCTCCGGGAAACTTGACACACTCGTGATAAGTAGATGGGACCTCCTGCATCGAATGTATCCACGGAGTTCCGAGGATGACGTGGTAAGGCGCTTTGGTGCTAACCACAGCGAACTTAACCGTTCGAGTGACTCCGCTCGCGCGAACTGGGAGGCGAATTGTGCCGAGGATCGTTTCAGAGGAACCATTGAAACCGGTCAGAGTCCTTGACGATGATTTGACGTTGGCGAGGTTGATGCCCATCTTCTCCAGCGTGGCGTGGAAGATTAGGTCCACTGAGCTACCCGTGTTGATGAGTACTTTGGTGACGTCGTATTCTCCGGTCTCGAGGACAACTAGTAAGGGATCGTTGTGAGGGACATGTGATAGAACCTAAATAAGGATCACTCTTTCGGTATGGATGATATGGACTCAGATCCGGAAGGATTCAGAACTGATGGGATGAATGGTGACACAAAGGGTTGCGGAAGGCCCAATGATACTACCAGACTTCAATCGTTGCCGGATGTGACGCATCGGTCCAACAAAAGAAGGTTCGAAACTTGGAAATATCCTCACCAAGAAACTAAGAAATGTTCTAAGCAAAGAACAAAGAAATAAACTCATAAAAAGGGGAAAACAATCTATGTTATTTCGTGGCTCTATGGCCTTATTTATAGGATTACAAGTTGTAGTGATTCAAGAAAGAACGTGCTAAAAACAAGACATAGAAAATAGAAACAAAGACTTGACTAAATAAAGTATTTGACTGAAACTTGGACTGCCTCTTGATATAGCCACGACCTTGACTTGGAAAAGTGAAGAATATACTCCTGAAATGGGCCAAGACATGTCTCTTTAAGGCCTGGTCGAAATCCATCATTTTCCTTTAGCCAATTTTTATCGGTTTCTCCATTTGGCCCAAACAAGCCTGTTTTTGAATCTTCTGGAAAACCATCAAGTCCAAGGCTTTCTTGTACATTTAAAACATGAACAATCACCTTTGGTATGCTTGAATTGGTCGCTGGTTCATCAGAAAGAAGGTTAGTCATTTCCAGCTTCTCGGGTGGTCGAACCAACTCGGAAAATCGAACCATCTTGCTCAGCTCGTCCAGATGAGTGTCTGTCCAGCTAAGCTCGTCCAGGATAGTGTAAGTCCAGCTCACTTGAATATTCAGCTCATCCAGCTCAGATAGGTAAGTGTCACTTTGATTCAGCTCGACCAGCTCGCCCATGTAAGTGTCAGCCCAATTCAGTTCAACTACACGCACTTCAGCTGGTTCAGCTTGTCCTCAATGTCATCAGCTGACCTTAGCTCGTCCAAGATTGCATAGATGATAAGGTAATTGGCATAATCTGATGAGAAAACCTCGGTTAGGTCGAGATGGTTGACAAGAACGCCACCCTGGGCCGTATCCATGATCCAAGCAGGTCGGTGCTCGAACCGGGTCCTATCATTGATATCTCCAAGTTTCGAACCTTCTTTTGTTGGACCGGTGCGTCACATCCGGAAACGATTGAAGTCTGGTAGTATCATTGGGCTTTCCGCAACCCTTTGTGTCACCATTCATCCCATCAGTTCTCAATCCTTCCGGATCTGAGTCCATATCATCCATACCGAAAGAGTGATCCTTATTTAGGTTCTATCAAGTGGTATCAGAGCCACTCTTCCGGTACTCTATTATCATTCCATCTTCTTATCTTCCATTTCTTCTTCTTCTTCTTCTTTCTATTTTGAATCTGGTCCACCTTCTTACCTAGGCCATATTAAAAAAAAAAAACAAAAAAAGAAAAGAAAAAAAAACAGAGAAAAAGAAAAAAAAAAAAAAAAGATCTGATTTTTTTGGCTAGGTGGTGGAAGAAAAATCCTGCTGGCTGAAGAGAAATCCAGCCTTGGGGTGGTTAAAACGGATTCCACAAAAGTTATCTTTTCTTTCTATCTATTTCTTGCCATCGTTGCTTGGAGGATTTCCTTGGGTTACTTGATTTGTTCTCTTAGAACTTTGAGAGAAAGCTTGTGAGTGACCATCCAAATCCCGAGAGAAACACTTGAGTGGGTGAGATCAAACACTTGAGAGTGTGAGGATTTTTATCTGTGCTAATCTTTTGTGTTGAGATTTTCAGGAAACCATGTATTATGATGGAGAAAGAAGCCGACCAGGAAATTCCATTGATGGGTTGTCTAACTTGCAAATGAGAGATTGGAATGATACTTTTGCTAACCTTATAAATGTAGTTCTAGAACAGATACACCACAGGCTGGACGAGATTCAAGGTATCCAACAGACTCGCATCAAGGAGAGATTGCCTAAGGTGGACCAACCGGTCCAAGGAGGAATTTGGAGAGGAGGCGTTCCATAAGAGTAACAGCAAGAGCCACAAGAAAAGAACATCCACACATGCACCTGTAGCTGAACCCTCATTGTTCATCAGTAAGAAATCCAAAGGTAAATCTGAAACCCATGTTGAAGAATTGAAAGATTTTTCAGATTCTTTACCCATCTATGATGAATCTGATGAAGAGCTGAATAGAGGTTTGATCACTTGTGAGGATAAATGTGATCTTCCTTCTCTGGAATCTGAGTTTATGAATGATAATGAACAGGCTATTGTAGAACTAACCGTTTTGCAACCGGAGCATCCGAGTAGTCTTGTTTTGTATCCACAGGTTTTTGAGGAAGAGCCACTGGACTATCCACATCAAGGGCCACGTCTTGACTCTAGAGAACCCTTGGATAAAGATCTAGGTCCTCTCTTTGATGAGGAGGACGAACCTGATCCAGTCTTTGATGAAGAAACAACAAGCATCACATCTATCGCTATGGAGAGTCATCTATGCTTTGATCCCGGCACATCTCCTGCCCCTTTGTCTCATGATCTTCAAATGTTGTAGAATACAAGATGTCAATCCAATTCTAAGAGATTCTAATGCAAAGGGAATGCAAGTTCATGCTTAATCTAAGTGCAATCAAAATGAGAGGATGATTATGAAACTAAGACAATATTAAAAATGCAATAAAAGATTGAACTTTCTTTCTCAATGAGGCAAGGGGGTTCTTGAGACAAGGGAACTGACTTTGGGTGATCAAGATTCAATCCAAGGTGCTAACTTTTCAATCAATCTAATTCCTTATGCCTAGACAACAAAACTAAGCAAGCTCTATCTCTAGATGGATGCTCTTTTACAATGATCACCCAAGTACACCAAATCTCTTTGGCTGTAATGATCAAAGCAAACATGGAGAATGAGTCTAATAGCAATCCTAGCTCCTTTGACAACTAATCTCTTAGGCAAAGCAAGCTAAAAGCATAGATGAGTTGGTTCAGGCATTTCATAGAACACCTTTCGGGCATGAAATGCCTATGACTCTATCTTTGAGAGGCCAACTCAAATATAGCTTTAAGAACACCAAATCAATTCAAGGAAATGATAGATCTAACCCTAAACACCTTGGATCTACACTTAATCACCCTTAGTCTCCCAAGCCCATGAACCCTAGATAGATCTACTCACTAATAGCCATGGAAAACCTCAAAATCAATGGTGATTCAAGGCTAAACATGATTAGAGAAGAAGATAATCTATTAAACACAAAAGAAATGAGATAAAAAAGGATCAAAGATCCAAACTTTCTTCAAGATCTTATTATGTTTTTAAGAGAAAAAGAAGTTAGATCTCCAAAACAGATTACATAAGTATTTATAAGAGGCTTGAAAGCCCTTAAAAACATAAAAAGAAATGACTAAAATGGCCCTGGGGTCATTAAATCTCGGCCAGACATGATAAAAACGCTCAGGGTAAAGTCCCGGATCCAACCCGAGCATCCTGACCCGAGCAGAAAAGTTCCTGTCCAAACCGGCCAGAAACGCGCGGGTGCACTGCCCCGAGCATCCCGACCCGCGCATCTCTGTTCCTGCCCGGGCTTGTCCGAGCCTGTCCTGTCCCGCGCACTCCAGGCCGCGCATGAACTGTGTCCGTTCCCTTCAGGCCGCGCGGGTATCTTGCTCCGCGCATGCTAGGCCGCGCACCGGCCCATGTCCTGGCTGCGTCCCACGCGGGTCATGTGTCCCGAGCAGTCTGGCCGCGCATCATGGTCCGTTCTTGGCTGTCCCTGGTGTGTTCCGCGCGGGTACTCTCACCCGAGCAGTCCAGGCCGCGCGTCCGGCCAACCTGACATGCTTCAAGTGAATTGATCATAACTTCTCCAATACAGGTCCAAATGACTTGAAACCACTTCCATTGGAAAGCTAACTCAATATTCGTTGTCTCCACAAAATCTTAGCATCAGAAGACATTTCTAAGGCCTCCGTCCATGTTCATCTTTAAACCCCTCTTTTTCATCACAAAACTTCCAAACATCTCCAAAATCTCCATAATATAGTCCAACACCTAATAGAGACTTATGAATGCAAAATGAGCCTAAAGATGCCTAATGCCTAATCTAAATGAGCAAAAATGCACAAGATATGATAGCTAAAAATATGTAAATATGCAAGACATCAACTCCCCCACACTAGACCTTTGCTTGTCCTCAAGTAAACTTTTCAAACACAAGGGGGATGGATGGATGCAAGGATGGGAACAAAGCCAAAGGAAACACTCATAGCACTCAACCTGACATCCTAAAGAAACATAGCAAAAAGCATGAGCAAACTCTCTTATTATGCTCTAGCTTCACAAGGCCTATCAATTACTCTTATGTCTCTACACAAGATGCAATGCCTATCAACCAACATGTTTTCTTAACCAGCCTATCAACCAACATGTTTTCTTGTCCAGGCCGGGTATGTCCAGGCCGGGTGCGTCCTGCTCGTCCGGCATCCAGGCCGTGCGGTCTCTCTAGGCCGGGTGTGTTCGGCCTCGTGGTGGGTGTCCAGCAGCTAGCAGGACGTGCGGGTGCTGTTGGCCGGGTAGTCCTGTCCGGGTGTCTCCATGCGCGGCTTCATCGTCCGGGTGGTACTGGCCGCGTCCGGAGCTCGTCTAGCATCAGGACGTGCAGGTCGTCCAGGTCGGGCAGGTGCTGTCGGGTATCTGCTGGTACGCGGGTGAGGCAAGGTCGGGTGCGTCCTTGGTCGCGTCCAGTCCGTCCGTCCCTTGTCCGTCCCGTGCGGGTGAGTCTCCCCGGGTGTGTGCACCCGCGTGTCATCTATGCTCCCATCCCGTGCGGGTCCTCGTGCTCGGGTGGTACGGGCCGCGTACTGAGCTCATCCAGCATGACCTGATGGTTTGGCTCGGGTATGGTCACCCGGGTGGCTTGACGTGCTTCCATTCAATTGACCATAACTTCTCCAATATGACTCCAAATGTCTTGAAATCACTTCCATTGGAAAGCTAACTCAAACTGCCATGCCTCCACTAAACCTTAGCATCAGAAGGTAATCCTAAGGCCTCTGTCCATGTTCATCTTTAAACCCTTCTTTTTCATCATAAAACTCCCAACATCTTCAATATCTCCAAAGTGTGCTCCAACACCTAATAGGGACTTATGAATGCAAAATGAGCCTAAAGATGCCTAATGCCTAATCTAAATGAGCAAAAATGCATAAGATATGATAGCTAAAAACATGTAAATATGCAAGACATCAACTCCCCCACACTAGACCTTTGCTTGTCCTCAAGTAAACTTTTCAAACACAAGGGGGGTGGATGCAAGGATGGGAACAAAGCCAAAGGAAACACTCATAGCACTCAACCTGACATCCTAAAGAAACATAGCAAATAGCATGAGCAAACTCTTTTATTATGCTCTAGCTTCACAAGGCCTATCAATTACTCTTATGCCTCTACACAAGATGCAATGCCTATCAACCAACATGCTCTCTTAACCAGCCCTCACATTGATTCACACACACACACACAAGGTGAAGTCTCACAAATAGGCACATGATCTCAATCATTTGGCTAGGTGATCAAATGGTCTAATAAGGATGAAAAGGAGGGTTCAATGCATCATTTCAAGGTGACAACCACTCAAAAATTAAGGAGCTTGATCATTATGCAAAATTTATCTAAGACTAGGAGCAATTCATGCATACATGGATCCATCCTCATCATTCTACCCAATTCCTAAATGATTACAAGATCTACACCCTTTTTATTCATCCCATAACCCAAAATGAAGACATACTCACATCACTCACCCAATGAACATTTTCTTTCTCATGATTCAACCTCTAAGGACCTCTATTCACATTCTAAACTCTAACTCCTAAATTTTTCCTTCCCCACTATCTTATTGAATCTTTCTTTTTTTTTTTCTTTTTCTTTACCTTCTTCTTTTTTTTCTTTTCTTTTTTTTTTTTTTTTTTTTTAGATATATACATGAGGGGGAAGGTCAAAACTTCAGTCAAGAGCTTTTCATTTTTCATTTCTAGGTCCCTAGGGTTTTTCTTTCTCAAAACTTTCTTTGTTCAACAATCTCAACATTATCATATCCCCAAACCCAAAATGTAAACCATTAGGTAACAAACACTTCACTCACCATCCTAGAAGCTAGCTCAAATGATAACCCTATGCTAGCAAGAGATGAGAACAAATCCATGTCGCTCCCAATACTCTCAAGATTTTGCACATGACAAGCTATCAAAAGAGGCCTCACTCAAGCAAATCAATGTAGGCTTCAAAGAATGGATAGGGTTCAAGGGTAAGGGAGTGCCATTTGGGTTAACAAAGAATGGTACAATGGAAAAAGATAACCCAAATGTGTATGAGATCCATGACTAAGTATGCAAATGCCCATATGCAAGAGAGATTAAGTTCATTCAAGTCAAAGTTCAGGATGGAGCTGGTCTTAAGAACAATGCCAATATCAAGCAAGCAAGCAAGTTTCAAGAAGAGTTTTCAAGGCTCAAAGCATGCAAACTTTTTCAAAAGGTGCTCAAGCTACTTGATATGTTTAACTAGGGTGCCAAATTCAGTGCAAACAAGTGTTCTTTACAAGGCAATGCTCCATATGCAAATGAATGCAACCTATATGCTCTAGATTCAATCCTAAGGATGCAAGTGATGCAATCTACATGGTTCAAAAATTTAAATTTTTTTTGGATTTTCTATGCATTTATGAATGTACAATGCAATGCATGAGACTCAAAATCACAAAGCAAACATGATCAAATATCCGATACCTCCCCCACACTTAAATCACACAGTCTCTGTGTGAGTAAGAGAGAAGGAGATACCCCAACAAGATAAAAGCAAATGTATATACAAGAAGGGTTGGAGTGATACCACATGAGGAGGTTTAGGCGTGGTGTTTGGTGTCGGTGCTAGGAGCTGGCTTGGTTCATAGCAACTAGAGGAGGCTGCTACATGGCAATCATGGGGCTCAAGCAGTTCACCACCATTCTTCTCTCCTCTAGTGCTTGGCTCAACCTGAAAACCTTGACCACTTTTATTAAAAAAACTTAAAGGAAAATTGAAATTTCAAAGCTATGTACAAGGATAACCATGGGACTTCCTCCCAAGTGAGCTTGTTTTGAGTCACTTAGCTTGACTACCTTGTCTCTTGAACTAGTGAGAAGGAGGATCCTTCCCACCTTCAAGTGTGATGGTGAGGACCTGGGAGAGAAGCTCTTGAAACTTGATTGGGTCATCTTGGAGCTGAGGAGTGATGGCTCTAGCACTTGAGAATGGCGTGGATCTGCCCTTGTGCTTGATCTTGTACTCAATGACTCCATCCTTGAGATTCTTTGGATGGAGAGTGAGAGTGTGTGGGAGCAAATCAAGAGGTGGAGGATGAGGCTCTTTCACCATCTTCTTCTTGCCATGAGTGGCCTTTGAGACTCCACTCATCCCCTCTGTTTTAGCACTTTCCAAGTGCTCATCTCACAAGTCTTTTGAATACTCCCCATCAAGACCTTCTTTCTTACCAACAACCTCTTCATCGTGGGGATTCTCAACAGCTTGTGCATCGCAAGTGATTGTCCCACAATAGTCTGATTCCATTGGAGGTTGGAGAGGATAGGAGACAGCTTTGTTGACATGCATGAGAGTGACCTTCTTGTTGGGAAAGTCAATGCAAGCTCCAACTGTTGTGAGGAAAGGAGTGCCAAGGATCAAAGGGACTCTCTCTTCAGATACCATCTTCAAAACAGTGAGGTCAATAGGTATGGTGCAGGATCCAATCTTCAAGGGGAAGTCCTTGATTATGCCAAGTGGGGTTGTAGAAGAGGAATCCCCAAAGGTGAGAGGAGGAGTATCCGGTTCCATGCTTTCAATCCCAATACTCTGCACCATATCCAAGGAGATGACATTCACACTAGCTCCACTATCAACAAGAGCATCATCCTTAGTTAGGTTACCAAGGGAGCAAGACAAGGTGAACTTCCCTTGAGACTCAAGCAAGACAAGGTGAACTTCCCTTGAGACTCAAGGTGAAAGGCCTGTTTATGTAACGAAATTAAATGGGCTTCGTCGGACTATCCGTTTATGTCCATTTAGTAAACGGGTTTATACAAAAATAAACGGACAACCTGTTTAGCCCGTTTAGCATTTTCAGAAGTAATAAACAGTGACGTTTCGTTAGTAACCTGTAATAGCAATGTCCAAAAATTGTAAATCCCTATCGTGTTCCTTTGTTCATCTGAGATTCTGAGGCACTGAGCCGTAACCTGTAATTCCTTTGTTCATTTCATCTCTCTCTCTCTCTCTCTCTCTCTCTCTCTCTCTCTCTCTCTCTCTCTCTCTCTCTCTCTCTCTCTCTCTCTCTCTCTCTCTCTCTCTCTCTCTCTCTCTCTCTCTCTCTCTCTCTCTCTCTCATCCCTTGTCGCAATAGAAGAAAGCTTCGATCATTCGATCTCCTGAGCACGAAACACGGATCTGGTTATTGCTTATATCAAGCATTTCAAGGTTCCCTAATTATCTCGGCAAGAACACCATATCACCAAGTTTTCATTGAGTTAAACGGGCCTTAAATGGGTATTTAACGGATGTACAGTAATCGGGTTTTTAGTGGACATACAGTAATCAGGCTTTTAATGTAAACGAACTTTAGCGGACGCGTAGAAAACTGGCCGGACATTAACGGGTTTGGACATAAACGGGCTGGACAAACCCGTTTTAACATGGTTAACGTGAACAATGTTTAAATATCAAAGAAATGAACAAACATAGTGAAAAAGAATGGCGTTAAATTATTTTTTTAATAGGTATCGTGTTAAATTAGTTTAAAAAAAAAGACAAATTTTCTTATATTAGTTTACAAAAAAAGTATGGCTTTAAATATCTGTCTTTCGCCTCACGACAAAATAGACAAATTTTCTTATATTTTCTCTTGTCCCTAACTAATCAAATTGACAAATAAAATACCACCTAAATCCAGACTAGTCTGTACTGAAAAGCGTATATAACGAAGCAGACGAATATTACCGTCGTTTAAAGCAAGTAACGACACGTGTTATAGCATGTGCACTTATGTAGTACCCCCATCATCGTCAACATCACCTCTTCTCTAGCGCTCTTCATTTTAAAGTCTCTGCCTAAGAACAGAGCAAAGCTACAAAAAAAATATATATTTTCAAAACCCCAAAGAAAAAAACCTGAGAGGAGCTATGAGATCGAGCAACCATCTAATAGGTATGGTCAACTTCCTGACTTTCCTCCTATCGATCCCCATCCTCGGCGGAGGGATATGGCTAAGCAGCAGAGCTAACTCAACCGACTGTTTACGTTTCCTCCAGTGGCCACTCATCATCATCGGAATCTCCATCATGGTCGTCTCACTAGCCGGATTCGCCGGAGCTTGTTACCGTAACAAGTTCCTCATGTGGCTATACCTCGTGGCCATGCTTCTCATCATCGCAGCCTTGATAGGATTCATCATCTTCGCTTACGCAGTCACTGATAAAGGATCTGGTCGATCCGTGCTTAACCGGGGTTATCTTGACTATTATCTTCAAGATTATTCCGGTTGGTTGAAGGATAGGGTCTCTGATGATGGATACTGGGGAAAAATCAGCTCCTGTATTAGAGATTCTGGAGCTTGTAGGAAGATCGGAAGGGACTTTAATGGCGTCCCTGAAAGTGCTGATATGTTCTTCCAGAGAAGCCTTAGCCCTGTTGAGGTAACTTTCTTAAAATAAAACTTTTGACATATTAAAATAAAATCATAATGGGTCTTGATGCTTATTTTTGGATTCTGGGATATTCAGATTCAAATCTCTGTAAAGTTTTCTTCTGGATAATAGTTGTAGAAAATTGATACTATAGTATTTTTAATTTGGGGACAGAAGCTTTAAATTTATTTTCTTGAAATAATTAACTATGGTCCTCCATGTCTTCATGGCCCATATGACGAGAGACTCAATTATTGAAAGATAATAATTATAATCCTTTTTCAAACTGAATATATTTTGGGTTTACTGTTTTTATAATTAACTTAGTTGACTATTTTAGTATGGATTATGTATCTGATTCAGCTTTGCCTCTAAAATACTCAAGCAAATAAAATAATAGACGGGAGTACTGATGTTTAAAATATGTAATTTGTTCGCCTTATTGATTGCTGTGTGGAAGCCATAAATGATTTAAATTTTGTCCATGCAAAATTGATTGTCTAAGCTTTTATTATAATTATATTTTTTTTTGAAAAACGACATATTGGTTGTCTAAGCTTGAAACTTCTATTCTTATTGGGTCAGAGATTCTAAGCACTTTTTCTGGCATTTGCAATTTTGTTCATATACGTTAAATCTATTTTTAACTTTTGGAGCGACCCCAACAAGTATAAAACTTTATGAAAAGAAAAAACTATTGATTTGCTGTTTTTATAATTTTTAATTAATTTTTGATATATATATATACATATATATATATATATGCTCAAAATTCCAACATCAGAGTAGCCAAAACAATCACAAAATTGCATGAAAGTTGAAAAGGGTAGTTGTTCAAGTCCTTGTTTTGTATTAATTCGTAAATCTATAATGTTATGTTTTATTTATTTTCCGCATGAAATATTCTCTTTGCCATGTGTACTATACACCCACACTGAGATATATGTGGATCTTTTACTTTTTGGTGGAAAATATCACATGTATTTTCAGCCTACCGAGCTGTGATTTGATCAATGATCGTAATGCATTATGGTGGTAGTTATTCATACGGTTTAAACTATGTTAAGTTTAGGGTGGTAGTTATCAAATATCACCATAAAGGATAGGCTGAATTCACCTCATGATCTATATTTGTTGTTACTCTCTAGTCTGGCTGTTGCAAGCCGCCATCAGATTGTGGGTATGCATATGGTAACGAGACGTTTTGGACGCAAGGAGGAGAGCTGGTAGGAGCAAACCCGGACTGTATGTTGTGGAATAACGAGCAGAGCATGCTCTGTTACCAGTGCAGTGCTTGTAAAGCGGGTGTTCTAGGGAGCTTGAAGAAGAGCTGGAGAAAAGTGTCCGTGATCAACATCGTGGTGCTTATCATTCTCGTTATCTTCTACGTGATCGCTTATGCGGCTTACAGGAATGTCAAGAGGATTGATAACGATGAGCCGGCCGGTGAGGCTAGGATGACAAAATCACACCCTAGTCATTTCCACCTTTGATCAAAATCATGGTAAAGTTCATTACATCTTAATGAAAATCTGATGAGAAACAATGAAACAAAAGATGGGTGCTTTGATATATGTTTTCACTTGCTTATGATTTAGTACTTTTGTGTTTGGTTTTGATATGTAACACATTTCTTTCTGTGTGTGTATATTATTTATGATGGAACTACATATTATTGTCTCTTTAAATAAGCATTACATTCTTAACCTTTTAATCGAAGAGATTTGTTGAAATGGACAGAGAAATCTAACCAAATTTGAAAAAAAGACAAACGGTTGGGTGTTGGAACCGGGTTTCATCCCACTCCAGATCCGATCCGAGAACTCATCCCAAACGCAATAAAACCCGAATCAAGTATTTTCAAAGTCCAAGAAGGAACGATAGATCCATAGAGGTCAAAGCACACCATGAACTAAGAGAATCTCGCACATTAAGTTCGGTAAGTTCGATAAGTTCGATGATGTTGTAGATAAGTAACTTTGGGATTTGATTTTCGGGGTTACATAAATTTTCTAGTAAATTCGTCGTAAAAGAAAACACAGGCGTGGTAACTTCTTCGTAAAGCACGTGTCCTCGTAATTTTGTCGTAATCTATCAAAACATATTTACTCGTAACTTCGTCGTAACACAAAAAATGCAGGCGTGGTACTTTCGTCGTTACATTAAAAACACGTGCATGGTAAATCCTCATAATGTTATGTCGAAGTTACGAGAATTTCCTTTTCTTATATATACGCGAGGCCAGAATGAGACAAGCCTCGTTTATTCATCCCAATCTCCTCCTTAACTCTCTAATGTATGAGCTATCTCCCTCTCTCTTTTTTTTATTAGTTTAGTTAGGTGGTTAGTTTAGGTGGTTAGTTTAGATAACATAACAATATACAAAGATTAGGACTTTACAAGTCCTTAGATTTAAACTTCTGATTTCTTTTTTTTTTTTCTAAAATAAATTTAGATGGATCCTAGAAATAAGAGAGGACAACCTACTTATTCTCAGATGTTTACTGATCATTCTGCGTGGACATCATCATCCGCCCTATCATCTTTCAAGGCGGTTCCTGACGCAGCCCTCCTCCTCCTGCACTTCAGATACCCCCTCAGATGCCTCCACCTCCTCCCCCAGCAGCTCCACATGCTGCACATGAGCCTGTCCCCTCAGCTGGAGTTTATCCAGTTTTGTGTGCCTCCATTTGCACCGTACGCTTTGTATACAGTGGAGGATATTCTTGCCCAGCCTGGACGAGAGAGTTTGGATGTTCTGGAACCCGATCGACCGTTGGGTACTTATTGGTAAGTTTTTAATTTTTAATATTTTAATATTTTAAAATTTAAATCATATTCATTTTCTAACAAATTGGTTCTATTTTCAGGTTTGGGGCCAACAACCGTGTTAGCCCAAGCATTTCAGAGACGATGAAGGGATATTTCGTCGAGGCCCATCCGAATTGGACCTTGACTCTAGATCAATTTAAAACAACTCCGTTTAAATGTTTTGCAGTAAGTTGTTTAATTATTGTTTTTATTTATAATAATGATTATTAATTTTAATAATTGATTATTAATTTTAATATTTTTAAAATTTTATTAGTTTCAGCAAAAGTGGCGCTGGTCCTTAGGAATCACCGAGAGGGTGAAGGCAGAATTTGTTGCAAAAGCAAAGGTCCGCCTTTGCTACACAGTCTCAGATTGGAAGGACAAGTGGGAGATCTATGTTATGAGAGAAAACCCACCAAGATCACGAATGATGTATGGGATGGCCTCATCACTTATTGGAAGCTACCCACCTTGTTGCTAAGGCCAACAACTGCTCCGCTACCCGGAGGACGAAGGTAAGGATTGTAATTTGCCCATGGTTCATAGAACCAGGCAAAAACCACATGCCGGGATCTGTCTTGGAGCTGTAAATTTTATTATTAATACTTAATTTTAATTTTCCATCTAATTTATGAATTAATTTTATTTTTAATATTTAATATAATTTAATCATTCTGTTTGTAGCTTGAGAAGACATGAGTCTTACCATCTCTGTCTGATCTATTTAAGATGACTAACACCTCAGCAAACAAGATTTTTGTAGATCCACGGTCGGAGAACCCCTTTCACGACATGGCTGCTCGGATTGAAGAACGGGAGATGTAACTAATCCAGGAGTCTCCCGATGGATTACCCGTCAAATTGACCACCGAAGAAATCTAAAAGATCTTCCATGAGGTAAACTTAAAAAATATAATTTAATTTAATTTGACTCTTTTAAAGTAATTAACTATATTCATTTATTTTTAAATAGGTGGTTCCTAGAAAGAAGGAATAGACGGTGGGAATAGGCTCCGTTAACGAAGTCGCAAGGGCGACTTTGTCATACACTTTGAGACGGGAGGTTTCTCAGATGCAGTCTCAGATGGATTTCCAGCAGGTTCGTTTGGACTCCCTTGAGGATCTGCTTGACGTAATGGCGGTGGGAAACCCGGTTATGTAGAGAGCGTTGGACGCCAGACAAGCGCTTCTCGGCATGCAATAACCTCCTCCCGAATCTAGTAATATTATATATTATTATTATTATTATTATTATTCATATCAAACCTTGTCAATTCCTCGTAAATATTACAAGGGATTTCCAACGACGGACATGTAAAATCCTCGTAAAATTAACGAAGAGTTTACATCGCAGGACTTGTAAAGTCCTCGTAAAGTTTTACATAGAAGTTACAAGGAACCTTTACGAGTACTTTACAACGATATTTAACCACGCAATCACGACGAAGCTTTCCCTTCCCTGTTACAACGAAGACGCTGCGTCGTAAAGTTAACAAGGACTACGACGAAACCTTCGTTACAATGGGCGTTTAACAACAAAACGCGCTTTCTCGTTATTTCATCATAATTGGATAATTACGAGGAAATTACATTGAATATCGTCCTTGTAAAAATTATGTTTTCTTGTAGTGATACTTTCAAAAGGGTCAAAGAAGGCTAGAGTATTTCCTCTAATTTCTTAACGCTCTTGGTTTCTAATGCAATGTATATTAGTCAATGAAACATATGGTTTACAATGATGAAAATTTCCTTAAAATATTCTAATTTAATAAGGATTTCACTTTTTTTCCGCTAACAAACAAAATTTATTAGTAAATATTAGAGATTACAAAGACAATATTCACAATTTCCGAAAAACAATTTATTACATAAGCAGATATAAAAAATGAAATTGATGATGCTTTCCGAAGAGTAACCTTACTCGCTAACTGAAAATTTATTCTGTTATTTCTTATACATGTTTTTTTACTTTAAATTTTCATTTATTATTAAAAAGACAAAATCCCATTACAAAAAGCCCAACCGGACTAAAAAGAAAAAAAGCGTCCCAGCGGCCCACTTACCAAAACTTACTACCAACTCACTCCTCTTGAAGACCTGCAACGATTATCTATCAAATAAGGAGGGCCATACTGCAAGCACTGAAAGCTGCCCTGGTGCCAGAACCTGTTGACGGGCCAAGGGGTCAAGTCTGAACCTGATAATCTGCTGAACTTCGACTATAATAGCTCGATGAGGTTTCTCCACACCTCCATGTACTCTAGTATTTCTCTCTTTCCACACCAAGTATAAGACTGCTTGGAAGATGAGTCTCACAATCAAAGTGACATTAGTCTCGCTAGAAGGAGCTTTAAGCCGTCTCAGAACTGCCTCAAAACCCTGTGGGGGCATGAGATGCATCCGAGAAGTAAAGAACGTCCAAAGAATAATCAAAGAATAAATGATTTTGAGATTCCTCATGAGAGGGGCAGAGGATACAACTCAATGGAACCCTTAAGCCCCACCGAATAAGTTTATCTCTCATTACCATTCTGTCTCTAGCTGCGATCCATGTAATGAAGGCATGTTTAGGTACCCTACCAGAGAACCACACCACCTTATTCCAGAACACCTCTACTGGAAAGTGATGAAGTGCTCTCCATGTAGCGCTAGCTGAGAAACTCCCACTTCCACGACCAGGCTCCGGGTACCAGAGAAACGTGTCATCCTCTTCAGAATCAATAATCCCTTGTGCATTCGGCAGGCAGGCCTTCAACAAAGTAATGGTAGGGCTTCTGCTTCTACTTCTGTCCAGCTGCCACCCATCATTAGTCAATGCATCCGCTACCACTGCATCGATGGGTAAACCAGTCACCTGCGGACCTCTTTTCCCTATCAGATCAATAAGAGGACCACGGGAAGTCCAATTATCATGCCAAAAACTGGCAGTAATGCCAGAGCCTAGTTCACAACACACCATAGGCCTCGCCACTGGTCGTAGATGACAAATTGCTCTCCAAATTCCTCTTCCCCTCCTTGAGGGATTTAAAGCCCAAAAGTTCTCTCTACCAATCAGGTTCCTTCTCACCCACGAAACCCATAACGAACCTCCGGCTGTAAGGATAAGCCAGATCAGTTTCAGCCCAAGTACTCTGTTCCAATCTGCTAGGCGCTTTAAGCCTAGACCACCAGCTTCTTTTGGAGTACAAACAGAGTCCCATGAGATCTTAGCTCCTCTTGCTGAGTTTGGGGCGCCATTCCAAAGAAAAGCCCCACACCTTCGCTCTAATATAGCCACACACTCCGCAGGGATGATAAACATAGATGTCCAAAAGGAGATAGTAGAGTAGATCACTGCCTGGATTAATTGAAACCTACCAGCGAAGGACAAGTGCTTGACTGTCCAAGAGGAGAAGCGAGCATCAATTTTATCCAGAAGAGGCTGAAAGTCTGAACATGTCATTTTCTTTGGAGATAAAGGGACTCCCAAGTAACATAAAGGGAGAGCTCCTTGAGCAATCCCCATCGCAGCAGCCAGATTACGACATCTACTAGTGCTACTTTCATCAAGCAGCAGCTCTGATTTCTGTTTGTTGATCTTCAAACCTGATATTTGTCTGAACTCATCAAGAATTTGCAGAACCCCTGTCAACGAATCCGCAGTACCATCAAAGAATATCAACACATCTCAGCGAAACCCAGATGGGTGATCAGTGGTGCCTCACACTCAGGGTGAATACCGAATCTCCCTTCCATTGCGCCCTTTTCTAGCATTTTGGAAAGTATATCCATGGCGATCACAAATAGTAAAGATGAGATGGGATCACCTTGCCTAAGACCATTCTTCCCCGGGAAAAAGCCTTGAAGCTCACCATTCAACGCTATGCTGTAAGAGGGAGTAGTAACACACTCCTTAATCCACCCAATAAATCTTTCAGGCATTTCAATCGCAGACAGAACCTTAAGTAGAACCTCCCAGCTAAGATTATCGTAAGCCTTTGAAATATCAATTTTAAGGCAGCCTCTAGTCGTTGGAGCTTGATCATTGAAGTCTTTCACTAGCTCCGAGGCTTACAACACATTCTCGCAGAGCAACCTGTCTTGAAAAAACCCCACTTGATTGCGTTGAACTATATCTGAGACGCATAACTTCAACTTCTTCTTTAGCACTCTGGCCATTACCTTATAGACAGTAGAACACAACGAGATCGGCCTGAATTGTGATAATTGCTCAGCTCCAACCACCTTCGGTATAAGCGATATAGTAGACTGTCTCAGCATTCGACCTGCAGTGAAGAACTCCTTAACTGCTTCAATTGTTTCCTTCCCAACTATACCCCTAGCTTCCAAGAAAAACTCCACTGAATAACCGTCTGGGCCTGGCGCTTTATTCTTTAGCATGACAAACAGTACAGACTTTATTTCTTCGTCGGAAGGAATTGAAACTAGCTTCTCAGCCACCTCCAGAGTGCATCTGTACGACAGCAAACCTCTTAACTCTTTTACTGAGATATCCTGAAGCGACTCATCCTCTGAACCCAAGAGATTCTGAAAGTAAGCCACTACCATATCCTTGATCTGAGACATATTAAAAATCCGATTTCCCCTTGCATCCATCAAATAAGTAATAGCATTTCTCAACTGATGGGCCAAAACAACTTGTAAAAGAACTTAGTATTGGCATCTCCACAGTCCAGCCATCTGATTCTGGCCTTTCCACTGAAGAAAATTTCCTGAGCTGCTTCAAAGAACTGCCAATTCTTACGGGCCACAAAATCTTGACGAAATAAGGTGTCTGTAGGGGCTGAGAGAAGTTGGAGCTGAATATCTTGCAAATTACTCAGAGCTTCCTTAGCTCTTTGCTGAATGTTCCCAAAACCTTCTCTATTCAGTCTCCTGCAGGTGGCTTTGGCTTTCTTAAGTCTCTTACCCAAGGAAAAAAGCTTTGATCCCACCGGAATTTCTTCCTCCCAACTCTTCAAGATCTCAGTCAGGAAATTTGGATGAGAGGATAAGGAGAAATACTTGAAGCTACACTTCCTAGCCTGAGGTACCGACGAGAAGGTAACCACTATCAGTGAGTGATCTGAATCATCCGGTGCTTCAAAGATACTTACCGCTTCTGGGAATCTTTCTCTCTACCTTTCATTGCAGAGCGCTCTGTCTAGCTTCCTGAGGATAGGATCCTCTGGTCTTTTATTAGACTAAGTGAAGAAAGTACCCCTGATTTCCATGTCTGATAACTGACTGTCATCCAAAAAACTCTGAAACTCCTCCATCCCTCGAACAGGTAACTCATACGGTTGCAGTGAAAAGTGTTCAGCAGCCGTTAAAATTTGATTAAAATCCCCTATAATCATCAAAGGAGACAATGCCAGCAGAGAACTACTCGTAATTGTAACCAGATCCCTCCACAGACTCCTCCTCTCTACTTATGTGCTATTAGCATACACAAAGGCCACTGTACACTCTGCACCTGGCGCCGGGTCAAGTACCCCACACAGAATAAGTTGATCCGTCTTCAGATAAACCACCACTGACACTGACTCTCTCCACAACAGCCAGATTCTACCTCCTGATGCTTCCGAGTAATTTTTATCATACCTCCAACCTCGAGCCACTGCTTCTAAAACACTAAGAAAATTTTCTTCTTGTACATGAGTTTCCAAGAGAGCTCCAACTGAAGTCCCCAAACTCTGCAACCAACTACGAACTACCCTCTGACGGCCGAGAGCATTTATTCCTCTAACATTCCAACTAAAAATCTTCATATATACAGATTTTAGAAAGGGAACCAGATTAACACCCGAGCTTCCCACCCGAGGTGTTAGCTCGCATGAGAAACTTAGCTGATTTTGGGGGCGAATCAACTGCTCCCGACGCTTTCCAACTCTCCTGCTGACGCAGTGCACATCTATACTTTTTAGAATGCTTAGTAAACCAGACTACATCCTCTTCTTCCTGCTCCACTATGAGCTCCTTACTAGCATTCCTACTCATGCTCCTTTCTAGACTGTCATCTTCTTCAATCTCTCCTTCCTCCAACTGAGACTGATCTTTAACTTCCAATTTCCTTACCACAACCAGAGCACTGCTTTTACTGATCTCCGGAGGGGAACTTACAGCTCTAGTGTTCACTCTCGCTGAAGAACGAGACCTACTCCGAGCCCTCGAACGATTCATGTTTGTGATTGTTCTCTTAACAGCAGACGGTGCAGCTTTCTTTGCCTCTTGTTTCGGATCTGAAGCATTCAGAATCTCATCCTTTATTGTACTAGTCTCGATTCCTCCCACAAAGGAAGTGGACTGCTCGGTGATAGGCGTCAAACGACTCTGACGAGAACGGTGTCTATTATGAGGTCTGCCTCGAGACTTATCAACCGAGACACTCCTTGTCCTTGCCTCTTGATTAACTGTATCCATCAATCCTGAGCGGCACCTGTCAGCAGCATGTCCGTACCTTTACACAGCTCACATTTCACCGGTAGCTGGGGATAAGTAACAAATATCTCCACTTCTCTTCCACTTGAGAATCCTGAAATAATTTTCTCAGGGGGCTTCCTTGTCAGATCTATCCTCACATACATCTTTGCAACATGGAAATTCTCCTTCCTCTTTGTTTCCGGAGCTAAAGACACTGGCTTACCCACTGCCGTAGCCAACCTGCTCAAACTCTCCTTGTTGAAAAGCAGATATGGAACATTTCTCAACTCCACTGGCACCACTGCCATTGCTAGAGGGGCCACTTCTGGATCCAGCTTAGGGGACCAAGGAGCCACAAACATGGGATAGCCTGCAATATTCCAACAGGTTCGAGCTAAAATCCTCTCCCTTGTTCTAGGATTCGTGACCTTGAGTAAGAAACCACTGAGACCTATCTTATGAACAAAGATTCTGGGACCGGGGTTTGTCCAGATATAGTTGACAACTCCAATCATCCTTCCCATCGATGGAACATCACCTTGAAATCTCGCAAAAATGAAGTCTTTAAACTCTTCTTTCGCTGCAGCTATGTAGTCATCCAGAATAAAGACAAAGGGAACTCCTGAAACATGTTCATAAGGGGTGCCAATCTCCTCGAGTTCTGCTGAAGCCTTTAACAGATTAGCATAGCTTTTACCCACTAGGGATGATGAGGTTGCCTGCTCCGTCCTCGTGTCTGCAGATTCCACAGAAACTGGAGTTATGACCTCCTCTGCAGCCGCTCCGGTATGAGGAGAGGACTGAAAACTGCTAACACCATCTCTGAAGGACTCCGACCTCTTAAAGGTGTCGCCTTTCTTTGACTGAATATTTTTCACCGCAACAGGAGACGGCGTATCTGTAACACTACACGTCTTTCCATCAGGAGAGGGGAATACAGCCGAATCGGGCTTCCAAGCGGCTGGGAGAGAATGAACTGACTCGACCTTTGCGCTATCTACTGAGCAAAGAGGGGTCCCATCTGCCCCAGAGGTGGCAGTTACAGCAACGGCACTTGATGCACCGGCGAAAGTGGGAGAATCGTTGCTCAATTTTGGCAAGGAAGAGCCCTTACCAACACTCGCGAAGCGAGACATCTTCGACGATCCCCTAAAAGGGAGTTTGCGCTCTTCTTGGGATTCATGAAACTAGGGCAGAAAGAAAGGGGGGGGGGGGGGAGAGAGTTCTCGACGAAGTGGTGTGAAGCCTTCCAACGGCGGCGCAGGGTTAGCGGAACCCAAGCCCTATCGCAAACGCAGTCGCCCTTTTTTCTGAAATATGAGTTAAAATTCCTATGTTAAGCACCGAGCTTTTTCCTCTCTGGATCTTAAGTAGCTTTCATCGTACATCCAGTCAAGAAAACTGACTTGTTTAGGGTTTTGAACTCGGAAGATAAGAAGGTGTAGTCGCCGGGCCGCTTCAGTTCTTAGGTTTATGGAGGTGACACACGAAACAAGTTTTAGTGACCCTTATCCATGTATTTGACATTTCTGTAATGCAAATTGTGTGTTTTACTAGAAACTTTTGGCTAGAAGAATTCATACTAACACACAGTATGAAAAGTCCCAAAGCTTCTATATGAAACTCTGAAAGTTTTTCAAGATACAAACGTCTATGTATCAAGGCCCTTCGAACAGGATTTTGCATTGACTTTGATTTCTTTGATTGGAGAATTTGACCTTGTTTGCCACTTGTAGATATAGAACATAATATGTCTTTGTTTATCTTCTTCTCCCGATCTTGTGGGGCCAACAAACTTTTATATCGCAAACATCCTAACAAACGCATAGATATGGTATATTCGGTGGTTGTAAGCATACTCCATTTCCATCTGAATAGAAGTTTACTCACAGAAATACAGGCTTTTCCATGTACCACAGTGGAGTTACCAGTGTTTGTATATATTAAATCTCCACATCGAAAGATGAGAGAGCAATCACTGGTATATAACCAGACCTTCAACCAGTTGAATAGGAGATCACCAGAATCAATAACTCTTCGAAGAGAGACATAACAGTTACAATGAACCGACACGACGAAAATTTGAGAGCAAAACCTAAAGAAAGCACTTCTGATGGAACCATCATTTTGAGACATGTTGGAACCATCATTTTGAGACATGATGGAACTAAGTGGATTGATCGTTGACCATATAATATTTTGCACCAACAAAGAATGGATCTGAATCCAACGATTGCTTAAAATCATCAAATACATCCCCAAACAAAATAAATAAGGAATTGGATCATTAATGAAGATTAATAACGACAGCAAAAAGAGATTTGCGCATATGAAAGTCATCTGAAGAAGGATGTAAACCCAAGGTCTTGAGATAATATGTTCAATCTCGTTTGAGTTGTGGAATTCAAAAAACTACAAACAAAAACAAAGAAAACGACAGCCGATCGACATCGGCCGTAAACGAAATGATATACGGTGGTCGGTGATGAACTATCGTCTATCTCCTGGATAAAATAAAACAAAGCTCTTAAAGTCGGCGTAGGCCTAATCACAACCCAAGGCCCATTCTTCCTACGATCCGCTACATCAAAACCGAACTGAACCATGTTAAGCAAATAACTCTATTGTATTTGATTAACAAAGAATAATCGAATTATACCAAAGACTCCGTCCCGAATGTAAAACGATTCCTCAGAATCAAGATCACTCTTGAAACTGCCTCTCGTGAGAACAAAACTCAACAAGCCCAAAATACAATGATCCCAAAGATATTTTCTAAAACAACCGTAAAAGCTATTTATACTCTAAGTCCCATTCTTCCTACGATCCGCTACATCAAAACCGAACAGAACCATGTTAAGCAAACAACTCTATTGTATTTGATTAACAAAGAATAATCGAATTATACTAAAGACTCCGTCCCGAATTGGTGTTCAAACTTGATGTGGAATCAAGGGTTGACCCAATGCACCTATGTCTAATCTTCTCTGGAGTTTGAGTGGTGTTTCAGGTTCACAAGAGGTGTTCTTAGTGAATTACCAAGCCAAGTGAAAGAGGAAGGCATTGCCCATTGTCATGAGCAATGGAGAGCGGTTACTGAAGTGGTGATGTGCCACTAGTTAGTAAAGACTCACGGATGCTCACTTCCAAGCTTGGACCCTCATTCTATCCAAGCTTGAGGAGGGGAGTTAAGTGAGCAGAAGAAGAAGGCCATTGCAAGCAACTGATGGCGAAGGAGTCATCCGGCTGTGGGAAGAACAAGAGAGTGTTCAGAGTACTCTTGGCTTTGTATGAAGATGATGGAGCTACTCTATCAAGGCGGCTTCCAGTGTTAGCAGTCTGAAGAGATAGCTGAAGGTTCCACAAGCATTCCAAGGAGATGGCAAGTTCAGAAGGTGCTGCAAGGGTCTGATGGTGTGATCATGAAGCTGCTCTCCCAAGCTTGCCTTGTTCCACATGGTCAAGCTTGAGGGGGAGTGTTGAGAATGTTGAGAAGAGGTGATCAAAGTATGGAGATGAGGAAACAAGAGTTCAGGAAGTCATAAGAGGTGTAAGGCTTGGGCATTGGTGATGACCGGGAAGGACAGTCCAGGTATGGCAACCCGGGCAGGATTGGATGATGTGCAAGGATCAGACAAGGAATGGACTGGGGTGGACGACCGGGGTGGAGTACCCGGTCGGGACTGGACGCTAAGGAATGGACCGAGCAGGACGACCGGGGTGGAGTACCCGGTCGGGACTGGACGCTTCTGATCTTGGAGCAGACCGGGGTGGACAGACCGGGTGAGGACCCCGGTCATGATGGATCAGACCTTTGGGAAGAAGGGACAGCCTGGCGTGTGTGAGCTGGAAAGTAGCTCTTCCCTTTTCTCACCTAACCTTATCCTCTTTTGCTCTTGTAAACCCTTGTATCTTCTCTTATAAATACTTGTATCCTCTCACATTATTAATCTTAGAAAATATGAGTCTTTTAATTTTTCCAGAAATGTTCTTAGTCTCTTAAGCATGTCTCTTCTCTTTTAATCTCTTAATCTCTTAATCTCTTCTCTAATCTCTCTTAAACATCTCTCTAACCTCTTTTTACTATTCAAGATCTATAAAATCTTATGGTATCAGAGCCTGGTTGGCCAAAAACAACCTGTGTTCTTGTGTGTTCTTGAGTGTTCTTGAGGTTTTTGAGGCTTAGATCTTTGAGAAACTAGTTTCTGGGTCTGTTGGTGTTGGTGTTTTTCTTTGAGCTGTGACTTAAAGGTGGTTCATTTTGGTGATTAAGAAGCTTAGAAGTGCTCTCAACGTGGTTGTTTGTGTTGGTGTGAGTTCAAGGAGATCTAAAGGTGGAAACTTTGAGGTGTTCTTGAAGATTCAAGCTAAAAGTTCAAGTCTTTGGAGTGTTGGGTTGTTGTGTGAGCTAAAGGAGGGATCTTTGAGGAGTTCTTAGAGATCTAATCAGAAAGCTTTCAAATCTGTT
Source organism: Brassica juncea (assembly GCA_018703725.1). NCBI lineage: Eukaryota > Viridiplantae > Streptophyta > Magnoliopsida > Brassicales > Brassicaceae > Brassica > Brassica juncea. The sequence goes on along the minus strand of CM031939.1, from coordinate 26,060,694 downwards.
CACTCTGGTGGGTTCCTAGATCCAAGTTGAAGTCTCTTTCTCAAGTATTCAAGACAAGCTACTGAAAATGGAAGGTGGTGGAAGCTACATGAAGGTGGCTACTACTTTCAAGGGAAACAACTACCTTGTGTGGTCCAGAATGGCTAGAAATGCAGTAGGAAGCAAGGGACTGCTCAAACACCTCACAACTGATGAATCTAAGAAGCTCATCACTCAAGGAAAGGATGGAGAAGACAGCTCTGGTGAGGCGCTTGAGAAATGGCAGCAAGAGGAGTGTGTTGTGCTCTCAGATCTTCTTACATCCCTGGAGCCTACTTTGATGGATGCATACAGCTATTGTGAGACTGCAAAGGAGCTGTGGGATACCTTAAAGAAGGTATATGAAACACTTCTCACCTTGAACCCATCGTATGGTGGGCTGCTTCAGCACATGTTGAGGGATGATACCTTACCAGACCTGGAGGAAGTATGTGCGCGCATTCAGAAGGAGCATGGCTCCATTGGATTGTTTGGCAAGAAAGGGAAGGAGCTGGCTTTAGCTAATCAAGCATCACAGGCTGAGCAAGGAGAGGTTCCACAAGTTAACAAGGCAGCACATGGGAAGTATGAGAGGTTCAATGGGAACTGTGAGCATTGTAAGAAGCAAGGCCACAAGAAAAATCAATGCTGGATCTTACATCCTCACTTGAAGCCAGCTAAGTTCAACAAAGGATCATGAGGCAAAGGCTCACTTGGGAGATGGTTCTGGTGGCACAAGCTCAAGCAAAGGTCATGAAGGTGAGGTGGACAATGGGAAGTCCTTGGTGGCCTACACTGATGGTGCTAGCACAATGAGTTTCAATGATGAGTACTTGAAGAGATCTGACCTTGATGCACTGATCAAACTCTTCAAGGCCAATGGTAACATTCTTGGACACTCTCATCATGCTTATCTAAGTCCTAAAACTGTTGAGAGGTCTACTGAATTGCCTAGAACTGTTAGGATGCTGGATACTCCATCTAAGGTGTTAGAAATGTATACTCATCCTAGTACTGCTCATATTGATCATGTGCATTCACCATCTAAGATCCTTGCTCATATGGCTAGTTCTCATGATGTTAAGCCTTTGATAGTTGACTCTGGTGCATCTCATCATATGATAAGTGACACTAGGCTCATTAAGAACATTGTTCCTGCTAATGGTAATGTTATGATTGCTAATGGATCTAAGATACCTATTAAAGGAATAGGCAGTCTTAAATTATTTCATAAAGAATCTGAAGCTTTCTATATGCCTGAGTTTACTTCAAACTTATTATCTGTTAAAAAATGTGCTACTGATCTTAACTGTAATGTTATCTTCAGTCCTAATGATGTGAAGTTTCAGGATATTGAAAGTAGCAAGATGATTGGAAAAGGAGTAACCAAGGGAGAATTATATATGCTTGAAGATCTTGCTCCTGTTTCCAATTCTAGCTGTTCTTTTTCTTCTATTTCTTCTACTAGTCTAAGCAAAGAGGCATTGTGGCATGCTAGACTAGGACACCCTCATAATAAGGCTTTAAAACTGATGTTGCCAGGTGTTTCAATTGAGAATAATGATTGTGAGGCTTGTATATTGGGTAAACATTGCAAAGTTGTCTTTCCAAACTCTAATACAATTTATGAAAACTGTTTTGATCTTATTCACTCTGATGTTTGGACTGCTCCTTGTTTATCTAGAGATAGCCAGAAGTATTATGTCTCCTTTATTGATGAAAAATCTAAATAAACCTGGTTAACCTTAATTCCAACCAAAGATAGGGTCTTTGATGCATTTAGAAACTTTCAATCTTATGTCTCTAACCATTATCATGCCAAGATTAAGATTTTCAGGTCAGATAATGGAGGAGAATACACAAGCCATGCATTCAAAGATCACCTATCCAAGCATGGTATACTTCACCAAAGAAGCTGTCCCTACACTCCACAACAGAATGGAGTGGCTGAGAGGAAGAACAGGCACCTAATGGAGGTTGCCAGGTCCATGATGTTTCAATCTAATGTGCCCAAGAGATTCTGGAGTGATGTTGTGGTCACTGCTTGCTACTTAATCAACAGGACTCCTACTCTGGTATTGCAAGGACAGTCACCATTTGAAGTCCTAAACAAGTACAAGCCAGCATTGAAACATCTAAGGGTCTTTGGGTGTCTGTGTTTTGTGATGGTACCTGGAGAGATGCGCAACAAACTTGAAGCCAAGAGTACCAAGGCTATGTTCATTGGGTACTCTGCATCCCAAAAAGGCTATAAGTGTTATGATGAACACTCAAGAAGAGTACTGGTGTCTAGGGAAGTAAAGTTTGTGGAGGAAAGAGGATATTATGAGGAGAAGAACCAAGAAGACTTGAGATACCTTACCTCAGATAGATCATCTATTCTGAGAACCATCTTGGAGAACCTTGGGATTAATATTCAACAAGGTCAGCAAGATGGAGGAAGTGAATCAGGAAGGGTGCCTACTAGTGATGAAGAGCATGGAAGTGCACAAAGTAGTGTACCAACTACTGATGGAGTTAATGATCCAACCCTTAATCATGAGGGGGGGGAGTGAATAAGAAACTCTTAACCAAGGAATGGGAGAGAGTTCAGGTGGTCAAGAGAGTTCTAGGAGGTCTAGTTCTCATGATCAAGGTGGTGATCAAGGTGTGGAGCCTAGAGATCATCAAGAAGATTCTGGTCCGAGTGAGGTACAAGAAGAAGGGCAAGAGGAAGTTCAAGAAGAGGTGCAAAGAGCGCAGCAAGCACCAGCCTTGAGGAGAAGCACACGGATAAGGAGGGATCCTTCCAACTGGGTAAACACGAGAGTGTACTACAATGCCCAGGCTGTGAAGCATCCCTCTCAAGTTGTGTGCTCCTTTGCTCAATATCCAGAAGAGCATTGTGCTTTTCAAGTGAGCTTGGATGAGAGTTCTGTTCCAAGGAGCTATGAAGAAGCAATGCTAATACAAGACTGGAGAGATTCAGTTAATGCTGAGGCTGATGCTATGATCAAGAATGATACATGGTATGAGAGTTGATGTCTTGCATATTTTCATATATTTAGCCATCTTTTTATTGCATTCTTTGAGTTGTAGGCTAAAGTTTAGGCTTGTCTAGGATCATTTTGCATTCATTTGTCCTTATCAGGTGTTGGAGTATGCTTTGGTGAGATTTGAGGTGTTTGGAAACCTTATGACCCAAAAAGAAGTGAAGAATCAAGATTGGCTATAAGAAGAGAAGTAAAACCAAGAGAAGAGAGTTGGACCGGGTAGCCTTGACCGGCTACACACACCCGGACGGATCAGGACGGATCAGCTCGTACGGATGACCGGGATGACGCGTCCAAACTCGAGCACCCGGACCATATGAAGCAGCTGGACGGCCGGGGAGACGCGTCCGGGTAGGAGCACCCGGACGATGGGAACTGTTGGACGCCCGGGGAGACGCGTCCGGGTACGTGCATCCGGACGGGCGAACACGATGCGTCCAGGCCGAGAGACGTCCGGGTAGGAGCACCCGGACGATGAGAACTGATGGACGGCCGGGGAGATGCGTCCGGGTACGTGCATCTGGACGGGCGAACAAGACGCGTCCAAACCGAGGACGACCGGGGTGGCCTGTCCGGCTAGGAGTACCCGGTCGTGAAGAAGGTGCTGATGACCGGGGTGAGACGGCCGGGGTGAGACGGACGGCATGGAACCCGGACGGAGCAAAGAACGCAGCCAGCTGGACGGCCGGGTAGCCTGGACCGGGTTGGAAGGTGTTGATTCACCCCTGACCGAGTTTTGTACCTCTTTCCTATTGGTTTAGACCCATTTAGCTTAAGGGCTTTTTAGTAATCTTAATCTATGTTTCTAGGGCTTTTAAGCCTAACTATAAGTACCCTTGTTATCCCTAATGTGGGACTGATGTTATTTTCTATCTAAGAACACATAAACCTCTTAAGTAAAGTTTCATCTTGATTCATAATCTCATCTTATCTTTGTGTTCTTGATTGTTTGATTTCATCTCCTTTCTTTCTCTATATGTTTAAGCTTGAATCTCTCATGGGTTTAAGAGTAAGCATGTGGATTAGTGAGTAGATCCATTTAAGATCCATGGGTTAGGGTGATTGAGAGTGATTAAGTGTAGATCCAAGGTGCTTAGTGTTAGATCTATCTTTTCCTTGCATTGATTTGGTGTTCTTAAAGCTATATTTGAGTTGGCCTCTCAAACATAGAGCTATAGGCATTTCATGCCCGGAAGGTGTAATATGAAATGCCTGAACCAACTCATCTATGCTTTTAGCTTGCTTTGCCTAAGGGATTAGTTGTCAAAGAAGCTAGGATTGCTATAAGACTCATTCTCCATGTTTGCTTTGATCATTACAGCCAAAGGGATTTGGTGTGTACTTGGGTGATCGTTGCAAAAGAGCATTCATCTAGGGATAGAGCTTGCTTAGTTTTGTTGTCTAGGCATAAGGAATTAGATTGATTGAAAAAGTTAGCATCTTGGATTGAATCTTAATCATTTGATATCAAGTCCCTACACCCATGGGTCTCATTCTCCTCATAAGAAAGAAAGTTTTACTTTTTGTTGCATCTTACTTATTGTCTTAGTTTAATCATCATCCTCTTTAATGATTGCATTTAGATTAAGCATAGACTTGCATTCCCTCTGTTTCATGGTCACTTAGGACTGGTTCGACAATCTTATATACTACATCATTTGATTGGGACCTTAGAAAAGTCCTTTCATCAAGAGTGCTTTGCCAAAAGGAAAGAAAGCTGTGTCTAGTAGATGGATCTTCACTATCAAGTATCTTCCAAATGGGAAGATAGATAGGAAAAAGACAAGGCTGGTAGCAAGGGGCTTCACTCAAACCTATGGAGAGGACTACATTGATACATTTGCTCATGTGGCCAAGCTCCATACCATCCGAATAGTGCTTTCTTAGGCTGTGAACCTTGAGTGGGATCTATGGCAGATGGATGTGAAGAATGCCTTCTTGCAAGGAGAGCTTGAAGATGAAGTCTATATGCATCCACCTCCTGGTCTTGAACATCTTGTGAAGAAGGGCAACGTTTTAAGATTGAGGAAAGCCATCTATGGTCTTAAGCAATCTCCTAGAGCCTGGTATCACAAGCTGAGCACAACCTTGAATGGAAGAGGATTTAGGAAGTCTGAACTTGATCACACCCTCTTCACACTTGTTACTCCCTCAGGTATCATTGTTCTCCTTGTGTATGTTGATGATATCATCATCACTGGTAGTGATAAAGATGGTATCAAGGCTACCAAGGAGTTTCTCAAATCTGTTTTTGAGATTAAAGACCTGGGAGAGATGAAGTACTTTCTTGGTATTGAGTTATGTAGAGCCAAGGAAGGATTATTCATCTCTCAAAGGAAATATACACTTGATCTTTTGAAAGATGCAGGTGCTTATGGAGGGAAGACAGCAAAAATGCCCATGGAAGATGGGTATAAGGTTCCACGTGATGGGGAGGCTGAAAACAGCCAGGCATTCCATGATCCAAAGCTTTATAGAAAGCTAGTGGGTAAGCTAATCTACTTAACCATCACTAGACCTGATATTTGTTTTGCTGTGAATCAGGTGAGCCAACATATGCAAGCTCCAAGAGAGCATCAGTGGCGCATGGTGGAGAGATTACTTATGTACCTGAATGGAACACAAGATCTTGGTGTGTGGATGGGTTGTAACAAGAGTACAGAAGTGGTGGGCTATTGTGATGCAGATTGGGCAGGTGATAGAGCTGATAGAAGATCAACAACAGGCTATTGCACATTCATTGGTGGGAACTTGGTAACTTGGAAGAGTAAGAAGCAGAAGGTGGTCTCTTGCTCAAGTGCAGAAGCCGAGTATAGAGCTATGCTGAAGCTGACCAATGAGCTGGTATGGATTAAGGGCATACTGAAGCACTTGGAGGTCGATCAAGCAGCCCCCATGACAATGCATTGTGATAACCAGGCTGCCATCCATACAGCCTCCAACTCAGTCTTCCATGAGAGAACCAAACATATTGAAGTTGATTGCCACAAGGTGAGGCAAATGATTGAGCTTAGAGAGATCCTTCCATGCTACACCAAGAGTGAAGATCAGTTGGCTGATGTGTTCACCAAAGCTGCAAGGAAAAAGACAATAGAGTCCATCCACATCAGGTTGGGACTCACTGATCTAGGCAAGAGGAGGTAGAGCCCCTTGCCATGAGGTCTTTACTCTTTTTCCCTCATCAAAGTTTTGTCCCAATGGGTTTTCTTTGGTGAGGTTTTTAATGAGGGAGATCTCATGGCATCCAAGCTTGACTTGTTCCACATGGTCAAGCTTGAGGGGGAGTGTTGAGAAGAGGTGATCAAAGTATGGAGATGAGGAAACAATAGTTCAGGAAGTCATAAGAGGTGTAAGGCTTGGGCATTGGTGATGACCGGGAAGGACAGTCCGGGTATGGCAACCCGGGCAGGATTGGATGATGTGCAAGGATCAGACAAGGAATGGACTGGGGTGGATGACCGGGGTGGAGTACCCGGTCGGGACTGGACGCCAAGGAATAGACCGAGCAGGACGACCGGGGTGGAGTACCCGGTCGGGACTAGACGCTTCTGATCTTGGAGCAGACCGGGGTGGACATACCGGGTGAGGACCCCGGTCATGATGGATTAAACCGTTGGGAAGAAGCGACAGCCTGGCGTGTGTGAGCTGGAAAGTAGCTCTTCCCTTTTCTCACCTAACCTTATCCTCTTATGCTCTTGTAAACCCTTGTATCTTCTCTTATAAATACTTGTATCCTCTCACATTATTAATCTTAGAAAATATGAGAGTCTTTAAATTTTTCCAGAAATGTTCTTAGTCTCTTAAGCATGTCTCTTCTCTTTTAATCTCTTAATCTCTTCTCTAATCTCTCTTAAACATCTCTCTAATCTCTTTTTAGTATTCAAGATCTATAAAATCTTAGAGAACGCTTCAATGATCACATAGAAGCCAGTTCAAGAAGGTGGACGGCAATGAGCAAATGTTGAGGTTCAAGAAGCTCTCCTTCCAAGCTTGACTTGTTCCACATGGTCAAGCTTGACGGGGAGTGTTGAGAAGGCTTCTTGAAGAGAGAGCACTTGGCGGTTATTCAAGAAGAAGAAGCAGCCAAGGCTTCACAAGTAGTTGATACTCTTTGGAGGATGATCTGATGGTTCCATATGAAGCTAGAAGAAGATCAGGCCATGGGAAGAGTACAGGATGAGTTGGTGATGAGCAAGGGAAGATGTGATCAACCTTGCATCACATGAGGGCCATGATCCAGAGTCTTTGTGTCCCTTACATTGTTGGTAAGGCACAAAGACTCAATGGCCAATCCCTAGGCCTTGAAGGCTTTACTCTTTTTCCCTCATCAAGGTTTTGTCCCAAAGGGTTTTCCTTGGTGAGGTTTTTAATGAGGAAGCTCTTCAAGTTTCCAAGCTTAACTCAGGATCTCTTAGAGTTAAGCTTGAGGGGGAGTGTTGAACTGAAGAGAAGAAAGAAGCTTGTGCACAAATTGGGCAAGCTTCAGGTGATCTCTAGAAGAAGTTCAGCAAAGCTTCAGGAGTGTCTTGAAGCATCTATCATAGAGAAGTTGAGCTTAGGAGAAGCTTAGACTGATCTATAGAAGACATGGAAGGGGTTTAGGAGATGTTGGTTGGATGTGCAAAGATAGGGTCGACATGTACGGATGTGCAAAGATAGGGTCGACCCCAATATCATCTTTCCTCAACATGAGAAGGCATTTGAGGTATGTGCAAAAATAGGGCAGAGGTCAACTCTTAAGAGAAGAAGACAAAACAGGCTCTTAAGAGAAGAAGACAAAACTCTTAAGAGAAGAAGACAAAAGAAGCTCTTAAAAGAAGAAGACAAAGAAGAGTGTGCAAAGTGTGGGTGTGTAGCCGTTGGGAAGAATCAAATGATAAGGGTGAGCTGTGTGTGTGAGCTGGAAAGGTAAAGGTGCTTTACCTTTACAGCCAGGACCAATCTCACCCATCCATTTCAAAATGGAGTGATCAAAGCCATCCATTTGAATTAAAGAAGCATCCAGGCGCCAAGACTCTTTGACTGCATCCTGTCCATCCAATTCAAACCATCAGATCTCCACCCTTCATGTCTTATCTTTATCTTTAGAGTTTATGTGTTGCAAACTTGTAAGAGAGCATATATAAGCTCATTATGGTTGTTTGTAAACTCTAAGGGATTAAGGGGGACTTCCCCTCTCCACTTCATAATCTTAAAGTCTTGTTCTTAAGTCTCTGGTTACTTAGTCTCTCAGTCTCTTTAATCTCTTATTCTCTTAATCTTAGTCTCTTAATCTCTAATCCACACACCTAAACACTCTTATCTATCTCTCTCTAATATCCTTATTCACAAACTCATATCTTGCTCCTTTGGGGCTGTTCTTACACACAAACACAACCAGAGAATATAGAGTTGAGATCTCTTGTAACAACTCACACTTGTCTCCAAGGAAGCTACACGGAGTAAGCTTATATGGGAGGCAAGGTTTTGATTTAAATCGCCCAGGAGTGCGTCCAAATGATGAGAGAACCGTTGGAGCATCAGGACAACAAGTGGGAATTAAATATGGCAAAAGTCACATGATCCAAATAAGGGAGGAGCCGTTTAGGTCATGTCCCTTTCACCTCGACCAGCAGCCACATTGTTTAATCTTATTCCTCTTGTCTTGTTCCTTAGTCAATTGTCTTTAAATATTGTAAACTTATGATCTAATGAAATCAAGGGAAATTTTTCTCCTTTCATCTCTCTCTCTCTCTCACTCGTCCATCACTCTCTCTTACTCTCTTACTCTGTTCTCACTCTGTTCTTACTCTGTTCTTCACTTTCTAACAAGCTCAACATGGTATTCTCCATCAGAGTACCTGCCCCTACACTCCTCAACAGAATGGAGTGGCAGAAAGAAAGAATAGGCATCTCATGGAGGTTGCTCGGTCCATGATGTTTCATATGAGTGTTCCTAAGAGGTACTGGAGTGATGCTGTGATGACTGCCTGCTACTTGATCAACAGGATACCGACTAGAGTCCTAACAGATCAGTCTCCTTTTGAGGTGTTGAACAAGAGTAAACCAGTGCTGGATCACTTGAGAACGTTTGGATGTGTCTGCTATGTCATGGTACCAGGCGGGCTGAGAAACAAGTTAGAGGAAAGAAGCACCAAGGCTATGTTGGTGGGGTATTCTACATCCCAAAAGGGATACACGTGCTTTGACCCAGTAGCTAGAAGAGTTCTGGTGTCAAGAGAAGTGAAGTTTATGGAAGAGAAAGAGTACTATGATGGAAAGAATTGGGAAGACCTGGAGAGTCTTTCCCAACCATCAGATAAGGCTGCCACCTTGAGAAACATACTAGAAGGACTTGGTATTGGTGTTGTGCCGGATCAGAATGGACATGGAGAGACCTCTCCGGTTGTTGCTGAAGAACCCTCCCACTTTGAACATGAGGGGGGACATGAATCTGAAGCTAGAAGTGTAGATGATCAAGAACAAGAATTGAATGAGGCTGGACCTCTAGGAGATCAAGGCTCTGATGTTCCTGTCCAAAGTGGGGAAGACACTATAGTAGAAGATCATACTGAAGGTCAAGAAGCTGAGGAGGAAGATCAGATACAAGAAGAAGCTGTTGTTGAGCAAGAAGTTGTTGTACCTCTAAGAAGGAGCACACGGCAAAGGAGGGATCCTTCCAACTGGGTAAACACTCTCGTGTACTACAATGCCCAGGCTGTGCAGCATCCATCCCAAGCAGTGTGTTCCTTTGCATAGTATCCAGAAGAACATTGTACTTTCATGACAAGCTTAGACAAGAGATTCATTCCAAGATCATATGAAGAAGCAATAATGCATGAGGATTGGAAAGAATCTGTTGGAGATGAAGCTAAGGCTATGATAAAGAATGAGACTTGGTATGAGAGTACTCTACCTAAGGGAAAGAAGGCAGTAACCAGCAGATGGATCTTCACTATCAAGTACAAGGCTGATGGGACTGTGGATAGAAAGAAGACAAGACTGGTGGTAAGAGGTTACACTCAGACATATGGAGAAGACTATATTGACACATTTGCTCATGTGGTAAGCTGCATACTATCAGAATAGTTCTATCCCTTGCTGTGAATCTTGAGTGGGTACTTTGGCAGATGGATGTGAAGAATGCATTTCTTCAAGGAAAGCTAGAAGATGAAGTATATATGCATCCTCCTCCTGGTCTAGAGAGTCTTGTGAAGCCAGGGAATGTCTTCAAGTTAAAGAAGGCTATCTATGGTTTAAAACAATCTCCTAGAGCTTGGTACAACAAGCTAAGTACCACTCTAAATGGGCGAGGCTTCAGGAAGTCTGAGTTAGATCACACTCTATTCACTCTCACAACATCCTCAGGAGTAGTCTGTCTATTAGTGTATGTGGATGATATCATTATAACCGGCAGTGACAAAGAAGGGATTCAAGCCACCAAGGAGTTTCTAAAGTTAATTTTTGAGATAAAAGACTTGGGAAAGATGAAGTACTTCCTTGGGATTGAGCTGTGTAGATCAAAGGAAGGGTTGTTTATCTCTCAAAGGAAGTATGCACTGGATATATTGAAGGATGCTGGTGTTTATGGAGGGAAGACAGCAAGAATGCCTATGGAGGATGGGTATAAGATACCACGTAAGGGGGAGAAAGAAGATGGCAAACCATTTCATGATCTAAAGCTGTATAGGAAGCTTGTAGGGAAGCTTATATACCTGACCATTACTCGGCCAGACATATGCTTTGCTGTGAATGAAATAAGCCAGCATATGCAAAGTCCTAAGGAACATCACTGGCGCATGGTGGAGAGAGTTCTCATGTATCTAAATGGAACTCAAGGTCTTGGTATATGGATGGGCTGCAATGGAAGTACTGAGATTGTAGGCTACTGTGATGCTGATTGGGCTGGTGATAGAGCAGATAGAAGGTCTACACCCGGTTATTGCACTTACATTGGGGGAAACATGGTTACTTGGAAGAGTAAGAAGCAAAAGGTTCTGTCATGCTCTAGTGCTGAGACAGAATATAGAGCTATGCTGAAGCTTACCAATGAACTGGTTTGGACCAAAGGAATTCTAAAACACTAGGAGATAGATCAGTTAACCCCAATGACTATGCACTGTGACAATCAGGCTGCTATCCACATTGCGACAAACTCAGTATTCCATGAAAGAACAAAAGCATATTGAAGTAGACTGCTACAAGGTGAGGCAGATGATTGTCTTGGGAGAGATCCTGCCATGTTATACAAGGAGTGAAGATCAATTGGCAGATGTGTTCACCAAGGCTGCTAGGCAAAAGACAATGGAGTCCATTCACATCAGATTAGGACTCATTGATCTTTCGCCCAAGGGCTAGTTCATATACTTCCCTGATCATGAGGTCTTTACTCTTTTTCCCTCATTAAGGTTTTGTCCCAAATGGGTTTTCCTTGATGAAGTTTTTAATGAGGAAGATCTCATGGTCCTTCCAAGCTTGACTTGTTCCACATGGTCAAGCTTGAGGGGGAGTGTTGAACTGAGCAGAGTAATATATGAGAAGAGATGTCTTGGATATTGAAGAGAAGATGAGATGATGAGGGAAAATGAAGAAGGATGTTTTTGAGTTGACCTGTCCGTACATGTCCGTACATGGATGGTCAACCAAAGAGTGATCAAGGGTAAAAGAAACTTACCTTGGTAACTCACCACTCGGCCAAGTTACTTTGAAGCTTTACCATTTGGTCTCATGACAGTTGAAGGGAAGAGAGGAGCGTCCGGACAGGCTGGCAAGAGCTGGCTGGATAAGGGACGCGCCTCAACAGTGCCTGGCTCGTGTGGTTCCTCCCATTGGCTCTTTTTGAATTAAAGCAATCTTATCCTTTGACCTCACATGCTTAGCTTTGATTAAAACCCTTTTATCTCTTCATATATATATTGTAACTCTTGCTGATTAATAAACTAACGAGTTTGGAGACTCTTTCTCTCTAATCTCCCTTGTTCATCATGATTCTAAAATGTTCTTAAACTTGGTTACTAATCTGTTCTTCTAATCTCTCTCAATCTCTTTTATTCTCCCATATTCTCCTAATACCATCTCTTTATTCAAAACTTATGCAATGGACCCCTTTGAACCAACAGATTGCTCACTTTAACTCCCCTCCTCAAGCTTGGATTGTATAGAGGTCCAAGCTTGCAAGTGAGCTTCAGTGAGTCTTCACAAACCAGTGGCTCTTCACCACTTTAGTATCCACTCTCCATTGCACTGAGGAGATACCTCAGCCTCCTCTACAAGCACCTCACTTGTTGCTTGTGAGTGACTTTCTTCTTCCCTCTACTTCGGCTAGATCACGCATGATCAGCTTGCAATGGCCCTTCAGTTACACACCATTGTACTCACAATGGCACCTTCTTCTGCCTCTTCTACTCAGATGGATGGTGAGCTAAGGACACCTCTTGTGAACCTGAAACAACACTCAAACTCCAGCAAAGATCAGAAACAATTGCATTGGGTCAATCCTTGATGCATCATCAAGTTTGAACACCAATGTCTCAAAGCAATGCACAAGATTAAAATAGACATTTTAAAGTTCTAATCCTTGCAAGCTAATTCTCTAAGCACAAGCAAGATCTTATCAGATTAAAGTCAAGCTACTTAGGCAATTTTAAGCTCCTTTAACTGCTCCTTAGATATGAATCTAATAGCATCAACATAAGGAAGCTTCAAGTATGCATCCTTTTTAAAGAACCTTGAACTTTAAAGTCCATGCATAACTCTCTCAAGACTATATGCAACAGCTTTCAATTAGATTCTATATATGTATGCAAGCAGATTCAATCAATCTCAACAAGCATCATTTTATATCTTAGCTAAGCATATTCAAGTCAATCACCACAACATAACTCTTTAAACAAACCTAGGACAGATTCTAAAAGAATTTTCAATTAGCAACCTTTAAATATCCTTAGGTTTTACTCATTTCAATCACCACACCACATCACAATCACATTTCAATCACACATGCTCATATCAAGACAAGTTTAGATTCGCACACCACAAGGATCCAGATTGGTTCCTTGAATCTCCTTTTGATGGAAAGCTCATGACTTTGTGGGATCTTGGAGTTTGGATCGTCACCCACCTCCTTCTCCTCCAGTTCATGGCCACCATCTTGTACCATCAGCTCAAAGACCCCTCCTTTCTTCATGGCTTCTTTGCGCAAAGCTCTAGCCACCACTTAGCTGCATCCGGATGAGATCTTCACTTAAACAAGGCGCTTGTTGGAGTCAGGTTAGCTAAGCCTCTCCACACACCTTTGCTTACAAGCAGAATCACCATCTGGTCTCCATAAGAACAGGCTGAGGCACCAAGAACACAGGCCATGGCTTCATCTTCTTCTTGAAAGTGAAAACACAAGGTAATGGCTTCAAGGTTTGGATTTGAGCTGTGGGATGAGCTGTGTACTTGCGGAAGCTTCTCCTAGATTCTAGATAACCAGGCTCTGATACCATGAGATTTTTATAGAGATCTCTCTCTCTTAATGTGTGTGTGTGTGGAGAAAGGCTCGAATGGAGCAAAGAGATGAGTTTGTGTTTGTTCTTGGTGATTTTAGTGAGAGGGACTAAAGGAAGAGACTATGGATGGAAGATTAAGAGATTGGTGGAAGACTTAGAGATTAGTAACCAGACTTGTATTATGAAGAGATGGGGAAACCCCCCATTCAGCTTAGACCACTAAAATTGCCTCTTACATGCTTATTTATAAGCTCATACATTTGGTTTCTCATAAACCTAAATCTAAGGGCAAATATAACTTAAATTTGATTGGATGGATGAGATGGGAAGCTGGTCTGGTCGTGCTTCCTTTGCTGGTGCTTCATTGGCTCATTTGAATCTGGTCAAGGTGGAGACTGGCTTCTCATTGGTTGCTGTGAGGCTCCCTTGAACCTTCCTTTGTATCTGGACAGATACATGGTCACTGTAGCTTCTTCCTTTAGTCATTAGTCAGTCTGTTCCAGCCTGTCTTGTGCCAGCTCCTTCCTTATCCTAAGCAAGTGTCTTTGGATCAGACCCTCTTCCTAAGCAAGTGTCTTTCTCTTTACATCAAGGTAAGGTTCCCATGGTAACTTTACCATGGTAACTCCATATTTACCATGGTATTTTTTATTTACCATCAAGGTAAATCCTACCCATTCTTCAACCCAAGCTTATATCTTAATCTCTATGCTTCTCATCTCAACATAGATCACTTCTTGACTCCTCTAGACACACTTGAAGATTGATGGACAATATCTACAAGACTTGCCCTCAATTTGCACCAGACCCAACTCCTCCACTCTTCTTCTCTTGACTCCATTTCTTTCTTCAAGTTAACAAAGCATTATGGTTTAGAGGCTGCCTTATCTCTTTCTCTCTTAAGGCAGCCTATACTTGTAAAACTTACTCTAAACTCTTCTTTATCTATTGTCTTAAACTCTAGCTTACTGATTCTAAATCCTCTTCATCAAGTACACAAACTCAAAGTGTTGTGTTACAACATAAGGATAGATTCAAACTAGAGATTCTCAGCTTTCTATAACCAGTTTACTCTCTAGGATCTTGGTTATAGTATAGGCTATGAGAGAGGATTCAACCACTAGTTGGTTGTCTCTTCCATTGTAGGGGTGAGTTCCTGTTGTATGGTTGAAGGGATTCACTTACAAGTTAACTGAATACTCTCTTGACATGAGACAAACACTCATGAATTCCAACACCAGGGTGAGGAAAGATCCATCAAATTGGATCAACACCAGAGTATACTTCAACAGCAACGCAGTGGCTCATCCTATTCAAGCAGCCTGTTCCTTTGCAAGTTATCCTCAAGAGCATGTAGCTTTCATCACCAATCTTGATCAAGAATATGTTCCAACGACTTATGAAGAAGCTGGAGCATGAAGAGTGGAGAGAGTCTGTTGGGGATGAAGTTGGAGCCATGATTAAGAATGATACTTGGTATGAGACTGAGCTTCCTAAAGGAAAGAAAGCAGTCACTAGTCGCCTACTCTTCACCATCAAGTACAATGCAAATGGACAACCAGAGAGGAAGAAGACAAGACTGGTGGCAAGGGGATACACTCAAGTCTATGGAGAAGACTACCAAGACACATTTGCACCAGTAGCTAAAATCCACACCATAAGGATTCTACTCTCAGTTGCTGTGAACTTGGAATGGGACTTGTGGCAGATGGATGTCAAGAATACTTTTCTACAAGGAGAACTGGAAGATGAGGTCTACATGAGGCCACCACCTGGTATGGAAAATTTGGTCAAGCCTGCGAATTTCCTAAGGTTGAAGAAAGCTATATATGGATTAAAGCAGTCACCAAGAGCATGGTATCACAAGCTGAGTACAACCCTTAATGGAAAAGGGTTTGTTAAATCAGAACCTGATCACACACTCTTCACCCTCACCAGCAAGCAAGGGATTGTGGCAGTTCTAATCTATGTAGATGATATCATCATCACAGGAAGTGACAAGGAAGGTATCATCTCAACTAAAGCTTTTCTTAAATCTGCCTTTGATATTAAAGATTTGGGTGAGCTGAAGTGCTTTCTAGGGATAGAAATATGCCGCTCTAAAGAGGGGCTTTTCCTATCTCAAAAAAAGTACACACTTGATATCTTAAACAAGGCAGGAAAGCTTAGGGAAAGAACAGCCAAGACACCACTTGAAGAAGGGTACAAGGTCTTGTGTGAGGGGGAGTTTGAAGATGAGCCATTTGGAGACTTCAAACTCTATAGAAAAATGGTTGGGAAGCTGATCTATCTTACCATCACAAGACCGGATATTTGCTTTGCAGTGAACCAAATCAGTCAGCATATGCAAGCTCCTAAATTTCATCATTGGAATATGGTGGAAAGGATCTTAAGATATCTAAGGGAAGCTCATGGTCAAGGAGTATGGATGGGTTGCAACAAGAGCACATAGATTGTAGGATACTGTGATGCAGATTGGGCTGGTGATAGAGTGGACAGGAGGTCTACTACAGGCTATTGCACCTTCATAGGAGGCCATCTGGTTACTTAGAAGAGCAAGAAGCAGAAAGTGGTATCATGTTTGTTGAGATGAGGAGCTGAGTTGATGATAAAGAAAGGGTTTATGTTGGTGTCAAAATCGGTCACGACGGAATCAATGACTGAAAGTCTCTGGAAAGTACTTCTCAAAACAAAAAGTCTCGGATAATTTGAAAAGAAGTTATACGAGATTTTCTCAAATTAGAATATCCACTCTCTGGTGAGGTCGAAAACGGTTATCTAGAAATCTACGGCTAAAGATCCTTCCAAACTCAAAGATTTCCCGTACGAACTACTAACGGGAGAAAGATCGGGCAACGGAAAACCCACGGGCGGCAAAGGACCCCTGGTGCCGGCGGCACGCGTCACGCGGGCCGGCCTGGCGCTGGCGGCAAGCCGGCCTGGCGCCGGCGGGCTGCACCCCGGCCTGGCGCCGGCGGGCGGCACGCGTCACGCGAGCCGGCCTGGCGCCGGCGGGCGGCACCCCGGCCTGGCACCGGCGGGCGGCACCCTGGCCTGGCACCGGCGGCACGCGTCACGCGAGCCGGCCTGGCACCGGCGGGCGGCAACCCGGCCTGGCGCCGGCGGCACGCGTCACGCGAGCCGGCCTGGCGCCGGCGGCACGCGTCACGCGGGCCGGCCTGGCGCCGGCGACACACGTCCCGCAAGCCGGCCTGGCGCCGGCGGCACACGTCCCGCAAGCCGGTCGACGGCCCTTGTCCTGGTCTCGGTCCCATCATGCTCGGTCTGATCCCATCTTGGCTTGTTTGGATCGATCCTCGTGAGTTTGGTACGATCACGGCTACGGAATGAACATCTTTCGATTCGGTTGGAATCGTCCTCGATGTTTTACGACAAAAAATAGAAGGATTGGATTTCTCGTAGAAGATATCGCATAAAATAAGATCGATTAACTCGAACATCGATCCTTTAGGCTATGCGGTTTATTTTACGAGAAAGATAGTCTTTCCGAGAAATCGTATAAAACGTTCAACGACTTGAGACAAGTCCACGGACTTACTTACGATTTTAAGAATTCAGGCCCAATCAGGCTATGACGGTTTATCCGATTTCCCGAACATCGGATAAACATCAAGTCACCGAAAAATAGGGGAAAACTCGAGGATAATTACAAAGATCGACGAAAATGGAATACTTCCTGAAGAGATAAACTTGGGCCCAAAGGCGAGGTCCATCATCCTAAAGCAAACCGACCTAGGAGTGGGTATATAAGGAGAGCAAGAGCAGAGGAGAAGAGGATTCGAAAATCCTAGAATCTAGACTTAGAGAACTCCTGCTAGCTTAGAGAACTTAGAACTTATGCGGTTAGGCCAGCGAGGCAGGACTTAGAACGTCTGGCCGCCTCTTGTTCTAGTTTTATCTTCTCCGCAGACCCCTGTTCCTCTCGGAAGGATCTAACAATTCTTTTACTCAGAGCTCCGCACATAGAAACCCTAGGCATTATCTTCGACATGCCCGCTTCTATGACCAACGCTCATAGTAGACGAACCAGGCCCTAGACCGTCTGGCCGCCTCCTGCTCGCAAATCTCCGCTCCTCTCGGAAGGATCGGACAATTCTTTTACCTAAGAGCCCCGCACATAGAAACCCTAGGTGTTATCTTCGACATGCCTGTTTCTATGACAAACGCTCATACTAGACGAACCCGCCCAGACGGTTCGATCTCTTGTTCAATTCTTTCTAACTGAACTACGTCCGACTTGATCCTCGAAAGGGGTACGTAGGCAGCCTTTCTTAAGGTCCAGTCCCAAATCTTAACAAAACCTTTTCCGCATTTATTCGGCCACTTGTCGTTGGCTGTCGCAGAGAATCCGGACCTTCAGGGAAAGTCGGGTTAACTTGGCTTTCCTCCGTAATCTTATTCATTAAAATTGACGGTGTGAATTTCGGTTCCCACAGTTTGGCCCTAGAAGGAGGGGGGGACGGATTACTCTTACTCATACGACCGCAAAGCGCTTGATCGAACCGATGTCCGGAAATATGAAAGAATAAGTTGCAGTTTGCGTCAACGATGGTAAAACAACTCCAGCAGCGACTGTTCCTACGGCCAACGCTTACGCAAACGCCACGGTGCTCGAGCAAATCAAAAACCTAGCCGCGGCTCTCCGCCACAGGAAGAGCACGAAAACGAGCTTGCAATTTCTCTATCTAAACAGAAAGGGCAACGATAAAATCTATCCAACCCCAAAAATTCGTCTTGTTACCAAGTTAGAGAAATCGCAACGAGCAAGGTTTCTACGAAAAACGTTTCTTTCGAGAACCTCTCGGAAAAATAATACTTATTCTCCTCGAAACCTTGGGGAAACCCTATATTACTCGCGGAACAGAAGCATGACAAATCGGTTCACCGATTCCCACTGCCGTACTTCTTACAAACAACTCTCGAGGAACAAACGGGAAAACGAAAGGAGGTCGGAGCTTGATCTTACTAGGACGACTTTCCATAGGGTAAGATCAGTCTTCCCAGTCCGCCTTAGTAAGAGCCCACTTTGTTCTCCTTTTTTCTAGGTCAAAATGGCTTTCGTTTCATCTCAATCGGAGTTTCCGTTGAGATTTTACGAAGAGAACAAAGTCACTGTCCCGGCCACCTCCCCGTGGGCAAGGACAAACATTACCGAGGTCACCTCACCCTCCGACATGGATACCTCGCCACAGGGAGAACTCACCTTCGTTATCCTTTGAGTCTAGATCAAAGTGGCTTTCGTTTCGTCTCAATCGGAGTTTCCGTTGAGATTTTACGAAGGGAACAAAATCACTCTCCCGGCCACCTCGCCCGTGGACGAGAACAACCATCACCAAGGTCACCTCGCCCATGGCCACCTCGCCTGTGGAAACCTCACTTTGCTCTCCTTTGAACCTAGGTCAAGATGGTTTTCGTTTCGTCTCAATCGGAGCTTCCGTTGAAAACAATGTCGCTGTCTCGACCACCTCGCCCATGAGAAGGATCTCTCTTTCCCGTCATAGGACGAGACCAGTCCTGTCTCAGTACCATGCATCTTTGCCTGAGTTTTTCGTAACTCGGTCTTTGAGTCCGTGAGCCCCGGGGATCGACGAAGGCAAGCAACAGCAGCATCGGCGGACGCGGGACACGGCACGGGCGGTAGGGCGCCTGGCGCCGGCGGCAGGCTCGTCCTCTCCCGTCTGGCACCGGCGGCAGGCCCATCGTTTCCCATCTGGCGCCGGCGGCAAGGGTCCTGGCGCCCATCCGTGCAGTCGTCTCGTGATCTCGGGCAACGGCAACATCTTGGTCCCTTAAACCCATGTTCGGATTGTTCGAAAAACACGACGATTCTTCCGCAAAGCCTTCTCGATTTTTTAACAAAGTTCGTATTTTAAAATCTAAGTTCGAAGCCTCATTATTCAAAACCTCGAAGACGGGAAGTCTACGAATCCAAGTCCATCTCGATCCCGACCCTCGAGAAATCTCGGAAGACCATAAAAGGTTCGAATGATGAATGGATTTCGATTCATCGTATTAAACGATCACGGTTATTCTAAACACCAATCGTCTCGACTATACGAGGAAATGGGATTCCTTCGGAAATGCCGAAACCTTCAAAAGACTATTTTCTCGAAAATTTTTGTAAAGGTTTTAATTCTTCGTAGGACAGGAACAAAAACGTCTTGAAAAACTGCCGTAGAATTTAGGGAACTTAGGACCTAGGTGGATAGTCTAGCAAGCTAAGTCTTAGGCAAAATTTCCAGTCTTGTTCCATCGTTCCTTGATTGTCCAGGCAGAACATGCAAATCGATCTAGTCTCTCGAAAAACCGAGAAACGATCGCCACGCGTTCTAAAAGCATACTCATCCCGCTTCCTAAAAGAAAGAAAAAACGTACACAAGCCTTCGGAAGAACGGCTAACCCGTTTTCTTTCGTAAAAAGAAAAGGGAAGTAGGTACGTTTACTATACCCGTATAATCCCATCTTCGAAAACTTTTTGCTTCAGCATCAAGACAACGCTTTTGACAAAGCAAACTCTCGCAGCAATAAGATTCGTCTAAATAACGCTAACGGCATAGCCCAACCGTTACAAACATAGTCTTGAAAACTCTACGTCGTCTCTCGTCGCAAACTCGCGACTAGAAACGTGTACCAACGTCAGACTAATAGCACGATGGTGAACTACGAAAATAACGAAATAACCTTCGGTAAAACTCGATGAGTAATTCGATGCAGCTTTCATCCAAAGGTCGAAATCATAGCGGAAACATCTCCCGTGCAATCTGCGGAAACATCGCTACTTTGACAATCTGCAATTTTCTATCTCCATGAAACCGGTCATCCATTACTTTCCTATAACAAGAATATTTTAAACAAAACAGCCTATGGAAAAAACATGATCAGTCTCATGCAAAATGACTTCGCAGTACGCAAAAGTGAATGAGAAAAACATAATCCGTGGTCGCAAATATCGCAAGTAATTTGTGAGAAAAAATCTCCAGTTACCTTTACAAAAACCCCCTCTTACATCACTTTTACGAAAAATCCTTTGTATGGTCGAGTCAATTCATACAAAGCAACTTTCGCAAAATAAACATAATGGGTCCAACGAGTAACTGTCATAGACAGTTTTTGCTCCACAAGGTTTCTGGCTCCTGCTTTCACTCCCCGCGGTTACGTCCGAGCAGGAAATAATCACGCAGGCGAACCCGCACATATCCTGCGTCGATCCCTTAAACTTTTTCCCCCCGGATAAAATGAAACGATTTTCATGCAACAAAAAAGAATTTATACGAGCCATTCATCGTATAACTAAGACCTAAAGTGGAAGATCGTTTCTAAAAGCCATCAGCCATAACTCAGAAAACTCCGCCATGCTTGGCATGTCTATCTCGGCAAACGCTATTTGGCCCTCGGCCAACTACGCCCTTCCGTAAAGCCCGGACCTGAATTAGGCATCCCCATTAAGGACAATCGTAAACTAACATGACCTAAATAAGGGTCATGGTCTGATCGTTTACCAACAACTTCCTTGGCGATACGGCTGAATCTAGCCTCCATGACAATCCAAAGCTACTGAGCGAGCACCGCTCCAATCACTTAATGGCTAAAAACAACAATCCACGATTTGTTCATAGAACGCCAAGTGACTATTACGCAAGCAATTAGTCGCATAACCCAGAATCGGAAATCATACGATAAACTCTTCATACCAAAACTCAGTCCTAACAACCATATGGTTAACGGAAGATTTAAACTCATCGTCAATCGATTAAGTTCTATACGCCCCGTAAACACGGCATGAAAAGAAACACTCGTGACAAGGCTCCAAGAGTTATACGAGTCATCCTTAATATGTACAAACAAATCCCGGAAGGCCAACGCTTCACGAAGCACTGTGAATGTAGACGCTTCTCCCTGGGTCGAACTTACGCGACCTCTTGGTCCTGTGTCCAAACCGAAACAACAGTTTCTGGCTGCGAACATTCGCAAAACATCTCCAAAGCCCGCAAACATTTCAACCACGAAATGCGGCACAAGGGAAACTCGACCTTCAGCACTGCGAGACGTCGCTAACGCTCGAAGGACATTCTTTTCCTCAAAACGTTCCAGATGAAATCCTCGTCTCTAGAACTCAAAACATACAAACACACCTCTAAACGGTAGCATACCTCTAAACTGGCATCATTTCGTTGTTGCTGATCACAACAAACGAACTCTGATGTCCTAAACAGACAAATAGCCGCCCTTCCAGGGGTAGGCTCTCTTGCATCCGACAAGGATAAACATAGCGCGCTATACAAGAAATCCAAATTTTGGTTTAGTTCTTCGTAAAGGAAGTAGCTCGACTCACCCCCAGACAAATCATATAAGCCGACAACAATTCGCGGATTTTAAACGGTACAAGTCAGGTTAAAATCGCAAACAGGCAAAACGAAAGCCGATTTGTCATCGCAAAGCCTCAGTCCAAGAGTAAACCTAGGTCTTGCCCTAAACCCAGCCACGCTGGGTCTTGACATCTCACAGACATAGTATGGTATACGAGATCCAAAAATTTGTCTCTTCACTTAAGCCTATTCGTTTCACGAACTTTTCGCGTAAATCGGTAAACCACGGAAAATTTTGCTTTATGCAAACAATAAGTACGGTGATCATCAGGGAACTAGGAATGAGACGACAACTCACACCCTCTTTCTCATACTTCGAAAAAACTGAAGTTCATAAATAATCAAAAAACAAATACATCAACAGCACCATGCTCGAAAGTCTCTCATGACACGTAACCAGACCATATAAGTCTCGCTGGAAAACAGATCACAAGGGTCTTAAACTCCAAAACGAACTACGGAAGGCTTGATCCCTACAACAAGGGTACGTAGGCAGCCTTCGAAAGGCGCAGCCCCAATCTTACCACTTTCAACGGAGCCTTTCAACCATTAATTCCGCCTATCTTACCTGACATGTCTTATCGCTCGCAAGAACATCACGAAGGTTCTAACGAGCTGGGGGGCTAACTGTTGGTGTCAAAATCGGTCACGACGGAATCAATGACTGAAAACCTCTGGAAAGTATTTCTAAAAACAAAAAGTCTCGGATAATTTGAAAAGAAGTCATACGAGATTTTCTCAAATTAGAATATCCACTCTCTGGTGAGGTCGAAAATGGCTATCTCAAATCTACAGCTAAAGATCCTTCCAAACTCAAAGATTTCCCGCACGAACGACTAACGGGGGAAAGATCGGGCAACGGAAAACCCACGGGCGGCAAAGGACCCCTGGCGCCGGGGGCACGCGTCACGCGGGCCGGCCTGGCGCCGGCGGCACGCATCACGCGAGCCGGCCTGGCGCCGGCGGCACCCCGGCCTGGCGCCGGCGGGCGGCACCCCGGCCTGTTGCCGGCGGGCGGCACCCCGGCCTGTTGCCGGCGGGCGGCAACCCCGGCCTGGCGCCGGCGGGCGGCACCCCGGCCTGGCGCCAGCGGGCGGCACCCCGGCCTGGCGCCGGCGGGGGCACCCCGGCCTGGCGCCGGCGGCACCCCGGCCTGGCGCCGGCGGCACCCCGGCCTGGCGCTGGCGGCACCCCGGCCTGGCGCCGGCGGGCCGCACCCCGGCCTGGCGCCGGCGGCACGGGTCACGCGGGCCGGCCTGGCGCCGGCGGCACATGTCCCGCAAGCCGGCCTGGCGCCGGCGGCAAGCCCCCTGATGCCGGTCGACGGCCCTTGTCCTGGTCTCGGTCCCATCATGCTCGGTCTGATCCCTTCTTGGCTTGTTTGGATCGATCCTCGTGAGTTTGGTACGATCACGGCTACGGAATGAACATCTTTCGATTCGGTTGGAATCGTCCTCGATGTTTTACGACAAAAAATAGAAGGATTGGATTTCTCGTAGAAGATATCGCATGAAACAAGATCGATTAACCCGAACATCAATCCTTTAGGCTATGCGGTTTATTTTACGAGAAAGATAGTCTTTCCGAGAAATCGTATAAAACGTTCAACGACTTAAGACAAGTCCACGGACATACTTACGATTTTAAGAATTCAGGCCCAATCAGGCTACGACGGTTTATCCGATTTCCCGAACATCGGATAAACATCAAGTCACCGAAAAATAGGGGAAAACTCGAGGATAATTACAAAGATCGACGAAAATGGAATACTTCTTGAAGAGATAAACTTGGGCCCAAAGGCGAGGTCCATCATCCTAAGGCAAACCGACCTAGGAGTGGGTATATAAGGAGATCAAGAGCAGAGGAGAAGAGGATCCGAAAATCCTAGAATCTAGACTTAGAGAACTCCTGCTAGCTTAGAGAACTTAGAACTTAGGCGGTTAGGCCAGCGAGGCAGGACTTAGAACGTCTGGCCGCCTCTTGTTCTAGTTTTATCTTCTCCGCAGACCCATGTTCCTCTCGGAAGGATCTAACAATTCTTTTACTCAGAGCTCCGCACATAGAAACCCTAGGCATTATCTTCGACATGCCCGCTTCTATGACCAACGCTCATACTATACGAACCAGGCCCTAGACCGTCTGGCCGCCTCCTGCTCGCAAATCTCCGCTCCTCTCGGAAGGATCAGACAATTCTTTTACCTAAGAGCTCCGCACATAGAAACCATAGGCGTTATCTTCGACATGCCTGTTTCTATGACAAACGCTCATACTAGACGAACCCGCCCAGACGGTTCGATCTCTTGTTCAATTCTTTCTAACTGAACTACGTCCGACTTGATCCTCGAAAGGGGTACGTAGGCAGCCTTTCTCAAGGTCCAGTCCCAAATCTTAACAAAACCTTTTCCGCATTTATTCGGTCACTTGTCGTTGGCTGTCGCAGAGAATCCGGACCTTCAGGGAAAGTCGGGTTAACTTGGCTTTCCTCCGCAATCTTATTCATTAAAATTGACGGTGTGAATTTCGGTTCCCACAGTTTACATGAAGAGAAGAAGTGAATGGGAGTATGTGCACAAATAGGGTGAGCAGTACGGCCTGTACGGACGGCCGTACGGATCACTCAATCAAGACATCATCAGGCTAGATCACTCTTCACATTCTGAGGTTGTGCAAACTTAGGGTGAAGTGTACGGACTTACTGTGTCCGTACAAGTGAGTTACCGCGGTAACTAAGTAAAGTGAAGCAAAAGGAAGAAGATGGTTGATACTGCCTAGATGAGGAAGATGGTTTGGTCTTGGTCTGATCCGAACGTTAGAAAGGATTAGATAGGCGCGTCCTGACAGCCTGTCAGCAGCTGGAAAGGAAGAGCTCTTTGGTCTTGGTCTCATACGTGTGGAGCTTTCTATTGGATGATTTGAATTAGACGCTCCACCCTTCTTTGACTACACATGCTTACCTTATCTTCTTAGCCTAATGAAACCCTTGTATCCGAGACTATATATATTGTAACCTCATCATTAATAAATCTAAGCAAGTAATGAGAGTCTCCTAAAGTTTTCAAATGTCTCTCTAGTCTCTCTAATCTCATATTAATCTCTTATCTCTTAATCTCTATCTTAATCCCTCTTGAAATCTCTCTTTACTCTCTTTTATTATTCAAGATCTATAAAAATCTTATGGTATCAGAGCCTGGTTGATCTTTCAGCCTGTATTCTTGTGTGTTCTTGAAGATCTAAGATGCTAGATCTTTGAAGAACAAGTTTCTTGGTCTGTTTGTGTTTATATTGAAGAAGTTGCTTCAAGGTGGTTCCTTTTGGTGTTTGTGAAGCTCAGAAGGGTCTCTGGTTACTTGTGGGTTGAAGCGTGATTTAAGGAGGAAGTCTTTGGTGTGTTCTTGAAGAAAGTTCAAGTCTTTGAAGAGTTGGGCGTTTGTGTTCCAAGATCTAGTCTTGTAGAAGTGTTCAAGTAAAGCTTTATGAGATGGGTGTAGGAATGGGAATCAACATGAAGGTTTCAGTGGTGTTCAAGGGAAACAACTACTTGGTGTGCTTAAGGATGGCCAGAAATGCTGTGGGGAGTAAGGGTCTGCTTAAGCACATCACTTCAGGCGTGGCTCCTAAGGGTCTCATGCTGGAGAAAGGGAAAGAAGGAGAGGAGAATGAAGCTAGTGAGGCGTTGGATAAGTTGCAGCAAGAAGATTGTATGGTGCTCACAGCTCTTCATGCGTCCTTGGAGCCAACATTGATGGATGCTTATAGCTATTGTGAGGCGGCTAAGGAGCTGTGGGATACTTTGAAGAAGGTGTATGGGAATACATCAAACTTGAATAGAGTCTTTGAGGTCAAGCAAGCAATAAAAAGTCTGGTACGAGAAGATATGGACTTTAACAAGCACTTAGGAAGGTTCAGGTCACTTTGGTCCGAGCTAGAAATGTTGAGGCCAAGCACTATGGATCCGGATGAACTCAACAAGAGAAGGGAGCAAGATAAGGTCTTTGGCCTACTTCTCACTTTGAATCCGGCCTATGGTGGTCTCATCCAACACATGTTGAGGCAGGATACTTTACCTGACCTGGAGGAGGTGTGTGCTCGGATTCAGAAGGAGCATGGATCTATTGGCTTGTTTGGCAAGAAAGGAGGTGAGCTAGCTCTAGCCAACCAAGCCGCGCAAGCTGAGCAAGGAGATGTTCCTCAGGCCAACAAAGCTACTCATGGGAAGTATGATGAGATGAGGTTTAATGGGAGTTGTGATCACTGGAAGAAGCAAGGACATAAGAAGAGTCAATGTTGGATTCTCCATCCTCATTTGAAGCCGGCCAAGTTCAACCAAGATAGGGAAGAAAAGGCTCACTTGGGAGATGGGTCGAGTGGAGCAAGTTCAAGCAAGGGTCATGATGGAGATGGGCGTGAGGTGGACAATGGGAAGTCCTTGGTGGCCTACACTGGTGGTCCAAGCAACCAGGAGTATGTCAAGAGGTCCGACCTGGATGCTCTCATCAAACTCTTTGAAGAGAATGGTAACACCCTTGGATACTCATATGGTGCTTCTATGATTGCTAGGACTGATAGAGAGCTTACTAAATCTATGGATATGCATGAGTATGTTAAGTACAGTTCTCTTGATAGAATTGGTCATGCATCTAAGCCATCCACCATCTTAGCTCATCTTGCAAAATTTCATACTGATGTCATTAGTCCTCTCATTGTAGATTCTGGTGCATCTCATCATATGATTAGGGATGCTAATCTAATTAAAAACATTGAACCTGCAAATGGTAATGTCATGATAGCTAAAGGTGATAAGATACTTATTAAAGGGATAGGAATGCTTAGACTGTTCCATAAGGATTCAAAAGCTCTTTCTATGCCTGAGTTTACTTCAAACTTGCTTTCTGTAAAGAACTGATCTGAATTGTAATGTCATATTCATCCCTAACCATCTGAAGTTTCAGGATATTAAGAGTAGCAAGATGCTCGGAAGTGGTGTGACCAAGGGAGACTTATATGTGCTTGAAGATGTCACTCCCATTTCAAATTTTAGTTGTTCTTTTTCTTCTGTTTCTACTAGTCATAGTAACAATGCATTGTGGCATGCTAGACTAGGACACCCTCATAATAAGGCTTTAAAACTGATGTTGCCAGGTGTTTCTTTTGAGAATAATGATTGTGAAGCTTGTATTTTAGGCAAGAACTGTAAACTGTTTTTCCCAAGTCTTCCACTGTTTATGAAAAGTGTTTTGATCTCATTCACTCTGATGTTTGGACTGCACCGTGTTTATCTAGGGAAAATGTTGGGGTCAAAAACGGTTATCTCGAAATCTACGGCCAAAAATCCTTCAAAACTCGAAGATTTCCCGCACGAACGACTAGCGGGGGAAAGATCGAGCAACGGAAAACCCACGAACGACAAGACGGCCTGGCGCCGGCGGCACGCGGGACGCGGGCCGGCCTGGCGCCGGCGGCACCCGTCACGCGGGCCGGCCTGGCGCCGGCGGCACCCCGGCCTGGAGCCGGCGGCACGCGGGACGCGGGCCGGCCTGGCGCCGGCGGCACCCCGGCCTGGAGCCGGCGGCACGCGGGACGCGGGCCGGCCTGGCGCCGGCGGCACCCGGCCTGGCGCTGGCGGCACCCGGCCTGGCGCCGGCGGCACCCGTCACGCGGGCCGGCTTGGCGCCGGCGGCACCTTGGTCTGGCGCCGGTCCACGGCCCTCGTCCTGGTCTCGGTCCCGTTGTGCTCGGTCAGATCCCATCTTAGCTTGTTCGGATCAACCCTCGTGAGTTTAGTACAATCAAGGCTACGGAATAACATCTTTCGATTCGGTTGGAATCATCCTCGATATTTTACGATAGAAACTGGAGGGATTGGATTTCTCGTGGAAGAAATCGTATAAAACGTTTAAAGACTTAAGACAAGTCCACAGACTTGCTTACGATTTTCTAGAATTCAGTCCCAATCAGGCTATGGTGGTTTATCCGAATTCCCGAAACGTCGGATAAACATCAAGTCATCGAAAGATAGCGCGAAACTCGGAGATAATTACGAAGACCGACGAAAATGGAACATTTCCGGAAGAGATAAGCTTGGGCCCAAAGGCGAGGCCCATCATCCTAAAGCAAACCGACCTAGGAGTGGGTATATAAGGAGATCAAGGGCAGAGGAGAAGGGCATCCCGAAAATCCGAGAATTAGACTTAGAGCATCCTGCTAGCTTAGAAAAACTAGGGTTTAGGTGGTTAGACTAGCGGAGCAAGGCTTAGGACGTTTGGCTGCCTGCAACTCTATCTTTTTCTTTAAATCGCAAATCTCTTCGTCTTTCGGAGAATCCTTGTACTCGTTTCTTTTATCTAATAAAACGCCTTCGGGCAAATATTTCAAATCCCATTTTTTGTCTTCTGTTTACTTTATCGATTTCGTGTGGCAACGCAAAGAATCCGGACCTTCAAGGAAAGTCGGGTTTACTTGGCTTTCCTCCGCAATTAAATCTTTATCGGAAATTGACGGTGTGAATTTCGGTTCCCACAGTTTGGCGCTAGAAGGAGGGGGGGACGGATTCTCTAACTCGAAAACCACCAAT
The DNA here is from genome assembly GCA_018703725.1 of Brassica juncea. Taxonomy (NCBI): domain Eukaryota; kingdom Viridiplantae; phylum Streptophyta; class Magnoliopsida; order Brassicales; family Brassicaceae; genus Brassica; species Brassica juncea. The sequence continues at coordinate 26,032,214 of CM031939.1, read as the reverse complement.
CGATCGAAGTTCAGTATGACTTCTTCGTCAGCCCGCAAAATCGTATCTTTCGAGGATCGAGCAACGGCCCGTACGGTCAAACCTCACAACGATCTCCTCGTAATAGAACTCACGATCCAGGATATTGACGTAGCAAGGGTATTAGTCGACACCGGATGCTCGGCCAATATTATCTACAAAAGCACCCTCGAGAGGATGGGCGTCGATCTAAGCATCCTTACAGATGACCCCAGCCCAGTGTTCGGACTCTCGGGAGAAATTATGACCCTCGGCTCAACTAACCTCCTAGTCAAAGCCGGGAGCGTCGCCAAAAACACGGAATTCCTGGTAATCGATGGTCCAACATCCTACAATGCGATAGTTGGAACTCCCTGGCTAAACTCCATGAGAGCGATCCCATCGACATTCCACCTATGCCTCAAGTTCCCAACACCTTTCGGGGTCGAGACAATACATGGTAGTCACGGAGCAGCGCAGATCTACCTCGCTACCGAACTTAAACGGAAAAACTCTGAAATCGAAACCTCTCGGAAAAAGCAAACAATTCACGATTCGCCGGAAACCTTCTGGCAGTCCCAAAGAGCTGAGGCCCTAGAAGGGAAGCGTGAACCAACCTGCGAACCGGTGGTCTCAATCTGTCTCGATGATTCTTTCCCGGAACGGTGTGTCGAGATCGGAGCTAACCTCCGCGAACCAATGAAAGCGGAGCTCATCGCATGCCTCAAAAAGAACCTCAGTACATTCGCGTGGGCTGCGGAGGATATGCCGGGAATCGACATTAGCGTAACATGTCACGAACTTGACATCGACCCAACTCACAAACTCGTAAAACAAAAGAGACGAAAGTTGGGACCTGAGCGTGCCACCGCAGTCAATGAGGAAGTCGAAAGACTCCTCAAAGTAGGGTCGATAACAGAAGTCAGGTATCCGGACTGGCTTGCCAACCCTGTCGTGGTAAAAAAGAAAAACGGCAAGTGGCGAGTCTGTGTCGATTTCACGGATCTGAATAAAGCCTGTCCAAAGGATTGCTTCCCGCTCCCACACATTGACCGACTGGTCGAAGCAACCGCGGGAAACAAGCTTCTGTCATTCATGGACGCTTTTTCCGGATACAATCAGATCATGATGAATCCCGACGACCGCGAAAAAACTGCATTCATCACAGACCGCGGAACGTATTGCTACAAGGTAATGCCTTTCGGTCTTAAAAACGCAGGTGCAACATATCAGCGACTCGTCAACAAAATGTTTGCCGAGCAACTCGGAAAAACTATGGAAGTATACATCGATGATATGCTCGTAAAATCTCTTGACGAACACGATCATATAGCCCACCTAGAGGAATGTTTTGCACGACTCAACCAGCATAACATGAAACTTAACCCGGCAAAATGTAGATTCGCGGTGGCGTCGGGAGAATTCCTCGGATACCTCGTAACGTATCGCGGAATCGAGGCCAACCCTAAACAAATCGACGCACTGATAGAGATGGCCTCCCCGAGAACCAAGCGAGAAGTCCAGAGGCTAACCGGGAGAGTCGCGGCTTTGAACCGTTTCATCTCGCGCTCCACGGATAAGTGCCTACCGTTTTACGAGACTCTGAAGGGAAACAAGAAGTTCGAATGGTCCGAGAAATGTGAAAAAGCTTTCCAACAATAGAAACATTACCTGGCCACTCCACCAGTCCTCGCAAAACCAGTGGAAGGTGAACCTCTTTTCCTCTATATCGCAGTTTCCGCAACGGCGGTCAGTGGCGTCTTGATACGAGAAGAACGCGGCGAACAAAAACCAATCTTTTACGTAAGCAAGACGTTACTGGATGCGGAAACTCGATACCCTCTAATGGAAAACTTAGCATTCGCCGTCATAACCTCGGCAAGAAAACTAAGACCATACTTCCAGTCTCATACTATAGTGGTCCTCACCACGTTCCCGCTGCGGATAATCCTGCATAGTCCGAGTCAATCTGGTAGGCTCGCAAAATGGGCAATCGAACTGAGTGAATACGACGTCGAATATCGCCCAAGGACGTGTGCAAAGTCCCAAGTACTTGCGGACTTCTTGGTAGAGTTACCCACTAGAAACATGACTAACGAGGAACCAAACTCAACTTGGGTCCTCCATGTCGACGGATCTTCATCCAAACAAGGATCCGGAATCGGAATACGGCTCACCTCTCCTAACGGGGAAATCCTAGAACAGTCTTTCCGATTGGCTTTTCACGCTTCAAACAATGAGGCAGAATACGAAGCACTCATCGCAGGCTTGCGGCTGGCCCATGGGTTAAAAATCCGTAATATTCACGCTTACTGCGATTCTCAGTTAGTCGCCAATCAATACAGCGGAGAATATGAGGCAAGAGACGAAAGGATGGACGCATATCTAAAACTCGTCCAAGAACTGGCTCGAAATTTTGACCAGTTCGCCCTGACCAGAATTCCGCGCTCGGAAAACGTCCAGGCCGACGCCTTGGCTGCCCTCGCCTCAAGCTCAGATCCAGGGCTCCAAAGAGTAATCCCGGTCGAATTCATCGAGCATCCGAGCATCGGACCACCAGTGGTCGTCAATCTAATCCGAGACGAGATTGAAGATGCGGAAGAAGTCGAAGATCAACCAGAAGCGGATGTGAACCCGACCGAGTATGGCTGCGACAGCCCCTGGTTAGAACCAATCCGAGCCTATATCGTGAATGGAACCTTGCCCGCCGAAAAATGGGCGGCTCGTAAAGTAAAAACCCAAGCGGCACGGTACGTCACGATAGAGGGAGAAATTTATAAGTGGTGTTTCTCTGGTCCTCTCATGGCATGCGCAGAAGGGGAAAGAGCGAGAAGAATCATGAAGGAGGTCCATTCTGGATCGTGCGGAAATCATTCTGGCGGCAGATCTCTCGCGGTCAAAATCAAACGCCACGGTTATTATTGGCCAACCATGGTAAAAGACTGCGAGAAATTCGCCCGGAAGTGCGAGAAATGCCAAAGGCATGCTCCAACAATCCATCAACCCGCAGAGATCCTCTCCTCAATCTCGTCCCCCTATCCTTTCATGCGATGGTCCATGGACATCGTCGGACCTATGCACCCATCAAAACAAAAGCGCTTCCTCCTAGTCCTTACGGATTTCTTTTCCAAATGGGTAGAAGCAGAATCCTACGCAAGTATCAAAGACACACAAGTCGAGAACTTCGTCTGGAAACATATCATAACTAGACATGGGGTCCCGTACGAAATCGTAACAGATAATGGATCTCCATTTATCTCCACTCGATTCGAAGCATTCTGCGAAAAATGGAAAATACGACTTACAAAGTCAACTCCCAGATATCCGCAGTGCAACGGACAGGCAGAAACCATCAACAAAACCGTCCTTGACGGACTCAAGAAACGCCTAGACGCCAAGAAGGGGGGATGGGCAGAGGAGCTCGAAGGAGTTCTTTGGTCGCATCGTACAACCCCAAGACGGACTACAGGTGAAACTCCATTCGCCCTCGTTTACGGAACGGAATGTATGATCCCCGTGGAAGTAGAATTCCCCGGAGTACGAAGAAGATTCCTCCCCGAAAGAGAGGATGTAAACGATGCTATGATGCTGGACAATCTCGATCTCATCAATGAGCGCCGCGACCAGGCACTCATTCGAATCCAGAATTACCAGCACGCTGCCGCAAAGTACTACAACTCAAACGTACGCCATCGCAGGTTCAAAGAAGGCGATTTAGTCTTACGCAAAGTCTTCCAAAACACTGCCGAACGAAACGCAGGAAAACTGGGAGCAAACTGGGAAGGACCGTACAAAGTCATAAAAGTAGTCCGACCAGGCTCATACCAAATCGCAAACATGCAAGACGTCAAAATCCCGAGAACTTGGAATGTGATGCACCTCAAAAAATACTACCAGTAAACAATAAAACGTGGTACAAAAGAACTACGAGATGGCTTGATCCCTAGACAAGGGTACGTAGGCAACTCGCCAATCGGCGGGTTCAGCTATCCCCCCAATTTAAAAAAGGGGGGGAGTGGGTACATATACTCGTATACTATGTATACTTGTATACTCCCACAAATTTCGAAGACTCTAAAATTTTCGAAACTTCTTCACGACTTTTTTAAAATCGGCCGAAACGGCCACAACAACGGACTGAGTATCCACTAAGCGATTATCACATCCAAAAACAAACCCCGGATGGCCAACACTTCACGAAGCACTGTGAATGTAGACGCTTCTCCCTGGGTCAAACTTACGCGACCCCTTGGTCCTGCGTCCAAACGGAAACAACAGTTTTCTGGCTGCGAACAGTCGCAAAAGACATCCCCAAAGCCCGCAAGCGTTTCAACACGAGATGCGGCGTAAGGAAAAATCAACCTTCAGCACTGCGAGACGTCGCTAACGCTTGAAGGACATTTTTTCCGCAAAACATTGCAGACGAAATCTTCGTCTCTGAACATACAAACTCACCTCAAAACGGTATCATTTCGTTGTTGCTGATCACAACAAACGAACTCTAACGTCCTAAACAGACAAATAGCTTCCCTTCAAGGAGTAGGCTCTCTTACATCCGACAAGGATAAACATAGCGCGCTATACAAGAAATCCAAAATTTTGGTCTAGCTCTTCGTAAAGGAAGTAGCTCGACTCACGCCCAAACAAATCATATAAGCCGACAACAATTCGCGGATTTTAAACGGTACGAGTCAGGTTAAAATCGCAAACAGGCAAAACGAAAGCCGATTTGTCATCGCAAAGCCTTAGTCCGAGAGTAAACCTAGGTCTTGCCCTAAACCCAGCCACGCTGGATCTTGACATCTTACAGACATAGTATGGTATACGAGATCCAAAAATTTGTCTCTTCACTTAAGCCTATTCGTTTCACGAGTTTTTCTCATAAATCGGTAAATCGCGGAAAATCTCGCTTTATGCAGACAATAGGTACGGTGATCATCGGGGAACTAGGAATGAGACGACAACTCACACCCTCTTTCTCATACTTCGAAAAACTGAAGTTCATAAATAAATCGAAAACGTTTCATAGATTGAGACTGCCGAAATTCAAACAAAACCCCAAAAAAGGGGCAGGGATTCGAAGCCACCAACGGCCAGTCCCGGTAAATACATCATGGCCTCTTAAACGGCCGAAACACATAGAAAAGACGAAATCACAGAAGGGATTGATAAACCTAGACGCTCCCAGGAGCGTCATCTTCATCCTCACTTGCGACAGAGACAGCCTCGCCGTCGCCTCCCTCAAACGCATCGCCACTACCCGCCTCGTCCGCGCCAACCTCGCAATCTTCTCCCACGCGCTCCTGATCTTCTGAGTTTTCGGAGGTCGGAGCTAGGGTGCATTCGGCTTGCAGGCCGGCGAGGATCGAATCGAAATCTCCCTCGGTGGCCGCCCACTCTCCTTTACAGGACGATAATCTGGCTTCCTCCAAGTCCAAAGACGGGGCCTCATTACCTCGAAGCAAGCCGAGCTCATTCAGACTCCCCTCGATCCCCGCTAAAGCCAAGTCCCTCTTGCAAACGGCTATCAAGGACTCAAACAGGATGGCCATCCTTGTCAGACGACCATAGAAGTCGTCGCTGGCATCGGCAACCTCCGAGGATCTACGGGAGTTCATCTCCTCGTGAGCCTGAACCTTCTCCTGAAGACGGCGGACTTCCGAGGATTTACTCCTCTTCTCTTTCTTCACCTTGAGTAACGAACTCGCGGTCTTCCCAAGGTCGCGCTCAAGATCGCTGATACGAACCTCAAGCTGGGACGTCTGGGTAGCATGGGTGTCCTCGACAGTCTGCAATGCAGCCTTAGTACGCTTCAGCGCTTCCTGCGACGACTCCAGTTCCTTCGATAGACGAATGACTTCCGACCCGCACTCGCCAAGCATTCCGTCAATCAGAGACACAAACTGTCCGCAAAAAGAAAAGAGTAAGTATCATCGCAAAAAAAAAAAAAAAAAAACGGTGCAAGAATTACGGACAAATCGAACCTTGGAACGATGACGCGCCAACGGCTCTGAGAGGTCGCTTTCCTCGCTCTTCGCACCCCGCTTCTTGCCGCACCCTAGAGTCGCAGGCAGCCAAACGTCCTAAGCCTTGCTCCGCTAGTCTAACCACCTAAACCCTAGTTTTTCTAAGCTAGCAGGATGCTCTAAGTCTAATTCTCGGATTTTCGGGATGCCCTTCTCCTCTGCCCTTGATCTCCTTATATACCCACTCCTAGGTCGGTTTGCTTTAGGATGATGGGCCTCGCCTTTCAGCCCAAGCTTATCTCTTCCGGAAATGTTCCATTTTCGTCGGTCTTCGTAATTACTGGCTATTGCACTTTTATTGGTGGCAAATTGGTTACTTGGAAGAGCAAGAAGCAGAAGGTGGTGTCATGTTCTAGTGCAGAAGCTGAGTATAGAGCCATGCTGAAGTTGACAAACGAGCTGGTATGGATTAAAGGGATATTGAAGCATTTGGAGATTGATCAGGCTACTCCTATGACTATTCATTGTGACAACCAGGCTGCCATCCACATTACATCCAACTCAGTCTTCCATGAGAGAACCAAACACATTGAAGTTGATTGCCACAAAGTGAGGGAGATAATAGTGCTTGGAGGCATCTTGCCGTGTTATACAAGGAGTGAGGATCAGCTGGCTGATGTGTTTACAAAGGCAGCAAGGCAGAAGACAATGGAGTCCATCTATATCAGGCTGGGCTTCATTGATCTTGGGAAGAAGAGAAGCTTGTCCCTTAGTCATGAGATGTATACTCTTTTTCCCTCATCAAGGTTTTGTCCCAATCGGTTTTCCTTGGTGAGGTTTTTAGTGAGGAAGATCTCATTGCTGTCCAAGCTTGACTTGTTCCACATGGTCAAGCTTGAGGGGGAGTGTTGAGATGAGGAGCTGAGTTGAAGATAAAGAAAGGGTTTACATGAAGAGAAGAAGAGAATGGGAGTATGTGCACAAATAGGATGAGCAGTACGGCCTGTACGGACAGCCGTATGGATCACTCAATCAAGACATCATCAGGCTAGATCACTCTACTCATTTTGAGGTTGTGCAAACTTAGGGTGAAGTGTACTGACTTACTGTGTCCGTACAAGTGAGTTACCGCGGTAACTAAGTGAAGTGAAGCACAAGGAAGAAGATGGTTGATACTGCCTAGAAGAGGAAGAAGGTTTGGTCTTGGTCTGATCCGAACGTTAGAAAGGATCAGATAGGCTCGTCCTGACAGCCTGTCAGCAGCTGGAAAGGAAGAGCTCTTTGGTATTGGTCTCATACGTGTGGAACTTTCTATTGGATGATTTGAATTAGACGCTCCACCCTTCTTTGACTACACATGCTTACCTTATCTTCTTAGCCTAATGAAACCCTTGTATCCGAGACTATATATATTGTAACCTCATCATTAATAAAGCTAAGCAAGTTATGAGAGTCTCCTAAAGTTTTAAAATGTCTCTCTACTCTCTCTAATCTCATATTAATCTCTTATCTCTTAATCTCTATCTTAATCTCTATCTTAATCTCTCTTGAAATCTCTCTTTACTCTCTTTTATTATTCAAGATCTATAAAATTCTTAATGTTCAAGTGCTGAGGCAGAGTATAGAGCCATGAGGAAGCTGAACAGTTAGTTTATTTGGATCAGAAACTTGCTAAGAGACTTGGGCATAGAGACAACAACACCAATCACAATGCACTGTGATAACCAGGCAGCCATTCATATAGCTTCAAACTCTGTTTTCCATGAGAAAACAAAGCATATTGAAGTGGATTGTCACAAGGTGAGACAAGCTGTGGAGCAGAAGATCATTCTACCTTGCTATACTAGAAGTGAAGACCAGTTAGCTGATATCTTCACCAAAGGAGCAAGCACCAAGGCCTGTGAGTTTATACATCCAGGATTAGGACTCATAGACTTGGACAGACCATGATCCCCTTAAGCCATGAAGCATCTACTCTTTTTCCTCTTGTGTGTTTTTGTCCTATTGGGTTTTTCACACAAAAGGTTTTAATGAGGGATGTCTTCATGGGTTCCAAGCTTAACCATACCTTATGGTAAAGCTTGAGGGGGAGTATTGACATGAAGACATGAATAAGAAAGAAGATCAAGAGCAAAAAGTAATCCAGATGCTCTAAAAATAAGAAATAGTTCATACAGCCTTGAGCTCCAAGCTTTAGAGCCTACTCTAGCTGTTGAGAAGATGTGATCAAAGTATGGAGATGAGGGGAAAAAATTTCAGGAAGTCATAAGAGGTGTAAGGCTTGGGCATTGGTGACGATCGGGAAGGACAGTCCGGGTATGGCAACCCGGGCAGGATTGGATGATGTGCAAGGAACAGACAAGGAATGGACCGGGGAGGACGACCGGGGTAGACTACCCGGTCGGGACTGGACGCCAAGGAATGGACCGGGGAGGACGACCGGGGTGGAGTACCCGGTCGGGACTGGACGCTTCTGATCTTGGAGCAGACCAGGTGAGGACCCCGGTCATGATGGATCAGACCGTTGGGAAGAAGGGACAGCCTGGCGTGTGTGAGCTGGAAAGTAGCTCTTCCCTTTTCTCACCTAACCTTATCCTCTTATGCTCTTGTAAACCCTTGTATCTTCTCTTATAAATACTTGTATCCTCTCACATTATTAATCTTAGAAAATATGAGAGTCTTTTAATTTTTCCAGAAATGTTCTTGGTCTCTTAAACATGTCTCTTCTCTTTTAATCTCTTAATCTCTTAATCTCTTCTCTAATCTCTTTTAAACATCTCTCTAATTTCTTTTTAGTATTCAAGATCTATAAAATCTTATGGTATCAGAGCCTGATTGGCCAAAAACAACCTGTGTTCTTGTGTGTTATTGAGTGTTCTTGAGGTTTTTGAGGCTTAGATCTTTGAGAAACTAGCTTCTGGGTCTGTTGGTGTTTTTCTTTGAGCTGTGACTTAAAGGTGGTTTCTTTTGGTGATTAAGAAGCTTAGAAGTGCTCTCAACGTGGTTGTTTGTGTTGGTGTGAGTTCAAGGAGATCTAAAGGTGGAAACTTTGAGGTGTTCTTGAAGATTCAAGCTGAAAGTTCAAGTCTTTGGAGTGTTGGGTTGTTGTGTGAGCGAAAGGAGGGATCTTTGAGGAGTTCTTAGAGATCTAATCAGAAAGCTTTCAAATCTGTTCACTCTGGTGGGTTACTAGATCCAAGTTGAAGTCTCTTTCTCAAGTATTCAAGACAAGCTACTATTGTCAGACTGCAAAGGAGCTGTGGGATACCTTAAAGAAGGTATATGAAGCACTTCAAACCTAAACAGGGTGTTTGAAGTGAAACAAGCTCTCAATGGTCTAGTACAAGAAGATATGGACTTTGAGAAGCACTTGGGGAGGTTTAGGTCTCTATGGTCAGAACTTGAGATGCTAAGACCAAGTACTACTGATGCGGATGAGCTCAACAAGAGGAGAGAGCAAGACAAGGTGTTTGGATTGCTGCTCACCTTGAACCCAGCGTATGGTGGGCTGATTCAGCACATGTTGAGGGATGATACCTTACCAGACTTGGAGGAAGTATGTGCGCGCATTCAGAAGGAGCATGGCTCCATTGGATTGTTTGGCAAGAAAGGGAAGGAGCTGGCTTTAGCTAATCAAGCATCACAGGCTGAGCAAGGAGAGGTTCCACAAGCTAACAAGGCAGCACATGGGAAGTATGAGAGGTTCAATGGGAACTGTGAGCATTGTAAGAAGCAAGGCCACAAGAAGAATCAATGCTGGATCTTACATCCTCACTTGAAGCCAGCTAAGTTCAACAAGGATCGTGAGGCAAAGGCTCACTTGGGAGATGGTTCTGGCGGCGCAAGCTCAAGCAAAGGTCATGAAGGTGAAGTGGACAATGGGAAGTCCTTGGTGGCCTACACTGGTGGTGCTAGTACAAGGAGTGTCAATGATGAGTACTTGAAGAGGTCTGACCTTGATGCATTGATCAAACTCTTCAAGGCCAATGGTAACATTCTTGGACACTCTCATCATGCTTATCTAAGTCCCAAAACTGTTGAGAGGTCTATTGAATTGCCTAGAACAGTTAGGATGCTGGATACTCCATCTAAGGTGTTAGAAATGTATACTCATCCTAGTACTGCTCATATTGATCATGTGCATCCACCATCTAAGATCCTTGCTCATATGGCTAGTTCTCATGCTGTTAAGCCTTTAATAGTTGACTCTGGTGCATCTCATCATATGATAAGTGACACTAGGATCATTAAGAACATTGTTCCTGCTAATGGTAATGTTATGATTGCTAATGGATCAAAGATACCTATTAAAGGAATAGGCAGTCTTAAATTATTTCATAAAGAGTCTGAAGCTTTCTATATGCCTGAGTTTACTTCAAACTTATTATCTGTTAAAAAATGTGCTACTGATCTTAACTGCAATGTTAGCTTCAGTCCTAATGATGTGAAGTTTCAGGATATTGAAAGTAGGAAGATGATTGGAAAAGGAGTAACCAAGGGAGAATTATATATGCTTGAAGATCTTGCTCATGTTTCTAATTGTAGCTGTTCTTTTTCTTCTATTTCTGCTACTAGTTTAAGCAAACATGTATTGTGGCATGCTAGACTAGGACACCCTCATAATAAGGCTTTAAAACTGATGTTGCCAGGTGTTTCTTTTGAGAATAATGATTGTGAGGCTTGTATATTGGGTAAACATTGCAAAGTTGTCTTTCCAGACTCTAATACAATTTATGAAAACTGTTTTGATCTTATTCACTCTGATGTTTGGACTGCTCCTTGTTTATCTAGAGATAGCCTAAAGTATTATGTCTCCTTTATTGATGAAAAATCTAAATACACCTGGTTAATCTTAATTCCAACCAAAGATAGGGTCTTTGATGCATTTAGAAACTTTCAATCTTATGTCTCTAACCATTATCATGCCAAGATTAAGATTTTCAGGTCAGATAATGGAGGAGAATACACAAGGCATGCATTCAAAGATCACCTATCCAAGCATGGTATCCTTCACCAAACAAGCTGTCCCTACACTCCACAACAGAATGGAGTGGCTGAGAGGAAGAACAGGCACCTAATGGAGGTTGCCAGGTCCATGATGTTTCAAGCTAATGTGCCCAAGAGGTTCTGGAGCGATGTTGTGGTCACTGCTTGCTACTTAATCAACAGGACTCCTACTCTGGTGTTGCAAGGACAGTCACCATTTGAGGTCCTCAACAAGTACAAGCCAGCATTGAAACATCTAAGGGTCTTTGGGTGTCTCTGTTTTGTGATGGTACCTGGAGAGATGCGCAACAAACTAGAAGCCAAGAGTACCAAGGCTATGTTCATTGGGTACTCCGCATCCCAAAAAGGCTATAAGTGTTATGATGAACACTCAAGAAGAGTACTGGTGTCTAGGGAAGTAAAGTTTGTGGAGGAAAGAGGATATTATGAGGAGAAGAACCAAGAAGACTTGAGAGACTTTACCTCAGATAGATCATCTATTCTGAGAACCATTTTGGAAAACCTTGGGATCAATATGCAACAAGGTCAGCAAGATGGAGGAAGTGTATCAAGAAGGGTGCCTACTAGTGATGAAGAGCATGGGAGTGCACCAAGTAGTGTACCAGCTACTGATGGAGTTCATGATCCCACCCTTAATCATGAGGGGGGGGGGGTGAATCAGAAACTCTTAACCAAGGAATGGGTGAGAGTTTAAGAGGTCAAGAGAGTTCTAGGAGTTCTAGTTCTCATGATCAAGGTGGTGATCAAGGTGTGGAGCCTAGAGATCATCAAGAAGAGTCTGGTTCGAGTGAGGTACAAGAGGAAGTGCAAGAGGAGGTGCAAAGTGAGCAGCAAGCACCAGCCTTGAGGAGAAGCACACAGATAAGGAGGGATCCTTCCAACTGGGTAAACACGAGAATGTACTACAATGCCCAGGCTGTGGAGCATCCCTCTCAAGCTGTGTGCTCCTTTGCTCAATATCCAGAAGAGCATTGTGCTTTTCAAGTGAGCTTGGATGAGAGTTATGTTCCAAGGAGCTATGAAGAAGCAATGCTAATACAAGACTGGAGAGATTCAGTCAATGCTGAGCCTGATGCTATTATCAAGAATGATACATGGTATGAGAGTGCTTTGCCAACAGGAAAGAAAGCTATGTCTAGTAGATGGATCTTCACTATCAAGTATCTTCCAAATGGGAAGACAGATAGGAAAAAGACAAGGCTGGCAGCAAGGGGCTTTACTCAAACCTATGGAGAGGACTACATTGATACATTTGCTCCTGTGGCCAAGCTCCATACCATCCGGATAGTGCTTTCTTTGGCTGTGAACCTTGAGTGGGATCTATGGCAGATGGATGTGAAGAATGCCTTCTTGCAAGGAGAGCTTGAAGATGAAGTCTATAGGCATCCACCTCCTGGTCTTGAACATCTTGTGAAGAAGGGCAATGTTTTAAGATTGAAGAAAGCCATCTATGGTCTTAAGCAATCTCCTAGAGCGTGGTATCACAAGCTGAGCAAAACCTTGAATGGAAGAGGCTTTAGGAAGTCTGAACTTGATCACACCCTCTTCACACTTGTTACTCCCTCAGGTATCATTGTTCTCCTTGTGTATGTTGATGATATCATCATCACTGGTAGTGATAAAGATGGTATCAAGGCTACCAAGGAGTTTCTAAAATCTGTTTTTGAGATTAAAGACTTGGGAGAGATGAAGTACTTTCTTGGTATTGAGCTGTGTAGAGCCAAGGAAGGATTATTCATCTCTCAAAGGAAATATACACTTGATCTTTTGAAAGGTGCAGGTGCTTATGGAGGGAAGACAACAAAAATGCCCATGGAAGATGGGTATAAGGTTCCACGTGAGGGGGAGCCTGAAAACAGCCAGCCATTCCACGATCCAAAGCTTTATAGAAAGCTATTGGGTAAGCTAATCTACTTAACCATCACTAGACCTGATATTTGTTTTTCTGTGAATCAGGTAAGCCACCATATGCAAGCTCCAAGAGAGCATCAGTGGCGCATGGTGGAGAGATTACTTATGTACCTGAATGGAACACAAGATCTTGGTGTGTGGATGGGTTGTAACAAGAGTACAGAAGTGGTGGGGAATTGTGATGCAGATTGGGCAGGTGATAGAGCTGATAGAAGATCAACAACAGGCTATTGCACATTCATTGGTGGGAACTTGGTAACTTGGAAGAGTAAGAAGCAGAAAGTGGTCTCTTGCTAAAGTGCAGAAGCCGAGTATAGAGCTATGCTGAAGCTGACCAATGAGCTGGTATGGATTAAGGGCATACTGAAGCACTTAGAGGTCGATCAAGCAGCCCCCATGACAATGCATTGTGATAACCAGGCTGCCATCCATACAGCCTCCAACTCAGTCTTCCATGAGAGAACCAAACATATTGAAGTTGATTGCCACAAGGTGAGGCAAATGATTGAGCTTGGAGAGATCCTTCCATGCTACACCAAGAGTGAAGATCAGTTGGCTGATGTGTTCACCAAGGCTGCAAGGCAAAAGACAATAGAGTCCATCCACATCAGGTTGGGACTCATTGATCTAGGCAAGAGGAGGTAGAGCCCCTTGCCATGAGGTCTTTACTCTTTTTCCCTCATCAAAGTTTTGTCCCAATGGGTTTTATTTGGTGAGGTTTTTAATGAGGGAGATCTCATGGCATCCAAGCTTGACTTGTTCCACATGGTCAAGCTTGAGGGGGAGTGTTGAGAAGATGTGATCAAAGTATGGAGATGAGGGAACAAGAGTTCAGGAAGTTATAAGAGGTGTAAGGCTTGGGCATTGGTGACGACCGGGAAGGACATTCCGGGTATGGCAACCCGGGCAGGATTGGATAATGTGCAAGGAACAGACAAGGAATGGACCGGGGAGGACGACCGGGGTAGACTACCCGGTCGGGACTGGACGCCAAGGAATGGACCGGGGAGGATGACCGGGGTGGACTACCCGGTCGGGAACGGATGCGTCTGATCATGGAACAGACCGGGGTGGACAGAACGGGTGAGGACCCCGGGCGTGAGGGATCAGACCGTTGGGAAGAGGACAGCCTGGCGTGTGTGTGCTGGAAAGTAGCTCTTCCTTTTCTTACCTAACCTTATCCTCTTATGCTCTTGCGAACCCTTGTATCCTCTCATATAAATACTTGTATCCTCTCACATTATTAATCCAAGCAAGTATGAGAGTCTTTTAATTTTTCCAGAAATGTTCTTAGTCTCTTAAGCATGTCTCTTCTCTTTTAATCTCTTAATCTCTTAATCTCTTCTCTAATCTCTCTTAAACATCTCTCAATTCTCTTTTAGTATTCAAGATCTATAAAATCATACTAGCTTACCTTAGAAGGCAAGTCAAGTTTAAACTCGCCCAAAACAACTTCAGAAGGAGGGGAGAGCTGTTGGGAAGTGTCTGAGCAAGTGGGAGTGCAAGTGGGATTATTTAAGTATTTAATTTCAAATAAAAGAGCTGTTAGGACATAGATCACTCTATGGACTGTTGAAATTCATGAGTGTTTGTCTCATGTCAAGAGAGTATTCAGTTAACTTGTAACTGAATCCCTTCAACCATACAACAAGAACTCACCATTCAAAGGAAGAGACAACCAACTAGTGGTTGAATCCTCTTAAACATAGCTTAAACACACAACCAAATGTCCTAGAGAGTACACTTGTTATATGAAGCAAAGAAGCTCTAGTTTGAATCTATCCTTCTGCAGTAACACAACACTTTGAGTTTGTGTACTTAAGATGAAGTGGATTTAGAATCAGTAATCTAGAGCTTAAGAGAACATAAAGAAGAGTTTTAGAGTGAGTTTTACAAGTATTAGGCTGCCTTAAGAGAAAGAGAGTTAAGGCAGCCTCTAAACCATAACTCTAAACTCTTTACATTGTGAATATTGTTTAGACACAAGCAAGGGAGAGAGAGCCACGAAATTAGACTGAGAGAACTTGTATTGATACTAGATAATTGTTACAAGAGGTGGTGAAGCCTTTATATAGGCAATCACTTACAATAAACAATGATTAAAGAAGGGAATGAATAAACAACTGATATAATGGGGAAATGGAAGAGGCCAGGAGGATATGGACAAGGATAGGCACGACCAGAATTAAAGAAAGAGACAGGAGAGAGGTTTGCACAGCCTGGTTGAGTGAAAGTGACAGGTCTAGCTGCTTCTCCTAAGCAACCCATGTGACTTCTTCTTTTCAAATTCAAACCAGCCTCTCTTATTTAAATTCAAACATGTTTACTTGACTTTTCAGATGTTCCCAACGTCTATAAGGTCCTCCACAACTCATTCCTTTCCTTGCAAGTCAGGTTAGGTCAAGTGGTAGCTTGTGGAGCAAGTCTGTACAAAAAAGAACCAAATTGGCTTCTCTTGATGAACTTATCCTTGGATCATCAACCAGCTTTTTCTTCTGGTCATTCCTTTATTTATTTCAATACTCCCCCTCAAGCTTGACCATAGGAGATCCTTGGGCAAGCTTGGAACTGAGAGCACTTGCCTCATTAAAAACCTAAGTGTGGAAAACCTCATGGGAAAAACCTTCACTTAGGGAAAAAGAGTGAAACTACCCTCAGCCTAGGGATTGGCCAGTGAGTCTAAGGAGTTTAAGATGATTTTGAAGGACTCCTTAGACTCTGGATCATGTCCTTACTTCAATGGCAAGAAGGCACCAATGCCTTCCTTGCTTCACACTCATCACACCTTTGAGCTTCTTCTTGTGGTCAGAGCTTGTCTCCCCCTTTCTTTTGGCTTCTTGCCTTCATCATGGGTTGAGTCCAAGCCTGCCTTGTTCATCAGCTCAATAGGTACCTTATTCAAACAATGCACAAACACATGCATCAATTCTCAAGGGGCAGATCTAAAAATCATAGGCATAAGTAGAGATTTAGGTACTTCCCTTGCATAAGTTTCTGAAGAATGGACATTGGCTTCTCATATTTAACACCCCTCCTCAAGCTTGACCTGAGAATGAAAGTATGTGGTCAAGATTGGAAGATGAGAGCCAATAATGCTCACCATGCCTTAAAACACAATTTAAATAAGCACAACAGCAATGGACAAATATCTGTAAGATTTTATCCTAGCAACACTCTGTGAATCCTAATCATCAAGACTAAGCATTCAGGCAACAAGAGAATTAAGTAACCAGAGTAATAGTAACCAGAGAAAAAGTAGAGAATAGAGAATCATGTAACCAAAGTATTAGTAACCAGAGTATGGGAGAATGGTGGAGAATAAGTAACCCGAGAATCAGAGAATAGAGAATAGAGAATATAAAATTGCTCAAGAGTTCTAATGGACAGAGTTTTGCTCTGTTTTCTTGAGTTTTGCGGAAGCATAAACAGCCAGGAGGATCCACTACTCATCAAGAGTTTGGTGCTTTAGAAACTGAGAGACAATGGACCATTGAAAAATTAATTTATCCAGTGATCTTAGACATGTGCCACTGGAATAACTCATGAACTGATGTTTTCCAGGGCTTGCAACAAGGGAACCATCAGAATAACACATGAACAAGTGTTTCCTGTGGCCTAACAAAAAAGAAACCAATGGATCAAAACAGTTTGTCCACTGGTCAAAGAGATGCTCCATAAAGAATAAGCTATTATCCAATGGATAAAGCATAATGGTGAAGCACTTTCGAAATCCTTCTCTTCCTTGAAAGATTATGAGAATTATATGTGGGATTGGTGGAGTTTATGAAGATTTGTGAGAATAAACGAGAGATTTAAGTGAAGAACATGGTTACTGCAAGATAGAGAGAGATGGGCGAGATTAGAGAAAGAGAGAGAGTAGAAAAGAGGAATCTATTTTCCTTGATTGATTTAGTGTGAATACAACATGTATATAAAGATAAATCAGGACAAGCAAGACAAGCAGAATAATAGTAAAATAAGATGGTCTGAGCCATTGCCTGATCCGAGATAGTGACCCTTCTCCAACGGCTCCAGCTCTTAAGGAGACATGTGACTTTTATTGTTTTCTATTCAGCCCACTTGCCTTCTCTTGTCAAGACTTGCCAACGGTTCTCTTCAATTCAAATCAGTTGCTGGCGAATTCAAACTTAACTCTCCTTGCTGTCCAAGATACATCATGATCAGATTGGTTGCTTGATCTTCAAGACTTGTACGGACAAGCTTGTGCCCTAATCCTGCACAAGCTTCCTAACTTCTCTAATCATCCGGATCATACTTGCCCTCTCTTCTCTTCAATACATCAACACTTCATCTCTTTATTGATTCATGATCAACACTCCCCCTCAAGCTTGACACTGGTATGTATCAAGCTTGGAAACCATGAAGTATTCCCTCATTAAAACCTTTACTTGGAAAAACCACTTGGGATAAAAACCAAGCAAAAGAAAAAGAGTAGAATACTTCATGGCAAGAGGATCAGTGACAAGAGAGATCTATGAATCCAAGCTTAGGATGAATGAACTCACAGACCTTGCTGCTTGCTGCCTTGGTGAAGATGTCAGCTAGTTGATCTTCACTTCTTGTATAGCATGGGAGGATCACCTGCTGCTCCACTGCTTGTCTTACCTTGTGGCAGTCTACTTCTATGTGCTTTGTCCTCTCATGGAAGACTGAGTTGGATGCAATGTGTATTGCTGCCTGGTTGTCACAATGCATAGTCATTGGTGTGTTGATCTCAATCCCCAAGTCTCTTAGCGGCCCCTTGATCCATATAAGCTCACTTGTAAGCTTTCTCATTGATCTATATTCTGCCTCAGCACTTGAACAAGACACCATCTTCTGCTTCTTGCTCTTCCATGTGACCAGATTTCCTCCAATAAAGGTGCAATAGCCTGTGGTTTATCTTCTATCAACTCTATCTCCAGCCCAATCAGCATCACAATACCCAACCACTTCAGTGTTCTTGTTACACGCCATCCATACTCCCTGACCAGGTGCTTCTCTTAAGTATCTCAAGATCCTCTCCACCATGTTCCAGTGATGTATCTTAGGGGCTTGCATATGCTGGCTCACTTGATTCACAGCAAAGCACACATCTGGCCGAGTGATAGTGAGGTAGATAAGCTTTCCAACCATTCTTCTATACTTCTTGACATCAGTGAAGGGAGTGGCATCATACTCCCCCTCTCGCAGCACCTTGTAGCCTTCCTCCAATGGTGTCTTGGCCTGTCTACTCCCATGGTTTCCTGCCTCATTTAAAATATCAAGTGTGTACTTCCTTTGGGATAAGAAGAGTCCCTCCTTGGAGCGGCACAATTCAATCCCTAGGAAGTACTTCAACTCTCCCAAATCCTTAATATCAAAAGCAGTTTTAAGAAAGGCTTTAGTTGAGGAGATACCTTCCTGGTTACTACCAGTGATGATGATATCATCCACATATACCAAGATGACTACAATGCCTTTGTTGCTGGTCAGTGTGAATAGAGAGTGATCAGCTTGAGATTTTACAAAACCTCTCCCATTGAGTGTTGTGCTAAGCTTGTGGTACCAAGCTCTTGGGGATTGCTTCAGGCCATAGATAGCTTTCTTTAATCTCAAGACATTTCCTGGTTTCACCATGTCTTCTAGACCAGGAGGTGGTCTCATATACACCTCATCTTCCAGCTCTCCTTGGAGAAAGGTATTCTTTACATCCATCTGCCACAGATTCCACTCCAAGTTGACAGCAAGAGATAGAAGAATCCTTATAGTGTGCAGCTTAGCCACTGGTGCAAAGGTGTCTAGATAATCTTCACCATAGACCTGAGTGTACCCTCTTGCCACTAATCTTGTCTTCTTTCTCTCTGGCTTGCCATTAGCTCCATAATTGATTGTATATAAAAGCCGGCTGGTTACTGCTTTCTTTCCTTTGGGAAGGGCAGTCTTAAACCATGTGTCATTCTTAACCATGGCTCCCATCTCATCTCCAACAGATGCTCTCCACTCCTCATGTTGCATAGCCTCTTCATATGTCCTTGGAATGTATTCTTGATCCAATTCACTGATAAAGACTTGATGCTCTTCTGGATAGTGTGCAAGAGAGCACACGGCTCTGATAGGATGAGCTACTGCCTCAGCATTGAAGTATACTCTTGTATTGATCCAATTAGAAGCTTGTTTCCTGGCTCTTGTACTCCTTCTGAGTTGTATCTGCTCAGGTTCAGCTTCATTTTCTTCACTTGGCTCACCCATATGTGTCTCAGCTTCTGATATCTCATCTTGATCATGAGATACTGAGCTTTCTTCAGGTTGAGCTTGCACAGGTTCAGCAGGTTCAGCTTGCTCAGTTTGATCACCCCCCTCATGATCATGATGAGTATACCCATCCTCCTCCACTGTTTCTTCAACAGCTTGTGGTGTAACCTCTCTGACCGGGGCTGGTGAGTTTGGTAAACTGATTCCAAGCCTCTCCATAATAACTCTCAGGTTATTAGCTCTATCTGAGCTAGATTGAGATAGATCTTTGAGTTCTTCACAACTCCTCTCATCATAATACCCTTTTGACTCCAGAAACTTAACGTCCCTTGATACAAAGACCCTTCTTGTCTCTGGAACATAACATTTGTATCCTTTCTGATGTGTGGAATAGCCAATGAACATTGCTTTTGTGCTTTTGGCCTCTAGCTTGTTTCTTAATTCTCCTGGAACAAAGACAAAACACACACACCCAAACACACGCAAGTGATCTATAGAGGGTTTAGTTTTGTTCAGTACCTCATATGGTGTGGAATCAAGAAGAACTCTGGTGGGTGTGCGCTTGATTAGGTAAGTGGCAGTGACTACTGCATCTCCCCAAAACCTCTTAGGCACATTGGCATGAAACATTAAGCTCCTGGCCACCTCCATCAGATGTCTATTGTTTCTTTCTGCCACACCATTTTGTTGTGGAGTGTAAGGGCAACTAGTTTGTTGGATAATCCCATGCCCAGCTAGGTGTTGTTTGAAGGCTGTGCTAGTATACTCACCACCATTATCTGATCTAAGAATTTTAATCTTGACATTGAAATTGTTAGTGATATAGCTTTGAAAGTTTTTAAATGCCTCTAGCACCCTTTCTTTAGATTGAAGCAATGTGATCCAAGTGTATTTAGATTTTTCATCTATGAATGTCACAAAGTACTTATGATGTTCTCTAGATGCACAGGTCTAGATGCACAGGGAGCAGTCCACACATCAGTATGAATTAAATCAAAGCAATTATCATAGATAGTCTTGGATTTAGGAAATACACTTCTACAATGTTTTCCTAAGATACAAGCTTCACAATCACTTTTAAAATTAATTCTAGGCAACAGGATGTTCAAGGCATGAGAATGAGGATGTCCTAATCTAGCATGCCACATTACATCTTTAGGGAATTCAGAAACAGAAACAAAAGCACTAGATAAATCAGAAGCTGGTCTTGTGTCCTCAAGCAAGTACAAGTCTCCCTTAGTAACACCTTTTCCAAGCAACTTACTAGAATCAATATCCTGAAAATACACACTGTTAGAAGTGAAAGTAACTTGACAATTCAAATCATTAGTGACTTTCTTAACAGATAGCAAGTTTGAAGTAAAGGTGGGCATGTAAAAAGCTTTAGATTCTTTATCAAATAGCTTAAGATCTCCTACACCTTTTATTGGAATTTTATCCCCATTTGCTATCATCACATTTCCTAAAGCTGGTTCTATGTTCTTAATCAGTTTTAAATCACTAATCATATGATGAGAAGCACCAGAGTCTATTATCAATGGTTTAGCTGATTTTAAAACATTTAAAATATCACCAGCAGTGTGAGAAGCATTAAGAGAGATTCCAAGAGTTCTAGAGATACCAGATTCTTTTAGGGCCTTGATGAGAGCTTCCAAGTCAGACTTCTTGAGGAGCACATCCAGGTTAGTCCTTGGTGTGGTGTACACTGAGGTTGATGCCATAGCACTTCCTCCACCATTGCTGCTGGCGCAAATTGATTTTGGAGTTGCTGGTTCAACACCATCAGCTGAGAAGTTGGCTCTTGCATCCTGGTACTGAGATCTTGTCTCCTTGAACTTGTTTGGCTTCAGGTGGGGATGAAGTATCCAGCAGTTATCTTTCAGATGCCCCTTCTTCTTGCAGTGGTCGCATATCAAAGATTTCTTATCCTCTTGCTTGTAAGCAGCTTTGTTGGCCACCATTTCCTCAGCCTGGTGAGCCATGCTCAGGTCTCCCTTGCTTCCAAATAGACTTGAAGACCCTTCTTCCTTCTGGATTTGGTTACAAACATCATCTAGATCAGGGAGCTTATCAGCCCTTAAGATGTTCTTGATAAGACCTCCATATGATGAGTTGAGAGTGAGCAGCATTCCAAAGACTTTATCTTCTTCACGCCTGGCTAGGAGGATGTCAGGATCCACAATATGTGGTCTCAGTATCTTCAGCTCTGCCCAAAGAGATCTGAACTTGCCAAAGTGAGGTTGAAACTCCATATCTCCCTGGCTGAGACCATTAAGTGCTTTCTTCACTTCAAAGACTCTTGTGAGATTGGAGACATTTCCATACACTTTGTAGAGAGTATCCCATAGTTGTTTAGTAGTCTCACAGTATGAGTAAGACTCCATGATTGCTGGTTCAAGAGAGCTGAGGAGAGCTGAGAGCACCATGAGATCTTCTTGACCCCATTTATCTTCATCAGTCACCACCATCTCTTTGCCATCTTCTCCTTGGACAGTTTGTTTTGGAGTTGTTGCTGTTGTAGCATACTTCCATAAACCTTTTCCTCCAAGGGCTCTATTCACCATTCTGGCCCAGAAAAGGTAATTAACCCCTTTCAAAGTCACAGGTATGTTGAGATGTTTGTTGTTGTTGTTGTTGTCTTCCATCTTCTCTTTCAAATCGCCAAGAACAGGAGAGAGAAAGCTTTAAGAGATGGAGAGAGTAAAAACAGAGTGATTTGCGGAAGAGAAAATAGGTTTCAAGAGCTTTGATGCTCTGATACCATGAAAGATTATGAGAATTATATGTGGGATTGGTGGAGTTTATGAAGATTTGTGAGAATAAAGGAGAGATTTAAGTGAAGAACATGGTTACTGCAAGATAGAGAGAGATGGGCGAGATTAGAGAAAGAGAGAGAGAGTAGAAAAGAGGAATCTATTTTCCTTGATTGATTTAGTGTGAATACAACATGTATATAAAGATAAATCAGGACAAGCAAGACAAACAGAATAATAGTAAAATAAGATGGTCTGAGCCATTGCCTGATCCGAGATAGTGACCCTTCTCCAACGGCTCCAGCCCTTAAGGAGACATGTGACTTTTATTGTTTTCTATTCAGCCCACTTGCCTTCTCTTGTCCAGACTTGCCAACGGTTCTCTTCAATTCAAATCAGTTGCTGGCGACTTCAAACTTAACTCTCCTTGCTGTCCAAGATACATCATGATCAGATTGGTTGCTTGATCTTCAAGACTTGTACGGACAAGCTTGTGCCCTAATCTTGCACAAGCTTCCTAACTTCTCTAATCGGGATCATACTTTCCCTCTCTTATCTTCAATACATCAACACTTCATCTCTTTGTTGCTTCATGATCAACATTCCTCATGCTTGATTAACCATACTAACAAGTACTGACCAAGCTAACACTAAATTAGAGTGGAAGAGAAATGATTTTTTTTTTCCAAAAACAATGAGAAAGAGGTGAGTTTGATCCCAAAGAAGAGCAACAAAGCTCTGATACCATGTTGAAATTCATGAGTGTTTGTCTCATGTCAAGAGAGTATTCAGTTAACTTGTAACTGAAACCCTTCAACCATACAACAAGAACTCACCATTCAAAGGAAGAGACAACCAACTAGTGGTTGAATCCTCTTAAACATAGCTTAAACATACAACCAAATGTCCTAGAGAGTACACTGGTTATATGAAGCAAAGAAGCTCTAGTTTGAATCTATCCTTCTGCAGTAACACAACACTTTGAGTTTGTGTACTTAAGATGAAGTGGATTTAGAATCAGTAATCTAGAGCTTAAGAGAAGATAAAGAAGAGTTTTAGAGTGAGTTTTACAAGTATTAGGCTGCCTTAAGAGAAACAGAGTTAAGGCAGCCTCTAAACCATAACTCTAAACTCGTTACATTGTGAATATCGTTTAGACACAAACAAGGTAGAGAGAGCCACGAAATTAGACTGAGAGAACTTGTATTGATACTAGATAATTGTTACAAGAGGTGGTGAAGCCTTTATATAGGCAATCACTTACAATAAACAACGATTAAACAAGGGAATGATTAAACAACAAATATAATAGGGAAATGGAAGAGGCCAGGAGGATATGGACAAGGATAGGCACAACCAGAAGTAGAGAAAGAGACAGGAGAGAGGTTTGCACAGCCTGATTGAGTGAAAGTGACAGGTCTAGCTGCTTATCCTAAGCAACCCATGTGACTTCTTCTTTTCAAATTCATACCAGCCTCTCTTAATTAAATTCAAACATGTTTACTTGACTTCTCAGATGTTCCCAACGTCTATAAGGTCCTCCACAACTCATTCCTTTCCTTGCAAGTCAGGTTAGGTCAAGTGGTAGCTTGTGGAGCAAGTCTGTACAAAACAGAACTAAATTGGCTTCTCTTGATGAACTTATCCTTGGATCATCAACCAGCTTTTTCTTCTGGTCATCCCTTTATTTATTTCAATATGGACCAGTGTGTGTTCATGAGTTTCTCTCTTTCTTGTTTTTCTTAAAATATGGTTGTAAATCAGTCTTTCTGAATTAAGGAAATTGAATCCTTCTTATCTCTCTCTCTCTGGTCGAAATTCACTCTCTCTCTCTCACTCTCTCTCTTTCTCATTGTTACACATTTCTCTCTGGTTCTTCACTGGTTCTTAATTTCTTTCAGTCCTCTCATGAAATACTGAGTTTGTAGCAATGTGAATAGCAGCTTGATTATCACAATGCATTGTCATTGGGGTTGACTGATCTATCTCCAAATGCTTCAGGATCCCCTTGATCCAGACCAACTCGTTGGTAAGCTTCAGCATAGCTCTATGATCTTGTTCTCTCCTCTCCATGAGGGCGTCTTAATCAGTTGTATTGGGTCTTAAACTCTCAAGTTCAGACCATAGAGATCCAAACCTTCCCATGTGCTTGGTGAGCTCACCTCCATCTTGCTTCAGTAGACTAATAGATCTCTTCAACTCAAACACACGGCTTATATTGGAAACATTTCCAAACCTCTTCACGAGTGTCTCCCACAGTTGTTTGGGAGTCTCAAAGTAGCTATAGGCCTCAAGAAGAGGGACCTCAAGAGATGCTTGTAGTACTGAGAGCACCATCAAGTCTTCTTGTACCCACTTCTTTGCATTAACCACGGCAAGAGCTTTCCCTTCACCTTCTTCTTCTTTGTCTTCATTGGTCACTGGCGTTGGACCATCATCAGTGATGTGACCCCAGAGCCCTAACCTTCCCATGGCAGTCTTCACAAGCCTAGACCACAGCAAGTAGTTTGAACCTCCTTTCAAAGCAATCGGGACAGTAACCAGTTTGCTAAAGTTGTTTGCATCCATCTTCTCTTCTATGAATCAGAAATGACCTTCAAAGCTTCAATCTTGCAACTCAGCTGAAGAACCAACAGCACCAGACCTCAAGAACCCACAAGTTTAGAGAACCAGAACCAAAGATCTCAACTTTATCACAGAAACTTCTCGGATACACCACAAGAACACACAAGAGCAAGGGTCTCAACACAAGAAAGATTGAAAAAAGGAACTAGATCTCTTAATACCAAAGCCAACCAGGCTCTGATACCATATGAGATTTTAGAATAGAGATGGTATTAAGAGATTAATGGTAGAGTAGAGAGAGTAGAAGAGATTTATAAGAGATTTGATAAGAGATTAAGAGATTAAGAAACCATGAATTTAAGAGTATTTGATTATCATGATGAACAAGAGAGAGAGACTTCAAAAACTCATTTTTTATTATTCAGAGAGTTCCTTTACAAATTTATAGTGAGAGACATAAGGGTTTACAAGGTCAAAGTTACTAGTGCAAGCATGTGAAGTAAAAGGGAAGAGGAGCGCCTATTTGAAATGGATGGTTCACATTGCTCACATGCTTGGTTACCTTTCCAGGCTGTCATGAGCTAGCCAGGTGCACCAGTGCTCTTCCCTCAACGGTCTGATCACTGTGCTAACCCTCTTCCTTCACCAGAGACTTCATCATACCTTAACCATCTTCCTTTTACCTCACAGTAACTCTAAGTTACTTTTACTGCATGGTAACTTATTTTTTACAGCATGGTAACTTTTCTCCTGACCTCAAATAACACCTCATCTCATTATTCATACACTCTTCTATGCTAAGTTGAACACTCAAGTGGTTTCAGCTCGTCTAAGGTTGCACTGCTGATCAGGGTTGCATCACTACCCTTCCTAACCGACCAGCATACAGAACTAATCTGGTAGAGACTAAAGAGCTACAAAGACAAGTAGAGGAACTGATGGAGAAGGGCCATATCCGTGAAAGCATGAGTCCTTGTACTGTACCAGTACTTCTAGTTCCCAAGAAAGATGGAAGCTGGCGCATGTGTGTTGATTGCAGAGCCATCAACAACATAACAGTGAAGGATCGCCACCCTATCCCTAGATTAGATGATATGCTTGATGAGTTGCATGGTTCTTGCATATTTTCTAAAATTGATCTAAAGAGTGGATATCATCAACTTAGGATGAAAGAGGGTGATGAATGGAAAACTGCATTTAAAACAAAGCATGGTTTGTATGAATGGTTAGTAATGCCATTTGGATTGACAAATGCACCTATTACATTCATGAGACTGATGAATCATGTGCTTAGATCATTCATAGGATTGTTTGTTGTAGTTTATTTTGATGACATCCTAGTCTACAGCAAGTGTCTAAAGGAGCATATAGATCATCTTAGAGCTGTTCTTGATATGTTTGGGAAAGAAAGACTATATGCTAATCTTAAGAAGTGTACTTTTTGTACAGATAACTTAGTTTTTTTAGGTTTTGTTGTGAGTGCAGATGGATTCAACGTTGATCAAGAGAAAGTGAAGGCTATACAAGAGTGGCCGAGTCCTAAGACAGTGGGAGAAGTAAGAAGCTTCCATGGACTTGCTGGCTTTTACAGGCGATTTTTGAGGGACTTCAGTACCATAGCAGCTCCCTTAACTGAGGTTATCAAGAAAGAAGATGTGGGATTCAAATGGGGAGAAGCTCAAGAAAATTCCTTCCAATGCCTAAAAGAAAAGCTTACTAATGCCCCTCTTCTTATACTTCCAGATTTTAATAAAACTTTTGAGATTGAATGTGATGCTTCTGGTATGGAGTTGGTGCTGTTTTGATGCAGGAAAAGAGACCCATAGCCTCCTACTTCAGTGAGAAGCTTGGAGGCGCCACAGTCAAATTATGCAACTTATGATAAGGAGTTGTAGGCATTGGTGAGAGCATTGCAAACTTGGCAGCACTACCTTTGGCCCAAGGAATTTGTGATACATACGGATCATGAGTCTCTCAAATACCTTAGAGGACAGAACAAACTAAGCAAAAGACATGCTAGATGGGTCGAGTTCATTGAGACATTCCCTTATGTGATCAAGTACAAACAAGGTAAAGAAAACATAGTGGCTGATGCATTGTCTCGAAGGTATGTCCTCTTAAACACTCTAGATGTTAAGCTATTGGGGTTTGAGCAAATTAAAGGTATGTATGAAAATGATCCTGACTTTAAAGATGCTTATCATGTGAGAAATTTGCTGCTGGACATTACTTTCAACATGATGGCTTTCTCTTCTATGATAACCGATTGTGTGTGCCTAATTTCTCTTTGAGAGACTTGTTTGTTAGGGAATCTCATGGAGGAAGCCTCATGGGGCACTTTGGTGTTGCAAAGACTCTTAAAACATTGCAGGATCATTTCTTTTGGCCTCGGATGAGAAGAGATGTGGAGAAACTTTGTGAGAGGTGCGCAACATGTAAGCAAGCTAAGTCAAAGGTTCAAAGCCACGGTTTGTATACTCCCTTACCCATCCCTTATCATCCTTGGAATGATATCTCTATGGACTTCATAGTTGAATTGCCTAGAACTAGAACCGGAAAAGATTCAATCTTTGTTGTTGTGGATAGGTTCTCAAAAATGGCCCATTTCATAGCTTGTCACAAAACTGATGATGCATTGCATATTTCTAACCAATTCTTTAAAGAGATTGTGCGTTTACATGGCATGCCTAGGACTATAGTTTCTGATAGAGACACTAAGTTTCTTAGTTATTTCTGGAAGACTCTTTGGTCTAAGCTAGGTACTAAGCTATTATTCTCTACTACTTGTCATCCACAAAATGATGGGCAGACTGAGGTAGTTAATAGAACTTTAGGAACTCTTTTGGGTGCATTCATAAAGAAAAATTTGAAATCATCGGAAGACTGTTTGCCTTATTGTGAATTTGCATATAATCATGCTGTGCATTCTGCTTCTAAGTTTAAACCTTTTGAAATTGTTTATGGGTTCAATCCCACCTCTCCTTTGGATTTAATACCTTTACCTAAGTGTGAAAGGGTCAGCTTTGATGGCAAAAGAAGGCAGAGATGGTGAAACAACTCCACGAGCAGGCTAGGCTCAACATTGAGGAGAAAACCAAGCTGTATGCCAAACATGCTAACAAAGGAAGGCGTGAGATGGTCTTTGAAGTAGGTGACCAGGTTTGGATTCACGTAAGGAAAGAGAGGTTTCCTAATGAAAGGAAATCCAAGCTAATGCCGCGGATTGATGGACCTTTTGAGGTCACAAAGAAGATCAGAAACAATGCCTACAAGCTGGATTTGCGAGTTAAGTATGATGTGAGATTTTAAGAGATTTAGAGATGGTATTGAGAGAATGAGAGAGATTAAAGAGATTAGAAGAGATTTGTGAGAATAAGTTTTAAAGAGAGACAAAGAACATTTCGAGATTGCTTAAGAGACTCTCATGACTTCTTAATTATTAATCTGAGATGATGTTTACAAATATATAGAGAAGAGACTAAGGGTTTACAAAGCTAAAGAGATAAGGTAAGCATGTGAAGTCAAACATAAGAGGAGCGCCTATTTTGAATCAGCCAATGACGAGCTCCACACGTTTCTTCCTTTTGCCATGCTCTGACAGCCTGTTCCAGCCTGTCAGACGCGCCTCCGAACTCTCCAACGGTCAGAAGACTCAAGGTAAGGTGAAATGGTAAAGCTAGATGGGTAAACCCTTTACCCAGGTAAGTTTGAACAATGCCTTCTCCTGTACGGATGGTGTACGGCCTTCTGGTCCGTACACACGCCCTAAATATGCACATTGCCCACAACTCTTCTTTGGTTGATCCAGAACACTTCAAGACTCGCCCATGTCCATACTGATCCGTACAAGGCCGTACCACTGCCCTATTCTTGCACTTCATCCATCTGCTTCCAAACTTCTCTAAAAGCCTTCTTCACCTCATAAACTCTTTCTTCTACACTTTGCTCAGCTCATTTCAACACTCCCCCTCAAGCTTGACCATATGGAACAAGTCAAGCTTGGAAAGCCATGAGATCTTCTTCATTAAAAACCTCACCAAGGAAAACCCATTGGGACAAAACCTTGATGAGGGAAAAAGAGTAAAGACCTCATGACTAAGAGGATAAGCTCCTCTTTGGTGAGAGATCTATGAGTCCCAATCTGACATGAATGGACTCCATAGTCTTCTGTCTTGCTGCCTTGGTAAAGACATCCGCCAAGTGATCTTCACTCCGAGTATAACATCGTAAGATAACTCCCAAGACAATCATCTGCCTCACTTTGTGACAATCAACCTCAATGTACTTGGTCCTCTCATGAAAGACTGAGTTGGTAGCAGTGTGTATAGCCGCCTGGTTATCACAATGCATAGTCATTGGGGTTGCCTGTATAATCTTTTAGAGATTATGAGACAATATGAGAAGAATAAAGAGATTTAGAGAAGATTAAGAAGAGATTAAAAGAGATTAGCAAGAACAGATTAGAGACTAATGGAGAATCATTTTAAAGAGAGACATAAGAGACTCAAAACTTGCTTAGCTTTATTAATGAGAAAGTTTACAAATATATAATGCTCAGGATACAAGGGTTTCGATACACAAAGAAAGACCAAGCATGTGAAGTCAAGATAAGGTGGAGCGCCTCATTTGAATTCGGCCAATGGTTGTTCCCACATGTGTGAGGCATCTTCCAAAGATGCTAATGGAACCCTGGGTGTTCCTGATCCCTTTTGTTGTTGATCTGAGGGTGATAAGGGTTGTAGAACTTGGTGAATCTGGGATTGAATGATTTGTGAACAGAATAATGGTTAATGGCATGGGGATGATGGTAGAGAATGGAGATGAACTTCAGTGTTGAACTATGAACTGATCAAACACTTGTTTTGAAGTGTTAGAGATCGTGCAGATTACCCACACAAACAATGATCTAAGGCGAAAGCCTTGCAGAGAGTTAACTCCTAGGCAACAATGTCCAGAGACTGAACAAAGGATTCACAGGATCAAAAGAAGATTTTTATTGAAAAAGTGAATGAGATAAACTAGATACAGCTCAGGAGTTTATGTAGAACAGAAAGAACACGTTTTCCCTTATTGAACTTGCAAGAAAACGAGAAAGAAACAGAAAACTAAATGGCCTTGAAAACTGAGTAATTTAAGATTTCTTTGACTTGGTTTTCTTCTTGATTTGGTTCTGGTTTGGCGCAAACCAAAATCGAGATTGCCTTTCTGAGATTTCTGGTTTGTGATCTTGTCACTGGGCCTTTGGATAGTGAGAATGGGTCTTGATCAGTTTGGGTTGAAAGAGATGGCTCTGAAGTATCAAAAGACTCGGGCTGGGCGTCCTTCTTTCCTTTCTGATCCAACTCGCCAACATCCAAGATTAGCTCAGCTGCTTCTTCTTCAGTGTCACTCCATTCCTTCAGCTGGTTCAGCTCCTTTTGTGCATAATCAAGTACTGGTTCAGCTCTGGTTGCGTCATCCCCTCCTCCTTTGAAAGGATTCGACCTCAAGTCCAAGTGATCCGCCTGAAAAGGGATTAAGTCATCAACATTAAAAGTAGAACTGATTGGATACTTACCTTGAAGATCTATTTTGTAAGCATTGTTGTTGATCCTTTCAAGCACTTTGAAAGGTCCATCCGTTCTTGGTAGAAGCTTAGACCTCCTTTCATCAGGAAACCTTTCTTTCCTCAAGTGAATTGTCACCAAGTCTCCTGGTTCAAGTATCAACTCACGCCTGCCCTTGTTTGCGTGTTTACCATACTCCTTAGTCCTTTCCTCAATGTTCTTCTTGACCTGCTTATGCAAAGACACAACATACTCGGCCTTGGCCTTTCGATCAAGGTTAGTATGTTCATTTGAGAGGCAAAGGTAGCAAATCAAGAGGACTCAAAGGATTGAACCCATGAACAATTTGAAAAGAAGAGAACTTAGTAGCTCGGTGCACAGAGTGATTATAAGTGTGGGAACCAAAATTCACACCGTCAATTTCAATGAATAAGATTGCGGAGGAAAGCCAAGTAAACCCGACTTTCCTTGAAGGTCCGGATTCTCTGCGACAGCCAACGACAAGTGACCGAATAAATGCGGAAAAGGTTTTGTTAAGATTTGGGACTGGACCTTAAGAAAGGCTGCCTACGTACCCCTTTCGAGGATCAAGTCGGACGTAGTTCAGTTAGAAGGAATTGAACAAGAGATTGAACCGTCTGGGCGGGTTCGTCTAGTATGAGCGTTTGTCATAGAAACAGGCATGTCGAAGATAACGCCTAGGGTTTCTATGTGCGGAGCTCTTAAGTAAAAGAATTGTCCGATCCTTCCGAGAGGAGCGGAGATTTGCGAGCAGGAGGCGTCCAGACGTTCTAGGGCCTGGTTCGTCTAGTATGAGCGTTGGTCATAGAAACGGGCATGTCGAAGATAACGCCTAGGGTTTCTATGTGCGGAGCTCTGAGTAAAAGAATAGTTAGATCCTTCCGAGAGGAACATGGGTCTGCGGAGAAGATAAAACTAGAACAAGAGGCGGCCAGACGTTCTAAGTCCTACCTCGCTGGCCTAACCACCTAAGTTCTAAGTTCTCTAAGCTCGCAGGAGTTTTCTAAGTCTAGATTCTAGGATTTTCGGATCCTCCTCTCCTCTGCTCTTGCTCTCCTTATACACTCACTCCTAGGTCGGTTTGCCTTAAGATGATGGACCTCGCCTTTGGGCCCAAGCTTATCTCTTCAGGAAGTTTTCCATTTTCGTCGATCTTCGTAATTATCCTCGAGTTTTCGGTGACTTGATGTTTATCCGATGTTCGGGAAATCGGATAAACCGTCATAGCCTGATTGGGCCTGAATTCTTAAAATCGTAAGTAGGTCCGTGGACTTGTCTTAAGTCGTTGAACGTTTTATACGATTTCTCGGAAAGACTATTTTTCTCGTAAAATAAACCGTATAGCCTAAAGGATCGATGTTCAAGTTAATCGACCTTGTTTTATACGATATCTTCTACGAGAAATCCAATCCTTCTAGTTTTTGTCGTAAAACATCGAGGACGATTCCAATCGAGTCGAAGGATGTTTATTCCGTAGCCGTGATCGTCCCAAGCTCACGATGATTGATCCAAACAAGCCAAGATGGGATCAGACCGAACACGATGGGACCGAGACCAGGACGAGGGCCGTCGACCGGCGCCAGGCCGGGGTGCCGCCGGCGCCAGGCCGGCCCGCGTGACGGGTGCCGCCGGCGCCAGTCCGGGGTGCCGCCGGCGCCAGGCCAGCCCGTGCGACGGGTGCCGCCGGCGCCAGGCCGGCCCGCGTCACGGGTGCCGCCGGCGCCAGGCTGCCTGGGTAACGGGTGCCGCCGCGCCAGCGGGTGCCGCCGGCCGGCGCCATCCGGGTGCCGCCGGCGCCAGCCAGCCCGTGCGACGGGTGCCGCCGGCGCCAGGCCGGGTGCCGCCGGAGCCAAGGCCGGGTGCCGCCGGCGCCAGGCCAGCCCGTGCGATGGTGCCGCCGGCGCCAGGCCGGGTGCCGCCGGTGCCAGCCGCCCCCCCCCCCCTCCCGCTTCACGGTGCCGCCGGCGCCCTTGACCATCCCACGTTCGGGTTGCCGCCTGCTCCAGGCCTTGTGCCGCCGGCTCCAGGCCGCCCGCGTCACGGGTTCCTCCGTCGCCTAGTCCAGCCCGCGTGTCGGGTTCCTCCTGGCTCCCTTCCTTTTTTACCCGCCTTCTCCATTGCCTTGTCCGCGTCAGCTTTCCAGCCTGCTCCAGGCCGTTTATCCTCCGCGCCATTGCGCTGCCCGCGTCACGGTGCCGCCGTCGGCCAGGCCCAGCCCGCGTATCGGGTGCCGCCGGCGCCAGGCCGGGTGCCAGCCGGCGCCAGGCCGGGTGCCGCCGGCGCCAGGCCGGGTGCCACGGCGCAGGGCCGGCCCGCGTCACGGGTGCCGCCGGCGCCAGGCCATCCCCGCGTGTCGGGGTGCCGCCGGCCAGCCAGGCCGGGGTACCGCTGGCCGCCAGGCCGGCCCGCGTCACGGGTGCCGCCGGCGCCCGGCCGGGGTGCTGCCGGCGCCAGGCCGCCCGCGTGGCGATGTGCCGCCGGCGCCAGGCCGGGGTGGCTGCCGGCGCCAGGCCGGGGGTGCCGCCGGCGCCAGGCTGAAGATCTCGGCGAGGGCTTCGATTTGATATCTTGATCGTTTTCTGGTTCTCCCGGTTTGAGAGAGCGACCTTTTCGAAGTTTCGAGGCAGATTCTTTATGTTTAGGGTTTTTGTGGTGATCGAATCTTGATGTCCTTGGGCCGATCTTTCCGGGGACTC